>CM035416.1:4436593-4604093 GCA_020310875.1 Ceratopteris richardii | reverse complement strand
GCACCACCTCCTTTACTTGTCAAGTTGTGGAGACGTGAGGACCGGTATGAAGACCAAGAGCAAGTGAAGGCACAAGTGCGTGAGTGAAAGCACACAAGCATGCACACACATACACACAGACGTGCAAGGTAAGATTAAAGAGAGGAACAATGGAAAGCTTCTATTGCAAAAGAGTTCTCTTGCAAAGATCTATTCTCTAACAAGACAACCCCAAAAATGAGCTCTCTAGGTCTTTTTATAGTTTTTTTACTAGTTTTGGCCATGTCCAGACCTAGTGTCCGGCCTAGTTAAAAATTAGGTTCCATGGCTTATTTGAGGGCTTTGGTATTTACATTTTAGTGATGAAAATCACTATTTTATAGGGATTTCTTCTGAAAATTTGACATACACTTCTTGGAGCTCCCTATGTGCTCCTTCTTCTTGTGTATCCATTTTTCTGTTGCACTTATTATGCTTGTCCTTGACCTTGAGCTTCAACACTCCCCCCCTCTCGAGTCTGTCGTCCCTGACAGACCCTTGTTGTAATGGTTGTGCCAGGTAGTGCTTGAGAGGTAGTGGCCTTTCCTTCTTCTTTGGATGCCATTGAGAATGCATCATTGTGATTGGTCGAAAATCGCTAGTTGCTCAAAAAAGGTTGTCAAGGTTGAGTTGGAGCAATTGCTGGCGTCGATTGCGTCCTAGGTATTGATGTTGTCTCTAGGATGTCTGCTAGCTCTTCCATAGATGATGTTTAGAAGAGTCATGCCAAGTACTCATAACCCATGGTGGATGATGGGAAGTGTGTTCGTGCATGGGTTGAAAAAGGTATGTGCCTTGTGCACGGCCTTGTAATGTAGCCCTATGCATGCTTACTTGGAAAATGCATTGGAATAAGTATGGTGCAAAAATTGGGGGTCTTGAGCTAAGTGCTCAAGGCTATGCCAACAACAAGGTTTCCTAATCTATCATGGTTATGGTGTTGCCAGAGTAAAGATACTTACCATGGTGAAGGGTTGATCGATGTTTATCTCTTCGTGTTGTAGACCCGGCATTTGTGATGGAACATTGTCGATGAATGTCTGTGTTGATGGTCCACCGATGAAATTCTTTGGGTGCTCGACCCTGTCTGCTCTCTTCAAAGCAACATTTGCCAAATACTGAGAATTGAATTTCTTTATATTCCTTGACAAACAACATTGGGTAGCTACACCAAGCTTAGTTTCACATATTCTCTTTAGCTCACCATAAGCAGGAGTCTTCTCATCCTGTATATATACTAGGATTTGCAAGGTACCAAACTACCCGTTGCAGATATCGCCTTGGATGCTCTCGTATATACAGTAGTTAAGCATCGCTCAAGTTGCAGACCTTTGAAGCTCTTTCCTCCTACCCTTGTAAGGGGAAACAATAGTTGTGGATGCCATGTTCATGCCAAGTTCTTGACATCTACCAGATAAGGCAACAATTATATCATCTGCTAGCTGAGACACACGTCTATCCAAACTGATAAATGCCCAGTAATCAACAGTTCCACCTTCAACTAAGCATGTCTCATTCATGTTTCATGAGCCAAACCTGGGAACAAGTTCTTTCTCTCTCTCTCTCTCTCTCTCTCTCTCTCTCTCTCTCTCTCTCTCTCTCTCTCTCTCTCTCTCTCTCTCTCTCTCTCTCTCTCTCTCTCTCTCTCTCTCTCTCTCTCTCTCTCTCTCTCTCTCTCTCTCTCTCTCTCTCTCTCTCTCTCTCTCTCTCTCTCTCTCTCTCTCTCTCTCTCTCTCTCTCTCTCTCTCTCTCTCTCTCTCTCTCTCTCTCTCTCTCTCTCTCTCTCTCTCTCTCTCTCTCTCTCTCTCTCTCTCTCTCTCTCTCTCTCTCTCTCTCTCTCTCTCTCTCTCTCTCTCTCTCTCTCTCTCTCTCTCTCTCTCTCTCTCTCTCTCTCTCTCTCTCTCTCTTTTCCCCTTTTTTTGAGAGGAACAATGTCACAAAACAAGAAGACAAAGGTTAGTATCAAAAAAGATAATTGACATATGTCAATGTGCTCTTGTGCATGGGACTCTCAAATGTGTAAAGATAATTGACATATGTCAATGTGCTCTTGTGCATGGGACTCTGACCTTTTGCATGTGGGAGAACATAGGTTGTTGTGGATGTAAGAGCTTCTTAGGTACCCACATTTGTAATCACCCTTGTTGAGCTACAGCTAATTTCTTAGGCACCCAAACTTGTTGGATACCTTGTGGTTGAGCTTGTCCAAGCTGCTCCCTTCGTCTTCTGGCCTGGTTGGCTTGCCTGGATGGGATTTGTGGGGGCAAGGCTGGTGGTTGCTCTCCTTTGCGTACCCAGATCTGCTTCATGCTTGGATCTGCTTTCTTGTCGAATGGTGTCTTTCTGCTACTTGATTCTTTGGAGAAGAAGAAAGATCCACCCGCCTTCAAACTTGTTCTTCCACGATTGACTCCTTCTGCATCATAGAGCTTTTGACACATACAACAACTTCTTCCATATGATTAGTCTTAGAAGAACTAAGAGAATGTGGGACATCTGGATTTGTGAGCATGCAGTTCTCTAATTATAATTTAATGCATTGTTCCTGTACCCAAACTTGAAAAACTTGACTTCTTAGGTTTAAGTTAACGGCATGGTCATAGATCCAATCTTGACCCAAGACAAGTGGTTCTATAAGGTTCTCATCTTGACACACTAGCATTTTGACTTTCATTGGAACATCTTAAAGGTAGATGGGAAATTCCACCTCGCCCAAACAAGGGGTTTCCACACCTCCCAATCCTATGAGATAAGCTTCTATGGGATTGATGTTCAACTGCAAGTCTTGGCAGTAGGAAAGTCTAACTGCACTAGTTGCTGCACCTGAGTCAATCAATGCTTTCACACTTCTTGCACTCTTTCCTTGTCCTACCTCTATGGTCACAAAGGGACATCGGTCAATGCTTCGAGAAGTAATTATGCCTGATTTTCGACACATATCGATGTGATATTTTGGGGCTTTTGAGTTGACATCTAGGCCTAGTCGCCTTAACTTATTTCGCCTAATACGCTCTCTGGCCTCTGCCTGTGCTTCTTCTCTCACCCTTAATTCTTCTTCTTTTTGCTTCTTAGTAGTGTTGAGTCTCATTAGCATATCCTCAGTAAGAGGTTCTTGATATAGCTTGACTCTACATCCACTAATGTAATTTGGCAAGATGTCTCCTTCTAAAGTGGCCAATTGAACCGCACTGCTAGTGGAAATTCTGTTAATGATCATGGGTCCATATCCTCGTTTTTCTAACTTGGGGGCATGCTGCTTTAGTGTATAAACTAACACTAGGTCTCCCTCTTTTAATCCCTTATCCTTGATGTGTGCATCGAAGTATGCCTTTTTCCTTTTCTTTGCAGCATAGATACCCGTTGTCGCTCGTATCCTCGTCTCACCTAAGCGTTCTAAATCAAAGATCCTGGAGGACAACTCATGTCCATTCCACTCATGCTCTTGTGCTACCTTTAATGCAGGGATTAAGAAGTCCAATGGTAGCACAACATTCTTTCCAAAGACCATCTGAAATGGGATGGCATTGAGTACGGTTTTGTAGGCAACTCGGTAAACCCAAACATCATGATGAAGTTGTTTGTCCCAATCAGAGTGTTTATTATTTACCAATTTAGTCAAGACATTACATAGGATCTTATTTGTGCTCTCGGCCTGTCCGTTAGCTTGGGGATGATAGGGGGCAGACTTCTTATGTATCACCAAGAATTCTTGGAGAAGATTTTCAATGACTTCATTTAAGAAGTGTGTGTCTCTATCGCTTACTAACTCTATTGGTAGTCCATACCTATTGAACACATTCTCGAATAAGAACTTAGCCGTCGTTTAAGCATCATTCTTTGTTGTGGCTTTGACTTCTACTCACTTTGTAAGGTAATCTGTGGCTACAATAATTTACTCTACATGGGTTTCTAGCTGGGGGGTTAATAGGACCTACAAAGTCTATACCCCATTTTGAGAATGCACGTCCTCCCATCATTGGCCTCAAAGGCATCTCATCATTTCTGATTGGATATTGTGCACGTTGGCATGTGTCACATTTCTTCACATAGGTATGTGCATCCATATGAAGAGTGGGCCACCAAAGTCCTGAGAATAGAATGGTCTTAATTACTCGATCAGGACCGAAGTGTCCACGTGAAACACCATTATGTGCAATTTCCAAGACTTTTAAATAATCTGATTCGTGAACACACAGTCTTAGATAACCATCCTTGCCTCTTCGATATAAGTTGTCTCCAACTAAGGCATAGTCCTGAGCCTCTTGCTCCATGCTTCGTCTTCTTGCTAGACTAGCCTCTTTGGGTAATGTTCCCGATCTCATAAATTCTACCAATGGAGCGCTCCAATCTGGAATTAATGGCACCTGATAAAGGGTGGCATGCTCCACTGGGGGTCTCTCTTTGCGCATTGGACAATTCTTAATCCACTCATGTATTTCTTTGTCCATGCTAGGCCAATACACTCCTAAACGCTTCAGATTCTGCAATGTTCGTTGTTTAGAATAGTGATCTCCTAGCAATCCTTCATGAGCTTGTTGCAACCAACTACTACGTTCATCATCCTTGACACAACAAGCTAATACACCCTCAGTATCTTGTTTGTACATGCTTCCTGCCAGTATGTGATATTTTTGTGATTTTACAATTTCTTCTCGTGATGTTTTCACATTCTTATTTGCGGGTCCAAAGGTAAGGATTGGAACCAACTTATTTGCCCACTTAGGAACAACCTCCAAATCGAACAGATAAGCGTTGGGTAGGTCATCAGACACTCCTTGAGGTGAATCTCCTGAAGTAATGCGAGAAAGGTGATCTGGCTAGAGGTGGGTTTTACCCATCTTGACAACAACTTCAAAGTCATATTCCATTACTAAGAGGAACCATTTTACTAAGCGTCCTGTATTGCAAGGTTTATTGACTAAATATAACAAAGCTTGATGATCAGTGAAAAACTTGAACTTGTTGGCCAATAAATAGTGTCTAAACTTCTTCACAGCATATACCATGCCTAAGCCTTCTCGCTCGGTTGTGGTATAATTTCTTTCAGCTGGGTTTAGTTGTCTACTAGCATATGCTATGGGCAAATCTAAATTCTTCACCTGTGGGTTGTGCTAGCACACATCCGATGGCATGATTGAAGGCATCCACATGGACATGGAATGGCTTACTCCAATCTGGGGTAGTCAATATTGGTGCTCTGTAGAAACATCTTTTTAGCTCATTGAAGGAGTTCTCGCATTCATCGTTCCACTCAAAATTTGTCAACAAACCATAAAGAGGTTTAGCTATGATTGCATACATGTGGATGAACCTACGGTAATATCCACAATGGCCCATAAAAGCTTGTACCTCTTTAATGTTCCTTGGCCTTGGCAACTCCGCTATGGCTCTTACTTTCTCCTCATCTGTTGAGATTCCGTTCTTAGAAACAATATGACCTAAGATTTTACCTTGACGCACCATGAACACACACTTTTCTAGGTTCAGACACACTGGATATTCTCTACACTTGTTGAAGATCTGTCTGAGCTCAGGGATGTGGTATCTTCTTTCTTGGGAATGAGCACATAAATCGTCCACATATACTTCTAAGCTCTTTCACAAGAACTCTTTGAAGACATGACACATGAGCCTTTGGAATGTTGCAGGTGCATTGGTGAGCCCAAATGGCATCACACAAAATGCAAAGATTCCCCACTCTGTAGCAAATGTTGTTTTGTGTTGATCTTCTGGGGCAATGGCTACCTGGTTGTAACCAGAAAATCCATCAAGGAAGCCATAAACTTCCTTGCCTGCAACACGCTCCAATAAATGTTTAGTGATTGGAAGTGGATAGCTATCTCTGATTGTAGCAGCATTAACTTTTTTAAGGTTAATACACACTCATAACTTTCCATTCTTCTTGGGCACCACTACAATGGGGGACACCCATTCAGTATGCTCAATCTCATAGATGAATCCAGCTTCAATCAACCTATCAATTTCTTCTTTTATTTTAGCCGCATAAGTGTCATTATATGTGTAGGGCTTCTGTTTGGTGGGCTTGGCGTCGGCAATCATGGGGATCGTATGAGAGCATATTCTTGGATCTACCCCCTTCAAGTCTCTATAGTGCCATGCAAACACGCCCCTATATTCCCTTAATAGAGCTACGAGCTCCATTTCTTCTTTTGCACTTAAGTCATCTCCTATGTAGGTACATCTCTCTTCATTCTCCTCAATGGTCACAACAATCTTTTTGGTCTTTTCTTTATTATCATATGATTCTCCTATGATGGCCTCTCTTTTAGGCATTCGTACCAAAATTTTTCGGTCGTCAACTTCATATTTCTTGAAATTTTCTAGTACTTCGAACAATGATTCCTCCTCTTCTTGTTTTACTGCTTTTCTTTTCTTTTTCTTTTGACTATTCTCACTTCCATCCTTTGAATTTATCGTTTTAATACTTGTGAGATGTTCTTCTTCTTTCTGGGTGAACACTCCTATATCTTCTAGATAGTGCTTCTCTGAGTTAAAGCAACTATCCATCACAATGGGTTCTAGATCGTCGTCATTCTCTTCTTCTTTTATGACATCACTAGGGTCACATTCTTCTAGCAAGGGCTGACACATGAACACTGAAAAATCATAACCCTCCTCATCACAATAAGGTGTCCATTGTTCTTCATTAACTGCACTGTCCATGGTAGCTAAGATTTCTACCCAACCATGAGGCTCAAACTCCTCATCTGGAAAGATCATCGGTGTATAGGCTGGGTCTTTAATTGGTCTATCTCATGGATAAGTTCCTTCTTCTCTTGCCTTTAAGCATTTTTCCTCTTCCTCCGCGAACTTGCACATCCACAAATGAGTATCTTCATGCAACCAGGATGGATCAGGTGAACTTCCTGAATGCACAGAGATAGAATCTTCTTTCGCTTTGTGGATAGGATTCCACTGTAGGGGTGGTACATCTCTAAAGGTGTAATCCTTCAAATTAACCTTGTTGGTGACCCCTAAGTGTTGTAAGTACAAGGAGTTGGTTCCCCAATCCTGTACTATTTGCAATTGTCATAGGAAGGGTCTTCCTAGGATCATCTCATAGACATTATTTTTCTCAAACTCACATATAGCAAAGGTATGCTCAAACTCTACCCCACAGGTGGTTAGAGTTATCCCTTCTAGCACTCCTAGAGGTCTTTCAAAATGATCGTCTTCCATTTGAAGCTTCATTCTAGTTGGTCTTAACGTGGGTTTGCCCCATTGCTTCCACAAGGAGGTGGTCGCAATAGCAACACCCGCACCTGAATCTATGATTGCTTTGGTTGTGTAACCTTGGTAGGTGATTGGAAGATAAGTATTACCTTCTTCACCCTCACACATGTCCCCTATTTTGTCTAGAGGTATCTCTGGTATTTTCTGCTTAGAGCCTCCTTTTGGCATATTGGAGTCAAGTTCTCGAACCTGATCCTTCACATGATTCCATAGCTCAGGTTTTGCTTTGAGTAGCTCTTCTACAGTGAGATGACATTGAACCTTAGTGTTCTTCACGACATTAGTGTTCCTTGGGACCACTGAGTTTTCATGTCTTACCAGTATCATGGGAGCTCTGATCTGAAGAGATTCAGATTCCCATGGGCTTGTGAATTGTGGCAAATCTTGTAAAGGATTAGATTCGAAATCTAATCTTTCATCTTCTTGTTGTTGTGCTTGGTCTCCATAGATAGATAAGATGTCTTGGGGAAATTGATCATGAAGGTCATCAATCTCAGGAATAGGAGGGGGATTACCCTTCTCCTTGGCCCATTTCTCCTCTTGTATTTCCCGCAAGAACCTTGAGAGTATTGTTGAATTGAAAGAGGTGTTCCATCATCCACGGAATCAAGAACATAAGCTTTCCTTGGCGGTGAGTTTTCTCTTTCCATAATTGGTTGAGCCTATGGAGGTAAAGAAACTTGGGGTTTGTTTACCAACTGCTCTAATCTTTCTAGTAAGCCCTGGAAATGCAAATCCGGTTTGACAGAGTTTGTCTGATTGAACTTTTGACTAGTCTTGAGCATAGCTTGAGCTTGTTCTACCATTTTCATGCACATTTTCATCCGTTCAATCTCTAAATCCGCTCTGGGGTAACTCTTGTCTAAGTTTGCAACTGTTGGCCCTTCTTGAAGTCGAGCCTGGTAGGCCTTGAACATCATGTCCAAGCCTTCTGGGGTTGGATCTGCAAGAACAGACCCTGGTTGTGGTCTATTTACAATGGGTGGTGGGGTGGGATGAGGTGGTGTGGATGTAGTTTCGGCATGCGAGGGACTTTGAGATGCAATGTCTTCTATCTTTGTTTTCGCTTCTTTCAGGCTTTCTTCTAGTTCAGATAACTTTCTATTCCACTTGCGATTGGCCTTCTCTCTAGTATCCTTCCATGTTCTTGTTCTCCTCTTACTGGGCTCTCCTGATTCACTTGACTCTGATTGTTCAGCTTGCTTATTGTGTTTTAAGGCTTGTGCCTTAGTGACTACCTGTATAGGAGCCACATTGCTACTACTTGAGCTTGAATCCACCACTAAGCCTACCACATTAATGGGTGTGACCTTGGGTGCACTAGAGGGGTTCCTGGAGCATTCTCATGGAAGATGTTCTTTGCCACACTCAAGACAAAATCCTTGTATTATGATGTTTTTTCCTTGTCCTAGAGTTGGTGAGTGGGGACATTCATGAATGAAATCTTCTATGTCAATGCAGGTCTGCACACACTCTTCTATGCTTCTAAGCTCTTTCAAGTACACATATGATCTTAACTTCGTGCTCAGTAAGCCATCTAAGAACAAGGCCACTTGTTTGGCTGGTGTCGATAACTCTGGAGTAGGGCATCTTTCTAGGTACTGTCTGAACCTTCTTCCTACTAGTCGCACTGTTTCTTGGGGTGTCTGCTTGAAGCTGTGGATCAAAGATGATGTGTTATGCCTGATACCACTCTTGGAAAATTCTACAATGAATTCTTCTAGCAGTTGACCTATATCGCGATAGTTGCGACTACTCAGTGGTTGAAACCAAGCTAAGGCAGTGCCCTTAAGAGTCAAACCAAATGCCTCATATTGGGTGAACAAATCCTCAACCTGTTTAGCTCTTAACACTTGTTTGAACTCGGCAACATGATCATAAGGATCTCCTGTCCCATCAAAATAATTCTTCATTGCCTTGATCACTTGAGTGGGTCTAAGGGTTCTTGGGTGCTCTCGAGGTCTAGGCAATGGAAAATCATGTTCATCTCTTTGTTGCCTCTGTGCTTGATGTCTCTCTCTTTCAGGTCTTTCATTTTCAAATCCTGATCTATTTATACCCATAGTGTGTGCAAAACTTACCTCAAGTCTCTCTCTAGTTCTTTCTCTCTAGGCTTCATGAGCTTTGGATGATCCTACTCCCTGGAGGCCATGGGACACATTGGATCATGGTGGAGGAAAGATCAATTCACCCCGCCAAGTATATGCATGTCTATCATGCTCTGATACTAAGAACATTTTCTCCGATGTGTTATCTAGGTAGACAACTTTGCTTGGTATCTCAGGATCTTTGAATTCGTAGATGATGACTATACCCAATTGGCTAGGTTGATCTGGCTTGAATCTCCAAAAGGCTTCCTCTATTTCTTTATTCAAGAATAGTTCTATGCTTTTATTGTCTTGAGGGATCCAATATGGAGTGATCACTCTGTTCAAAACTGACTTACCTCTAGGAGTCTGGGGTCCTTGTCCTACATTTACTTGTTCTCGATCTCCTATCTCATTCTCAGAAATGATATTTCCAAACTCATCGGTCCTATCTGGTAGGTTGGTTACCACATACATGGTTCCTTCCTTATCAATGTATGAGCCCTCTTCGAACTTGACTACTGGGTGTTCAAGTCCCATGGGTTGATCTGGATTTTTGAGTTGGACCACTGATTGCCTTAGGCCATCCTCATAGATGCGAGCACCTAATCGATTGGTCCGAATATATTCCAACTGTGTCTTATATGGATCCTCTGGTGTCTGTAGGTAGGCAGTTCCTGAGCCCCTTGCAGGTTTCCCCATGCTAAAAGACATTTCTAAATCACTTTTGTCTGAACTTAGTACGTAAGGATGACCACTTAGTTGTTGTGCCCAAGACTTAGCTGTATGCTTGACACTAGCTTCTAAAGATCTAATGCTTTGTCTATCCTTGCCTAGGTGTCTACCAGATCTCAGGTTCATAAGCTTTGGTTAAGAGTCCAAAATTTCCCTTTGGTATGGGTCAAAATCCTTTGGAGTCCACTTGGGTTCTTAGTCCCACCTGAGGGTCAACTTCAAATTATCCTATCTGAAAATCAATGCGTTATTCTTATAAAAACAGTTGAGGCCATGTAGGATTCAAAAGGAGCTTTCCAACGAGCTATAGAGCTCAAAAAATGGACTTTTGATGAAAAAGTTATGTCAAATCAAGCTCCTGGAGGTCAAAACAGACAAATAGGACCTTTTGGAAAAATCACGATTTTGTGTGAAAATCGTGATTTTGATGGGTGTGAAAATCGCAATGTTGAGCAATCACAAAAATCACAATTTTGTGAAATCATGAAAATCATGACGCTGAGCACCTATGAAAATCGCGATTCTGAGGGATCATGAAAATCGTGATGCTGAGCAACCACAAAAATCACGATTTTGTGAAATCATGAAAATCGCGATGCTGAGCACTGATGAAAATCGCGATCCTAGAGACTAGACAATTGCGATGTTGTGAGACAATCATGAAAATTGTGAAAAACGTGATTTTGAGTGGGAATCGTGAAAAATGCGATTTTGAGAATGATCACAGAATCGCGATTCTGAATGAAAATCGTGTTTTCTCAAAATCGTGTTTTCTCAAAATTGTGTTTTTGACATGAAAATCGTGATTTTGATTGAAAATCGTGTTATGAAAATCGTGTTTTGAAAATCACGATTTTGTACCTTAGTGAAAATCGTGTTTTCTGAAAATCGTGAAAATTGCGATTTTGGAGCCATAGAGAAGCGTGTTTTCACAAAATCGTGTCTTCTCAAAAACATGAAGATCGCGATTTTGGATGAAAATCGTGTTTTTGAAAATCGCGATTGCGATGTGTTTTTGCTCAGAATCGTGTTTTTTGAGAAATTTAGAGAATTGCGATTTTGAGCATAACCAGAGAATCGCGATTTTGAGAATGACCCTAGAATCGTGTTCTTTTCAAAAAGCTTTTAGGCGGGAAATAGAAAATTGTACTTTTTTGAAAAAATTTGAATTTTATGAAAATCACAATTTTCTATCAGAATCGTGTTTTTTTTTGGCAGGAAATTCAAATTTCTGAGCGCCGAGCAATGGCGAGCTCCGTATGTGTAGAAAATCTTGAAAAAACACAGGCTCTTGCTCTCCCTTGCACCTCCTAACTCCTTCTCACACAATAATGCATGAAAAATGGTGTGAAAATGGTGAAAATGCACTAAAAAACAAGAAATTTCTATGAAGAAGAAGATGGAAGAAGATGGAGATGGTGATGATGATGAAGATGAAGAGGAAAAATCAGAAAATGAACCAAAATGACAGTTTTTTAACCTTCCAATGTCGCAAATCTACGATCTTACCATCACAATGCTCGTCCTCGTATCTTTCTCCCCAGCAACAGCGCCAAAATTTGGTGTAGCTCAAGCGTAAGCACCACCTCCTTTACTTGTCAATCCGTGGAGATGTGAGGACCGGTATGAAGACCAAGAGCAAGTGAAGGCACAAGTGCGTGAGTGAAAGCACACAAGCATGCACACACATACACACACACGCGCAAGGTAAGATTAAAGAGAGGAACAATGGAAAGCTTCTATTGCAAAAGAGTTCTCTTACAAAGCTCTATTCTCTAACAAGCCAACCCCAAAAATGAGCTCTCTAGCTCTTTTTATAGTTTTTTGACTAGTTTTGGCCCTGTCCAGACCTAGTGTCCAGCCTAGTTAAAAATTAGGTTCTAGGGCTTATTTGAGGACTCAAACGAAGTCAAAAAATTATGAAAATTGGTAGGATGATACTTCTAAAACTCCTCAAGCTCAAGGACTCCTCGGCTTGAACAAAATGGAGTTACAAAAATGAAAAATGGTATTTACAATGGTCTTTAGTGATGAAAATCACTATTTTATAGGGATTTCTTCTGAAAATTTGACATACACTTCTGCTTCAACACTCCTTGATATAGTGATAGTGCAACTCAATGTGCTTTGTGCGAGCATGAAACAAATAGTTGATTGCAATAGTCAATGCACTCTAATTGTCTCTAAATACGTTGGTGGCAAATGATTGACCAACACCCAAATCTACCAAAGGGCATCTCAACCACACATTCAATAGTTGCTATGAAAGCTACCTTGTATTTAGCCTCACAACTAGAAGTGTTCAAAGTAGGTTTCTTCTTACTCAACCAAGATATGCATGAGCTACCAAGCATGAAACATAAACCACTAATGGGCGCACAAGTTTCATAGCAGCGAAGCCAATTCGAGTCTTCAAAATCATGTGAATCTTGCAATACTGATCTCCCCTTCGGATAAAACAATCTTAGAAGGTAGGTACCACTCAAGTAACAAAAGATGTAATCAATTCTCTATCAATGCTTGATAGCTTGGCAATGCGTAAAGATGCTCATTTGTGAGAAAGAAAAATGTATACCAGGTCGAGTTATGGATAAATAAATCAAGCATCCAACAACTTGTTGTTAGAGAACAATATCAAATGCATTTCCAATGTCAAGAATATTTATCCATAAACATTTTTCCATGGGATTGGAAATAGGTAGATTGAAATGCTGCAATAATGTATCAGCATATCTTGTTTTACACTAAAGCTTTTCTCCAATCAACTTGCATAAACAAAATGCCAAAATAATGATGTAAATGCCCCAAATCCGGCATCTCAAAAGATGCATGCAAATCAGTCTTAAATTAGGAAATATGCTTCTCATTAGGATCATTGAGTAGCTTTTCATGAGCATATATACAAAAAAGATAATAAGTACAACATTTTTATGGTTAACATATAAGATGCTTTCAATTGGATTGTTCTCAAATCCATCTGCTAGCAAGTAGCCATGTATCTTTTCATATGAAGCACATGGTGCTTGCTTCAATGCATACAACTCCTTTTTCAACATGCAAACTTTGTTTTCATGCCCTTTTTACATGAAACCGTGTGCTAAAGTACATACATTTCATCAGGTAAATCACCATTCAAAAATGTTGTTTTAATGTCCAACTAATGTACATTCCACCCATGATGAGCTACAAGTTTATAAATGGTATGAACATTGGTCATTTGGCACGTGGGAGCAAAAGGCTCATCAAAATTAATGCCTTTCTCTTGAGAATAATCTTTTCCAATAAGCCTAGCTTTATGCCTATCACTTGTTCCACCAGGTTTATGGTTTAGCTTTTATGCCTCTAACTTCTTCACAATCCTCTCTATTTTTCCCCAAGCAAAGACTCCAATTCCCATGATGATGATGATGATGATACTCACATAAATCTTAGGAATGAACCACATGGAGATGCTTTTCTACCTTTCTTCCCAACCATGTACCTTATTAAGGATCCCTCCACTTCCCATAAAATGAGAACCATGGTGGGTCCTCACATGAGTGCCATTTTGCACTCTTGTGAGAGCCCATGTGTCTAAAAGACTAAACAAGGGTTCACATCTTCCTTCTCTTGAGTTCCCATGTAACATTTCCTTCCCTTTAATTTGGTTTTTGTTCTCAAAAATCATATTTGAAGTTTCAAGAGGAAGAGAAAATAATCCTTAATAAAGTACTCCCACTAAAAACCATGTACTGATGTACATGGTCATATCTCTATTGTGTTTCCCCATATCCTTCCCCTTAAAAAGGCTCTTGGGAAGGACAAACAAAGGTCAAAAACCACCTTTGAAGGGTTCTAACCCCCTCCCATGTGGCATTATCTTCTCAATTATCTTTCCACTTTACTACACACTCCTTGTGTACGTGAATACCTTCAGTTTGTGTTGAGTGTGTAGTATCCTTGCAAGCTCATGTGGAGTAGATTGATCAAAAATAGGCTCTATTAAGTCACTATCTAGAATGAGATTGTCAAATTCACCCAATTTTATCCTCGATTGGCTCGCATGAAATATTGGATGATCTAGTATTCTCTAGAAATTGGAGTTGATAAGCCATCTTTCCTATTCTCTTCAGTATTGAGAATGGTACACAATACCTAGGAGATAGTTTTGGACAAGCTCACATCTTCATGGTTTTAGATCTAGAGGAAACTCTAAGATAGACTTGCTCTACTACCGCAAAGTTTATTTCTCTGCTTTGAGGGTTAATATAGGCTCAACACCCATCCTAAGCTCTCCTAATATTTTCCTTAGAAATCCTAGTCATATTGTTCATCTCATGCAAGACATCCTCTAAAATGATTGAATTCCAGCCATAGTGGAGCTCTTTGAAATTGATTTTCGACTTCACAACAACTAAAATGTTGCACTTTACATAAAAATCAAAAGAGTTCACCTATTTGAATTTTGAGGTTGGCATAAAATAAACCAAAACCTCTGTTGCTTTATGGTTTTGATTTTGAACACTCCAAGAATAATGGGGGCATAGGGACACCCTTGATTAAAAAACAGTGGGCATCATTGCTTATGCTTCTTTAAAAAAGCATCGCATAAGCAACGTCCCAAAAAAAAACAAAAAAGGGGCCATTGCATATGTGATGCTTAGCATCACTTATGCAATGCTTAGCATCACATATGCGATGCTAAAGCCAAGTGTCACTAAGAGCATCGAATCCTAGCGATGCACGAAAACTGCTTGCAATGATTTGGCATCGCATAAGTGACAGTGGAGGAAGTGAAAAAAACAATAGCTTTTTCCTGGTACAAATGGATCAAACTTTGCAAATGAATGAGTGACGGAAGAGAGAAGAGCCAAAAGCGAGCAAGCGATTGAGGTACACATGCATATACACACATACATACACACATATGCATACATACATGCATACACACACATACACATACATATACACATATGCATACACACACATACATACACATATATACACATATACACACATACATACACACATATACATACAACATATACACACACATACATACACACATATATACAAAATACAAACATATACACACACATACACACATATACACACACATATACATAGACATATACAAACACACATGTATGTCACGAGGAAGGAGATAAGGAAGAGAGCTCACACACACACTCTCACTCTCAAGGAGAAGCACACACACACACACACAGATTGAGGCAAGCAGAATAATCTTCTTCTTCTTCTTCTTCTATTACATAAAAAGGAATGTACAAGAATGACCTAAACAAGAATACAAGTGCAATATATAAAGATCAGTACATAAGGAAAAACCTAATGTTCGCGAATGAGTGAGTTGGCAAGGAACAAATGTGCTATCACTCTCGATAGATAAATCTAATAAAGCTAAATGAAGTTTCCCTGACATATACCGGTGTGACCACTATACATGTCAAAGAAACGAAAAACTAGTACGTGTCATCCTGGATCATCACATGTTTGGCTTGATATCTCAACACTCCCCCTCAAGCTCAACGCCATATCCTGTAATCCAAGCATCTCCCGAAACTTCTTCAGCTTCTCAGCTCCAAGTGCTTTGGTGAAAATATCAGCAACCTGCTCATCTATTCTCACATAAACAAGATCAATATCACCTGCTAATACCTTCTCTCTGATGAAGTGATAATGTACCTCGATATGCTTTGTTCTAGCATGGAAAACAGGATTCCGTGCTAACTGTATGCTGCTAAGATTATCACAATAAATAGTGATAGGCTTTCCCACTTCCATACCTAAATCTGCAAGTAGCATTTCTAGCCATGATGCCTCACATGCTGCCATTGTAGCACCTCTATACTCAGCCTCTGTACTCGACAAAGCAACAGTGGCTTGCTTCTTGCTGATCCATGTAACAACTGCACTCCCAAGTGAGAATAGAAAACCACTAATAGATCTTCTATTTGGAATGCTACCAGCCCAATCTGCATTCATGTATCCATAAACCTACATAACATAGAGTGCGCCTCAGAGCATCCAAATTTGGCTTCCTGGGAACCTGCATAAACTAACTTTCAAGTCCAACAATATAACTTAGATCAGGCCTTGTAATTATGAGATATATAAGACTTCCCACAATTTTCCTATACATAGTAGCATTTTCCAATGCTTCACCTCATGTAGTATCCAATTTCGAATTCTGATCTAATGGCGTAGAAATTGGCTTATAATCAGCCATACCAAACTTTTGCAGCACATTCAAGGCATAATGCCTTTGAGACATCCATATACCTGTTTCTGTATGTATAAACTCAATGCCCAAGAAATAGCGCAGCACACCAAGATCTTTCATGTCAAATTCCTGCATAAGAAGTTGCTTTATCTCTTTGATGCTTCCTTCATTATCACCACCTACAATCAGGTCATCCACATAAATAGCCACAATAGTGATGCCATCATCAGCCTTCCTTGCATATAGTGAGTGATCTGCATCACACATAGAAAACCCAATGTTGGTTAAGTAATCAGCAATCCTTGCATGCCATGCACGAGGGGCTTGCTTCAGCTCATACAAAGCCTTTTGCAACCAACAAACATATTTTGGATGCTTTGAATCTTCATATCCTTGTGGTTGGTCCATATATGCTTCTTCCAGTAACTCACCATGTAGGAAAGCATTCTTCACATCCATCTGATGAAAAGTCCATCCTTTTGTTGTAGCTAATGCAACAAGTGTTCTGACAGTAGACATTTTAGCTACATGGCTGAATGTTTCCTCATAATCAATGCCATATGTCTGTGCATAACCTTTAACTACCAATCTTGCTTTATACCTGCTTATGCTACCATCAGCATTATGCTTTACCTTGTAAACCCATTTGCAGCCTATGGGTTTCTTTCCTTGTGGAAATGGAACCAACTTCCATGTATCATTTCCATAAAGTGCAACCATCTCCTCATCCATAGCTTTTTCCCAATCTGCATTACCAATTGCATCTTCAAAACAAGAAGGTTCAGCATCTTGTATTACCTTTGTCATGTAGGCACAATGGCGAGCCATGTAACTATCATATGTCGATTGTTGCAGTGAATTACGCATCCTCCCAGATCTTCTTGGTCCTGGGTCACTTCTCCTTCTATCATCTGCATGTGCCCTTCTTACCCCTAGATTCTTCATAGAGGGCAATCCAAGTTCCTCATCAAGACTCTTTTCTGAACCACTTGAATCTCCATCAACATCTTCAAAACCTGCACATCTTTTACTACCTGTAGAAAGCTTTGCTTTACCTTTCTTGGATGTATTTGATGAACTTGCTGGACTAAAATTTCCATGCAATCTTCCACTCCATGGATTTGAGTTGGAACTATTGCTTGGTGATGCATCCGGTCTACTCAAAACTTGAGATTTTGCACTTGGTTTTTCAGCATTTTCTTTGTCATTTGGTTCAAGATTCAGTCCTTCTTTGGCATCTGCATAGAAGCTTGACATTTCATCAAATAGCACATCTCTGCTCACCTTCACCTGTCATGTGAGTGGGTTATAACATTTGTACCCTTTTTGCTCAAGGGAGTATCTAATGAAGACACAATTTTTTGCTTTCGGATCAAGCTTCATCCTCAACTCATCTGGAACATGTACATATGCAATACAGCAAAAAACTTTCAGATGTGATACGTTTGTCTTTTTACTTGTAAACTTCTCTTCAGGTGTAACGTGATGTACAACAACAGTCGGAGTTCTGTTCATGATGTATACAGTAGTATGCACCACTTCTGCCCAATAACAATGAGGCATATTCTTCTCAGCCATCAAGGCTCTTGCTATTTTTGCAATATCTCTATTTTTGCGTTCAGCAATGCCATTATGTTGTGGTGTGTACCTACATGAAAACTGATGCCGAATTCCATGATTTTTTAGAAAACTGTTGAACTCATTTGACATGTATTCACCTCCTCCATCACATCTTACTTCCCTGTCTGCTTTTCCACCATAGCTTTTAAATTTTGGAAGTGCGTGAACACCTCACTCTTCTCTTTCATGAAATATACCCATACTTTGTGTGTATGGTCATCAATGAAAGTAACATAAAACCTGCAACCGCCCATAGATATGGTCTTTGCTGGACCCCAAACATCTGTATGTACTACTTCTAGTACATTCTCACTAACATGCTTGTCATGTGGAAATGATGCTCTTGATTGTTTACCAAATTGACATGCTGCACATACCTTTTGCATTTCCGCAACTTTGAAATTTGGTAGTCCATGGACAATCTCCTTTGACTGCATCAATTTCAGCCTTTGCAAGTTTGCATGTCCAATCCGTTTGTGCCACATCTCTATATCTGCAATAACTCCTGCACCTTTTGCAAACATGGCTGCATTCATTTCAGGAATCTTCACATTTAAGGTGAACATCCTACCCACTTTGTTTCCTTTGACAACCAATCATCCATCCTGCTTGTACTCTTCTACATATAATCCATCAGCATTGAACCTGACTTGTAATCCCTGGTCAACCATTTGTATAACAGAAACCAGATTCTTTGTTATATTTGGAACATGTAGCACATCAGCAAGATGTTTTACCTTTCCATCCTCCATCAATAGTGTTATGTTTCCTGTATGCTCAATAGGATGCGATGTGTCATCACGTGTTTCAACATATCCAAGAATTGGTAATTTCTACAAAGTACTAAACCATTCCGCATGACTGTTCATGTGATTTGAAGCACCTGAATCAACATACCAGACATTATCATTCGATTTTGAAACACCAGCAGACATCATTTTCATCATGTGATGTTGAACCATGAACAGCTTCTCAGAATCATCTGTACTTGTGGATGCATAGTTGTTTTGCTGCCTTCTGTTATTTTGATTCTTCAACCTGCAATCACGTTCAAAGTGTCCAAGTTTACCACAATTCCAGCATCCTTTACTATCATTACCTGAATCATTTCTTTGGAAATTTCTGCGACCTCTTTGGCTCCCCCTACCTCAAAACTGTGCTCTTCCTACGGCATGATTATGTTGTTGACCTTGGTCTTGGTTATTGTTTCCTCTTCCATTTCCAAAACCTCTATCTCTTCCTCTTCCTCTACCGGATTAGAATACCTGCTCAAAACTGGGCTTTCCTTGGGAGTTTGAATCCTCACCAAGATTCTTTTCTTCAATAATCAGCATGGATACCAAATCAACAAAAATCAGAATGTTTTCCCTAGTCTGTATAGAAGTTCTGAATTGGTTATATGCAGCTCCTAAACCACGAAGGCACACTTCCACCTTATCATCATCATATACATTCACGCCAATAGATGCAAGTAACTCACATATGCTTTTGATTTTCAGAGTGTAGTCACTTACCTACATGCTCTTTTTCTCCAATGTATGCAGCTCGTTCTTGAGTTGCAATTTTTGTGCCTTTGTATTGGTCTCGTACAATGTGACCAAACTATTCCAAGCCTCTTTCGGAGGCTTGGCATCCTATATGTGCCCAATCATGCTATCATGTATGCTAGCAGATAGCCAGTACATTACCTTTCGTGCTCCTTGATTCCATTCCTCATATGCTCTTATTTGTTATGTAGTCTGATTCCTCTCTAGTAACTGCGGAGCATTTTCGTTCTCTCCTTCGATGTACTTTTTTCCAATCAAGAAATTTGTCATTCTGAATCTCCAAGCATGGAAGTTGTTCTTGTACAACTTATCACTCATAATTGACTCATTCCATCTGCATTTGCCATTTCTGCCGCAATTCATAACACTGCAAAACACTACAAGCAGCACCTCTACTTGAACACTATCGCATTATGACATGATAGTTCAATCTCAGAAAAACACAGTTTTCGTGTATCAACAGTACACGAAATTGCTTGAAATTCAGGATCTGGAATATATGAGTGTTGCCGAACACAATGCAAGTTACAGTTTTTGAAACTGACCTGGTTTTTTTGCGAGCCCCACCTTATGGGCTCGAAAAAGAGGTTGAGATGGCTCCAAAAGTTCGATTTGACAAAAACCAGTGACCCTAAAGGGCCCTAAAGGGATAACTTTCAAAAATATTTTTAGGTCTTCTACCTTTACTCCGATTTTCGTAGCAAACGGAGGTCGTTTGTGAATCACGTTTTCTCCATGCCTTGCTGTGTACTCTTCATCGTTGCCATCTTTGGGAGCTCTCTATAGCCACATTGGCTCTGATTCCATGTCACGAGGAAGGAGATAAGGAAGAGAGCTCACACACACACTCTCACTCTCAAGGAGAAGCACACACACACACACACACACAAATTGAGGCAAGGAAGAATAATCTTCTTCTTCTTCTTCTATTACATAAAAAGAAATGTACAAGAATGACCTAAAACAAGAATACAACAAGTGCAATATATAAAGATCAGTACATAAGGAAAAACCTAATGTCCGCGAATGAGTGAGCTGGCAAGGAACAAATGTGCCATCACTCTCGGTAGATAAATCTAATAAAGCTCAATGAAGTATCTGTGACATATATCGGCATGACCATTATTCATGTCAGAGAAACGAAAAACTGGTATGTGTCATCCTGGATCATCACATGTTGAGCTTGATATCTCAACAATGTACACACACACATATACACACATATACATACACATATATACACATATACACACCTATACATATATATACATAGACACATATACATACAGACATATACACAAACACATATACACACACATACATACACACATATATACACACACACACACACATATACTATTGGTGCAAGTCACAAGCCTACACATTTGGCTTGAAGAATACCTTGAAGTCCATACACATTTGGAGAAGCATAGGAACCAATGCTAGTGGTTAATTACCACTTTACTCTTTTGTAAAAGTCACATTTGACTTGGAATCTTTGTAAACACCTACCAAAAGGAACTCGTAGAAAAAGTTAGCTTTGATTGATGGAATATCTCCTATAATGGAGGAACACTTTTAGAAGAGAGCCAAAATTTGAATTCAAATTCAAATTGATAGTGAACTCTTATATAAACTCTAAGGAAAAAGTTGCAGGTAAGACTCATCAATTCCCGAGCTCATCTTTGTCAATTCTGAGTGTGTGTGAGGCCTACACTCTAGCCCACACCTATCTACACCATTAGGCAATAATATTCATGCCTATGTCATTGTATACAAGTGTTCATTAATACATATATCTACATTGCTCATTTCTGAGTTCTCTGTCATAGTACTTGAAAGTCTGTCAACTTGTGGAGAGCATGTCTCACTCATTTCTTCACCAAATTCAAAGATCTATAGCTTGTTGGAACTAGCACAAAGTTTTCTACATGCTATCAAAATTTGAAGGAATTATATTCAGCCATTTCAGAGAAAAGCTCATCAAGGTGATCACTGGTCAGAGTCTGCAATAGTCCTTAAAAATTGGGGGTAAAGGTTTACTTGCTAAATTAATTTCTCTGAGCCTACTTAATCTTTTTATATCATTCCACTTGGAATAGTTAGCTTGCTAAGCTAATTAGATACCCCTAAAAGTAAATTTTCCAATTCCTACTATGCTGGTCATACTGAGCAAAAGATCTAGCAGGTGTCAAGTCAAAAATAGAAAGTTTGCATAGGAGAAGAGATTGAAGAAGAGCAGATAGTAAGGCAAGTGATCAATGGGATCAAAGCTGATGACAAACGGGAAAGCTTCACCACTGCCATGGACCTTTACATGGACATGCAAATTCCAGATCTTACAACTCTCATGGGACAATTGTTCACTCATGAAGCTGTTGGAACATCAAGCTTACACTATGCTTGAGGTGGATTTTATCTACATCAAAGGCTATCGTATCGAAAGAATATCCGTTGGAGAGTTCTTTTTCATATTCTCATTTATTGTATTTTTTTGAGAGATTTTTGATGGTTCATTTACCGTTGTAAAAGCCTTGAGCTTTACACATGTAAAGGTAGAAAGATAGAGCCCAAATCCCACGAATTTGTGGTGGTTGAAGTTGCATTCAATCAAGCAATCAATCACCTAAAAGTGGATCAAAGTAGATCTTCACTTTTCCTAGATTGTAGGAAAGTGAATTGCTTCCCTCCAACAACCATTCCCACCTTCATTTGAATTCAAATTCAACTTGTAAAATTCGTGGAACACTCCTAGAGTCTATATAAACACTTGAAATCACTTGTACATTACATGGAAGCAATATACATACACTTGTGACCATCATTGTCTTGCTCCTTCAATTCTCTGCATCATCTTCTTCGCCACCAGTAGCCTTGCAGAGGCTGCTGCTCTCTCTCCAGAGCTCCAAATTGAGTGAAAGATGAGTCACTGGAAAGTTATAAGTGTCTAGTTTATGCCTATAAATTTTCATAGCATTTGATTTAGTAGGTTGAGAGAAATCTGAGTTTTTCTGTCTCGGGGTCAATCTCTACGTATTCCTGAAAAATAGAAAGTACCACCGGTGAATGCCACATTCATTCCTATAGCATATTTTGCTTATTCCTTATACTTTTGTGCATTATATACACTCAACCCTATGTTTATCACTCCCATAAAAGGATTTTTTGTAAATGTAATCACGCTGGTTGCTATGGGCATTTGAAGTTCATTGTCTCTTCCATAGATAGTAAGTTTTTTGAGCTAATCGACCATTGAACCTATTTGTTTTGTATCGACTCATTCTCCTTGATGCTTCAAAGTACATAGTGTGTTTCTTTGCACTTATAGCATGCCTATAAGGTCTATTTGAGTCTCCATAAGCTCAAGGGCTGGTCTTGTGCCGGTTGGCTTGACCAAACTTTGTCGCTTCGAAACGCACTTTTCTACCTTCGACAAGCTTCTCCAAATTCTTTCAATGGTATCAGAGCTAGATCAAGATGGGTGACAGCTTTCCCTCAATGATCGAGAAGCTTGATCGACACAGCTACGCGGCTTGGCAAATCAGAATGGAGGCCTATTTGCAAGGTAGAAATCTTTATGGAATTGTAGCACGTGATGAAGCTATGCCTATTCTAAGATCTAGAGGAGGACCTACACAAGAGGAGACAGATAAGCTCACACTTTGGTATGCAAGGGATGCTCAAGCAAGGTCATACATACTAAATTCTATCTCTGACTTTCTATTACCACATATTAGAGGATGCAAGACATCTCAAGAGACTTGGGACGCCCTCGAGACTTTCTTTTTTGCTAGTACCAAAGCAAGAAAAAATCATCTTTGGAACGAGTTCAACCAAATGAAGAAGACACCTAAACAAACCATCACAGAGTTTGTTACCAAGGTCAAAGAGGTTGCGGATCAGTTAGCATCCATTGGAGAGCTGATTGAAGAAGAGGTCATCATGAGGCAAATTCTCAACGGCATTCGAAGTGATAAGCAATGGCAATCCTTCACAACGGTTTATGATCTCATCATGGATGTGCAAACTCTAGACTTCAATATCTTTCTTGGACAACTTTTCAATCAAGAAGCCAACAATAGCATAAAGGAAGGTAACTCTTATCATGGTAATTCAACTAGTGCTCTATATGCAGATAAGAAGGATAAGAAGCAGAAAGGCAAGAAGAAGGAAGAAGATGAAGAAGAGACTTCTCAAGCCAACTTCGCAAGCAAGAGCAAGTGGAAAGGGAAGAAGAAAGGACCAAAGCAAGACAAAGCCAAAGGTCAGAATGTTCAACCTTGTGCCATATGCGATAAGACCAACCACACCACTCAGAATTGCTGGTTCAATGGGAAGACCCAGAAAGGAAGTGGAAGAGGTGGATATGGCAGAAATAGAGGCAGAGGTGGACACAACTTCAACAATAACAATAGAAGCTATAATAGAAGGGACTACAACAATTATTCAGAAGATCAACCACATGAAGACTCATTGCTCCTTATGAATATAAGCCATAAAGAAGGTAAAGGAGATGATCATTTGTTCTACATAGATTCAGGATGTTTGAATCATGTTGCAGGCAACATTGCTCTTCTATCTGACTTGGAAAGTTGAAAGCATAGACATGAAGTGCAAACAGGGGATGACACAAAGCACAATGTGGAGAAGATTGGTAATTTCAAAGCTTCCAATGGCAGGACAAACATTCTAAGTAAGGTTCTCTATGTACCCACTGTCACTAAAAACCTAATAAGTGTAGGCCAAATAGTTGAAAAAGGCTTGCAAGTTAGGTTCACCCAACATGGAGCTTTTGTGGAAGATCCATGTCAAGGCTTCAAGAAGATAGCCCGAGGTGAGAAACATGGTAGGCTGTTTACTTTTGAAGTAGGAGAAACCAGGAACATAGCTCTATTCAACTTTGGGTCTCAAACCCTAAGTGAGCTTGAAGTGTGGCATAAGAGACTTGCTCATGTGAATGAAAGAACCTTCAAGGATATATGCAGGGATCAAAGTGTTTTAGGACTACCAAACATATCAAAGCAACACATGATCAACAGGTGTGATGCATGTCAGATTGGGAAGGCACAAAAACAACCATTCAACCACAAAGGCTACATCCACAACAACTTATTGGACTTAGTACATACAGATGTATGGGGAACAAGTCAAGAACCTTCACCCAACATGGAGCTTTTGTGGAAGATCCATGTCAAGGCTTCAAGAAGATAGCCCGAGGTGAGAAGCATGGTAGGCTGTTTACTTTTGAAGTAGGAGAAACCAGGAACATAGCTCTATTCAACTTTGGGTCTCAAACCCTAAGTGAGCTTGAAGTGTGGCATAAGAGACTTGCTCATGTGAATGAAAGAACCTTGAAGGATATATGCAGGGATCAAAGTGTTTTAGGACTACCGAACATATCAAAGCAACACATGATCAACAGGTGTGATGCATGTCAGATTGGGAAGGCACAAAGACAACCATTCAACCACAAAGGCTACATCCACAACAACTTATTGGACTTAGTACATACAGATGTATGGGGACCAAGTCAAGAACCTTCATTGGCACAATCAAGGTATTATGTCTCATTTATTGACGACCATAGTAGATGGACTGTTCTATACTTTATCAAGAGTAAGAATGAAGTGTTTGATTGCTTCAAGAAGTATCTTGCACATGTGGAGAATCATACAGGTAGATCACTAAAAAAGCTCAGATCTGATGGAGGGGGAGAATAATTCTCCAAAGAGTTTGATGCATTCGTGCAGGACAAAGGTATCAAAAGGGAAGTGACTACTAGGTACTCTCCTGAACTAAATGGAATTGCAGAGAGGAGAAACAAGACATTGGTTGGATCAGCCCAAACAATGCTTGAAGAGAAGAAGTTGCCACATTATCTATGGGCAGAAGCTATTTCAACTGTTGTGTACCTTGTCAATAGACTACCATCCAAATCACTTCAAGGTATGACTCCTTATGAAGCATGGCATGGAAGAAAACCTAGTCTTGGACATTGCAAGGTTTTGGGTTGTTTAGCTTATGTTCATGTACCATCACAAATAAGAGGTAAGCTAGATGAAAGGGCAACAAAGGTAGTGTTTATTGGATATGATTCAACTCAGATGGGTTACAGGTTCTTCAATCCTTCAACCAAGCAATTCACTACAAGTAGAGATGTTGTGTTTGAAGAGCACAGGTCTTGGTATGATGAAGACAAACAAAAGGTAACACTACCATATGATCTTGATTCTGATTCTCATCAATTAGGAAGCAAGCATGATACACAGGTCCAGGATCCAAGAAGTGATACAGACGATGACCAAGATGAAAGAGAAAGGGATTACAACCTATGGAAGTCAAGAGGCAAAGCAAAGATGCAAGAGGTTGGAGAATGCTCCAAACAAGCACCTAGAAGATCAGCAAGAGAGAAGAAACAACTAGAAAGGTATGGATATGATTCCAACATTTGTTACGAAGCATTCAATCTACTTGGCAAAAGACTCTATTCTAGAGGAACCCTCAACCTATGTAGAGGCAAAGGGAAACCCTAATTGGGAAAAGGCCATGAACGAAGAGATAGATGCATTGAAGGAGATGGACACTTGGGATTTGGTTCCAATGTCACCAAATCAAAAGGTAATTGGTTGCAGATGGGTATATAAAGTTAAAAGAAATTGAGATGGATCAGTTTGCACGTACAAGGCAAGATTAGTTGCCAAAGGATGCTCACAAACTCATGGTATAGACTATGAGGAAACATTCTCACCAGTTGCAAAGATGACTACAATAAGGACATTGATAAGTGCAGCTGCTGCAAGGAATTGGAGACTCCTCAAACTTGATGTGAAAAATGCATTCTTAAATGGTTGGATAAGTGAAGAGGTATACATGTCACAACCACCAGGTTTTGAAAACCTCCATCGTATGTTTGCAGACTTAAGAAAGCATTGTATGGATTGAAACAAGCTCCAAAAGCTTGGAATTATAGGCTGGTTACATATCTTCAAGACCAAGGGCTCAAAGCTAGCAGCTCAGATCCTTCTCTATTCATCAAAAGGGATCACAATGAGGTCATCTATCTATGTGTATATGTAGATGATATTATTGTGATAGGTGATGATCTAAATGGCATTCAAAGGATCAAGAGACACATGCAAGAGGAGTTCAAAATCAGTGACCTAGGTGAGCTCACATATTTCCTAGGTATGCAGGTGATATATACAGATGAAGGAATGTATTTGACTCAAAGAAGATACATTCAGGATCTTCTTCTCAAGTTCTAAATGGAGAACACTAAACGTGCAGGTACACCTTTGGAGATGAATCATAAACTAAGTGTTTATGAAGGTGAGAAAATTGAAGACATTAAAGAGTATCAAAGCTTGGTAGGTAGCTTGATATATGCTACTCATACAAGGGCAGACATCTCATATAGTGTGGGAGTGCTTTGTCAGTTCATGCACTCATCGAGAAGACCACACATGGATGCGGCTAAGAGAGTACTTAAGTATCTCAAAGGTAAAATCAACGAAGGTATATTCTATCCTTACTCTTCATATTTGGATATCAAAATCTATTCAGATGTAGATTGGGCAGGAGCTAAGGATGATAGAAAAAGTACATCTGGTTACTTAGCATTTGCACGTTCAAAGCTAGTGTCATGGAGTTCCAAGAAGCAAGCAACAGTTGCTTTATCTTCAACTAAAGCAGAGTACAGAGGCTTGACCATAGCAACTCAAAAAGCAATATGGTTAGAAGCATTGTATACAGATTTGGGACTTGTGAGTTCCAAACCTCACATATTTGGAGATAATGTAAGTTCCATGCATGTAGCGGCAAATTCTATTTTTCATGCGAGAACCAAGCACATAGAAGTCCATTACCACTTCATTAGGGAGAAGCTCATGGCAAAGGAGATTGACATTTCTTTTGTTCCTACTACATACACACACATACACATGTGTACATACATATACATACATAAATACACGTATACACACACACACGCACATGTATCCACATCTATACATACACACACATACACATACTATACATGTGCATACACACACATATACACATACTATACATGTGCATACACATATATACACATGTATACATACACACACGTAGATACATACTCCCACATATACATACACACACATAGAGAAACACACATACACACACATACATACATACATATGCAAACATAATGCATATGCATACATACATACATACATACACACATATACACACCTAGATACATATATACACACATACATACACTCACATACACACCTACATACACATACACACACATATACATACATACATATTCATACACATACATATACATACACGCATACATACACATACACATACATATACACATGCATATACACATACACATACACATATAGATACTTGCACATACACACATATACATACATACACATATAAACACACCCACATTACGCACATAGAGATACACACGTAGGCATACACACACGTAGAGACACACACATACACACACATACACATGCATACACACATATACATATATAAAAAAACACATGCAGTCACTACATATACATATGCATACGCACACATACACATGTATACATACACGTGTATACACACACATACATATGTATACACACACATACATATGTATACACACGTACATACACACACACACACTATACATACATATGCATGCACATGCATACACACACATACACATGCACACGTATGCATACATACATATATAGATATAGATACACCCACATTACACACACAGATACACACACATACACACACATACACACACATACACATACACACACATAGAGACACACATACACACACATACACATGCATACACACAAACATACACACATGCAAATATAAAGACACACATACACTCACTACATATACATATGCATACACACATACACATGTATACATACATGTATACACACACATACATATGTATACACATGTATACGTACACACACACACTATACATACATATGCATACACATGCATACACACATACACATACACATGCACATGTATACATACATGCACATATAGATACACCCACATTACTTACACAAAGATACACATACACATACACAAACATACACATGCATACACACAAACATACACACATGTGCATATATAAAAACACACATATACTCACTACATATACATATGCATACACACACATACACATGTATACATACATGTATACACACACATACATGTGTATGCACATGTATACATACACACACACTATACATACATATGCATACACATCCATACACACACATACACATTGATACTTGCACATACACACATATATGTTGGAGGAGATGGTGGATAGTCTTCAGAGATGAATTGGTGCTACAAAACCCTGCTTCACATCTGCCAAGAGCAAGTGATGGAGAGTGTAGTACGTATCTTTAGATTCCTAATGATCACAAATAATCACTTATATGCTTTGGAACATGATCCACTAATCAAAGGATCAAAACAGATGAATAGGAAGTTGATCCAAGATCATGGACTTGCTATTTTGGTCTCTACACATGTTCACTAGAACGAACAATGCTCTCAGACTGCTAGCAATTAGCCAAAATCCTTTGGGTGGTATCTCATCAACTTAGATAGCTAGCAATCATGATTTATTTCAATAAAAAAGATGAGCTACACACTGAGAATGATGCTTAGCAAATTACAGGACTTGCTCCACATTTTTGGGGTGCTTTAGACTACAAACCAGAGAGTAATGGTATGAAGATATCTCGCGATTGATTGAAGAAATACTAATGAAACTTTGCAGTTATGAGTTAGATAGTATGGTGATTCTACAACACTTTAAATCGCTTGAAATGATCAACCATGCACTCAGAACAAGCTCTGAGAAGATCATTGTTCTGAGATAGTCATAACAGAGAAGTGAGGTAGAGATATGATCAAAGTATATGCATTAAATCACATAGTAATACAATGTCATTGGCAATGTTCAAATGCACAATGTGAGGTAGTGAAGTGGCTATGGTATGAGCTCACTTATCACAAGATATCCCTCTCAAAATGATCTACTAAGTCGAGGCTTACACACGAGTCTTTTTTATCTATTTTTATGGTTGAGTTTGGAGCCAATCTTTGAATTCAAATTCAAATGTTCACCAAAAAGTGAGACCTAAACTATAAGATATATTCTTTCATCAATCATCTACCAAGTAAGTCGAGATGTGATTCCATCTAACTCCTCCTGAAAGTTGTGCATTAAGTATAAGCACTTTTACAAAGACAAAAAGGTAATGTGACTTTTAGAAGAAAGTGATCATATATGATCGTATGAAATTCATGCTAGTTATCCAAGTATGTAGGCTTGGTCTCTCTTTGCACCAAGAGCTCCTTCTCAAGCCTAACATGCTTGACCTTCATTCCTCCTTGATTTCCTGCAATCCAATCATCATCTTGAACATGTTCATCTTAGTTCCATCCAAAGACTTTGTGAGCATATCTGCACATTGCAGTTGCGTTGATACATAGGACAATTGGATGTCCTTACTAAGAAATTTATCTCTTATATAATGATAGTGCACTTGAATGTGCTTAGTCCTTGCATGATACACAGGATTAGTAGCCAAATGAAGTGAACTTGTGTTGTCTCCAAAAATCATTGGAGTATAAGAATGTAACCCCAAATCTATGTAGAGTTGTTTGAGCCACATAGCCTCTTGTGTTGCATTTGCTAAGCCTCTATATTTTGCCTCTATAGATGACAATTCCATAGTTCGTTGTTTCTTTTACCACCATGATATTAGCTTTGAACCTGCAAAGGACAAGTATCATGAGGTGCTCCTTCTATCATCCTTGGAGCTAGTCCAATCTGCATCAGAATACATCTTGATAACTAAATCAGAAGTGAATGGGTAAAATAGCCCTTCATTTACGGTAACCTTTAGGTATTTTAGGATCCTCTTAGTAGCTTCCAAGTGAGGTTTTCTTGGTGTATGCATAAACTAACTTAATGTACTTACTCCATAAGAAATGTCCACTCTTGTTAGGGTTGCATAGTTGAGACTCCCAACAAGTTTTTGGTAACCTGTAACATCCTCAAGAAGCTCTCCATAATGAGAACTAAGTTTATGATTGAGTTCCATGGGTGTACGTGTAGTTTTGGTGTTATCCATCTTGAATTTTATCAACATATCATGAATGTGTTTCCTTTTATTGATAAAGATTACAAAATTTGTATATATATATGTTCTAAACCAAGAAAGTATGTTAACAAACCAAGTTCACTGATTTTAAACTCTTCCATCATTTGAGCTTTAACTTGCTTGATTCCATTAGCATCATTCCCTGTAATGATAATGTCATCCACATACATAAAATACTAGATAAATTTTGAGTTGGTCTTCTTTATGAATAAAGAAGAATCAGCTTTGCTAACAAAAAATCCTTGATCCTACACATATGTAAGTAGCCTATGGTTCCAAGCTCTAGGAGCTTGCTTTAGACCATAGAGCGGCTTCCTTAGCTTGCGTACATAACTTGGTTTGTCTTTATCTTCATACCCTAGTGGTTGAGCCATGTATACTTCTTCTAAGATCTGTCCATTTAGGAATGCATTCTTAACATCTAACTGATATAAGTTCCAATTTTTAGAAGCAGCAACACTTACCAAAACCCTAATTGTTGGCATCTTAGCCACAGGTGAAGAAGTTTCTTCATAATCTACTTCATGACTTTGAGCAAACCCTTTTGCCACTAGCCTTGCTTGTACCTCTTTATAGAACCATCTGAATTCTTCTTGATTTTATATATCCACTTTGATCCTATTACCTTCATGCTTGGCTTCTTGGGAACTAAATCCCAAGTACTATTTTCTTGAAGTGCTTCAACTTCTTCCTGCATGGCTTCTCTCCATTCCTTCTTCTCATTAGCTTCTTCAAATGAAGAAGGTTCTTCTATCATAAAGTCTTTAGTGATGTACACGGAATGCTTGGTGACTAATGATGTGTCATAGCCATACCTTATTGGTATTTTACTCTCCCTTTGAGATCTTCTGAGTGCTTCGTCGGAGGATTCTGGAATATCTTCCAATTGCTTGAACTTGGTCTTGCCTTTGGACTTCCAAGCCTTGAAGTCAATCTGTTCTTCATTCTCTGAATTGACATCTTCTGGTATTTGTTGATTTTCTTGAGTGAGAGTTGGAAAATCAATTTCCAAATCATAAGGTAACTTGAACTTCCTGCAATCATCTTCAAACCATGAATTATTTTCATCAAACACTACATCCCTACTAGCTGTAAAAACTTTGTTAGTGGGATTGTACAACCTATAACCCTTCTGGTTTTTGTCATAGCCGATGAATATACATTTCCAATGAGGGTCTCAAACCATTCCATGCTTCATATTGTGTCCTTCCATCCAAGGATTTGGATGGGAGCCTGTTAATAAAGTATGTGGCTTTGGAAAGAGCCTCTGCCCATAGGTAATTAGGTAGTTTCTTTTCATTCAACATTGATCTTTCAGCCTCTACTATGAGTCTATTCCTCCTCTCTACCACTCCATTTAATTCAAGAGTGTATCTTGTTGTGACCTCTTTCTTTATATCTTAGTCCTATAAGAATGAGTCAAATTCATGTGAGAAATACTCACCACCTCCATCATATCTGATCCTCTTCAAGCTTCTACTTGTATGGTTCTCAACCAATGCCAAATACTTTTTGAAACATGTGAATACTTCATCTTTATGCTTCATGAAGTAAAGAATTGTCCATCTACAATAATCATATATAAATGATACATAGTACCTTGAACATGAGATTGATGGCTCTCTGCTAGGACCCCACACATTAGTGTGCACAAGCTCCAAGTGTTCTTCATACATGTACCCTTTTCTATTGAATGGTTGTCTATGAGCTTTGTCAAATTGGCATGCTCCACATTTGTATATCATGTGTTGCTTGGACACATTTGGAATGTCAAGCACACTCTAATCCCTACATATTTGCTTTAGTGTTCTTTCACCTATATGCCTATCCTTTTATGCCATATCTCTAGTTTAGGTAGGGTTTGATCCTTGTAATTGAAGAGTGCAATATTTTTGGTATCTTCAACTTCAAATGTAAAGATTCTACTAGATTTATCACCTTTTGCAATCCTTTTGAAGCCTTGTTGATGGTCTTCCACATATGCTCCATGCCTTGCGAATCTAACCTGTAAGGCTTTCTCAACAACCTGTCCAACACTAAGATTTGTGCTAAAATGGTAGCATTGGCTCAAACCATGTTTGAAGCCAGTCACCTCTTCGACTACTCTTGCTCAACTGAGGCACAATTGTACTTTGATGGACTGTTGGAGAAGTTAGAGAGCATAATTGCAAGATCTGGCAAGGAAGCCACCTCCTAAGGAAGAGACAAGGTAAGTGAAAGAATAAGCATTCCCCCAAGGAAGCTTATGTGCCTAACTCCACTAAACCAGACACCTCTTCTTCTATGAATCGGTATTCACCAGAATTCCTGCGACAGATTCAAGAAGAGAAATGGTCTAAAGAGAGTGAAGTTCCTCCTCCCATTGAACTTGTGGATGATGCACATGATCAATTCCCACAAGAAATCCCTTCCATTTATGGAGATCACGAGAGTGCCCAATCTCATGAGAGATTAGACTTCGAGTCCAATTCCTTATAGCAACTACCCCCTTTCATAGGCCCATGGGAAGCTAAGTCTACTTGTAGAGAGCACCCACAGTGAGGGTAAGAAATGAAGACTCACTCATACCTAGGAACACAGAGGGAGTGAAAAACACTAAAGTGTAGTGCAATCTCACTTTAGAAGAGATACTCAAGGTTAAGCTAGAGCTATGGAAACATGTATCCAAACAGGTGCCTGAAGTAGCGAAACCTCATTCCCAGGTAGGTTCTCCTAGAACGGTGCCAGAGATACCATTGCACAAGATAGGTGACATAAGCGAAGGGGACGAAGGAGACACCTATCTTCCAATCACCCATCAAGGGTACACAACCAAGGAAATTTTGGACTCAGGTGCAGGAGATGCAATTGCTACCACTTCGCTATGGAAGCATTGGGGCAAGCCAGCACTCAAGCCAACGAGAATGAAATTGCAGATGGCCGATGGTCACATTGAGAGAGCCTTAGGACTGCTAGAAAGAATAACTCTCACTACATGTGGTGTTGAGTTCGAGCATACTTTTGCTATATGTGATTTTAGCAAGAATCAGGCATATGAGATGATTTTGGGAAGACCACTTATGTGCAGTTGCAATGGTACAAGATTGGGGAACCAATTCTTTGTATTTGCAACACTTACGTGCTACAACCAAAGTCAATCTCAAGGATTACTCTCATAGACATGTACCACCTATTCAATGGAATCCCATACATAGAGCTAAAGATGGTATAGAGTCAGTGCATTCCATAGGATCAGGATCCTCATGGGTGCATGAAGACACCCATTTATGGATGTGCAAAGTAGCAGTAGAGGAAGAGAAAAGAGGACACACCAGAGAGGTAGGTGCAAAAGACACCCATAGATCAATTCAAGACCCAGCCTCTGCACCAGTTGTGTTTCCTGACGAGGAATTTGAACCTCATGGTTGGGCAGAAATTTTAGCAACAATGGATGTAGCCATCAATGAAGAACAATGGACACCCCACTATGACGAGGATGGCTATGATGTTTTAATCTTTACAATAGAGCCAACTATGTATGATTCGGTTATGGAAGAATGTGAACTTAGCACTGATGCGTTTCAAGACACAAGTGACTCCGATCTAGAGTCAATCATTAAGGACCCACCCTTTGCATCAGATGAAGAATACTTTTACAAAGTGGAAGCTCACCCTCAGAGACATAAAGAACTTACAAATGATGTGAGGTTAACCACACAAGTGACCGCCAAAAATGATGGCAAGAAAAGAAAGAAGAAAGAAACCACATCAGAAGAGGAAGAATCTTTGTTTGAGGTCCCCGAGAATTTTAAGAAGTATGAGATAGAAGATAGGAGAGTCATGATAAGAATGCCTAAATGGGATGCACAATCTGAAGAGGCCTATGATAACAAAGAAACAACCAAGAAAATTGTTGTAACCATAGAAGAAGGAGAAGAAAGATGCACGTACATAGGACATGACTTGACGGAGGAAGAAGAGCACAAGCTAATAGCCTTTTTAAGAGAATACAGAGATGTATTCACTTGGAGTTACAAGGACTTAAAAGGTGTCGACCCTGACATATGCTCTCATACAATTCCCATGACCTCAGATGCAAAACCCTCCAAGCAGAATCCATACACATATAACAACAACTATGCTGCTAAGATTAAGGAAGAGATAGATCATTTGGTTGAAGCTGGATTCATCTATGAAATTGAGCACACCGAGTGGGTATCCCCCATTGTAGTGGTGCCCAAGAAGAATGGCAAATTACGTGTATGCATTAATTTGAAGAAGGTTAATGCATCCACCATTCGAGATAACTATCCACTTCCTATTACGGAGCATCTACTAGAAAGAGTAGTAGGCAAGGAAGTGTACAGTTTCCTTGATGGATTTTCTGGCTACAATCAGGTAACCATTGCTCTAGAAGATCAGCATAAGTTCAATGGAGTGGGTCATATTCGCTTTTTGGGTAATGCCATTTGGTCTAAGCAATGCACCAGCTACCTTTCAGAGACTGATGTGTCATGTGTTCAAAGAGTTCTTGAGGAAGAATTTGGAAGTCTATGTTGATGATCTTTGTGCTCATTCCAACATAAGACAAACCCATATCCCGGAGCTGAGAGCTATCTTTGATAGATGTAGAGAATATCAAGTATGCCTGAACCCAAAAAAGTGTGTTTTCATGGTCAGGCAAGGAAAGATTCTAGGACACATAGTGTCAAAGAATGGCATATCCACGGATGAGGATAAAGTGAGAGCTATTGTGGAGCTACCCAAGCCAAGGAATGTCAAGGAGGTATAGGCTTTCATGGGGCATTGTGGCTATTATTGCCAATTCATTCATATGTATGCGATCATTGCAAAGCCTCTATACTCCCTTTTGACTAACTTTGAATGGGCGGACGAATGTGAGAACTCTTTCAATGAGCTTAAATGGTCATTATGTTCAGCACCAATCTTGATCACACCCGATTGGAATAAACCCTTTCTTGTTCATGTGGATGCATCCAATTATGCTATTGGATGTGTACTTGCATAACCTAGGAGTGAAGGTAATATGGATCTTCCAATTGCCTATGCTAGTAGACAGTTGATTGTAGCTGAACGGAACTATACCACCACTCAACAAGAAGGATTAGGCATGGTATATGTTGTAAAAAATTTAGACACTATTTGCTTGCAAATAAGTTTAAATTTATTACTGATCATCAAGCCCTATTGTACTTGGTAAACAAGCCATGCGATACAGGTAGATTAGTTAGATTTCTCATAAACTACTCAAACACATGATTTGAAAACTCTTACACCTAAACTAAACAATGATACATTTCCAATGAATGATTACTTCCTTGACCTTTCTAATGAATTCTTACTTACTTGATTTGGAGGTCTATAGAGAGAACAACAACCTCTGCAAGATGATTGAGTCTAAGGAAGCGGGAGCAGAGAAATGAAAGAGCAAGACAATGATACCCAAAAGTGTATGTATATTTCTTCCATGCATTTTACAAGTGATTGGGAGTCTTGATATAGACATTTGAGGATTTATCCACGTCTTTTCTTATTGAATTTGGATTCAAATATAGGCAAGCAAATAGTTTAGAGTGATTGGAATCTTTTCCTATAATCTAGGAAAAGAGAAGGTTGAGATTTCTACTTCTTGATTGATTGATTGAGAATCAATATCAACTACTTCTAACTTGTGGCTTTTTGGCTTTTACTCTTCTCTTTTACAAAGATAAATGCTTTGAAAATTTTAGAATTTTATGAATCTGAAGTGTGGGAAATCATGCTAAGTTGAAGTGCCACATCATTCACACTTTTTGGTAGGATATACAACCACTTTTCCACGATCTTTCCCAGCTCTTTACTCACTTACTTGATGGAGAAAAGTCAAGATCATTTGGAGGGCATTTTTGAATTCAACTCTAGAACTACCTTGTTGAGCATTATATAAGCAAACACATGGAGCAAAGTCGTGGCCATCCTGCTCTACCATTTGAGCACTTGTAGGCTCTCATTAGGAGTTTTTACTCTAGGTCTAAGCTAGCCCCTAGGTAAGCAAGCCCCTTTCTTGCTGGAGTTTTCTCATAGGAAGCGATCTTTGATCACCCATATCTTTTTGTGTAGTAGTCTGATTCATTTGCAATATAGCTCACTTTGTTCCTATGCTTGTAATCTTTCTTTTGGATATAATCTTAGTATCAAGTGTTCATTATAATTGAGTATATTGATATTGAAATCTCGTTGGTCTGATCTATGCATATTCCCAAGTGTATGTCTGTTGGAAGGTACACATAGGTGCAAGCCACCAGTTTGGACAAATTCTAGTCTGTCTTGTGAAGCAAAATTGATACCTCTAACATTATCCAAATTGAGTGATCTTTGGCTTATTGGAAAGCCCATATTGTCTATTTATATTGTGCAAAATTTCATAGGTTCAAATTTTAGTTTGAGAGATCAATTCAATTTTTGGTGGACTATAGTAGTGAATTATTTGGTCCTAGGAAGGGCCTATCATTCTTCTGCTGCAACTAGGAGTGGATATACTCCATCAGTGGTATCAGAGCTTATCATTGAGCATTGAGGACATCAAGAGGAGGCCTTGAAGTTTTTTGAGAGCCAAGGATTGAAGCAAAGACCAGGAAAATTTGAAGCAAGGGGGAGCTTCTATCATCACTGAAAGTTCACGACAAGTGGAGTCTCTTGTGGGAAGGTAACATATCATTCTTTCTCACATCTATCACAATCCAGGGAGGGATTAGGATCCACTTATAGTCTCATACACAATGGGAGAATATAATACTCAGATTGAGGAGCTTGAAAAGAGCAATTACCAACCTTGGAAGTTTAGAATCTCCAACTTCCTCATTGGAAACGGTCTTTGGGGGTTGGTTAGTGGTACTGAGGTGAAGCCATAGATAGATCCACATACACTTATGGAGAATCAAAGGATATCCATTAGAGAATGGGAACAAAGGGATAGGAGAGTGATCTTCATTCTTTCTCAACACATAAGCAACTCCATGATATGTCATATCCAAGACCTAGATACATCCAAGAAGGTTTGGGAGTGTTTAGAAAGGTTGTACTCTACCTCTACAAAGGCTAGAAATATTCAGCTCAAGAATGAGCCCAACAAACTTAGTAAGTCATCAAATCAGAGTATTAATGACTTCATACTCAAAGTAAAAGAGATTTTTGATGCACTTGGTTCAATAAGATGTGTTATAGATGATGATGACCTAGTTGCCCAGACACTTAATGGGCTTAGAGAAGATGATAAATGGAAGGCATCCACAACCTCTGTGTATGTAAGGGATTCATTACCAGATCATTTGAGCAACTTACTTCTCTTATGGTGACTGAGGAGCTCAACCATGGAGGCAACAAGTCAAAGGGCAGCCAAGACCAACTCTTCTATACAGGCAAAGGAGGAAGAGACAATGGCAATAGAGATGCTTCAAGAGGAAGAGGTAGAAGCACATACCAACAAGGCAACCAAAGCTATCAAGGGAGTCAATCAAGCGAATATGAAATTCAATCATCAAGAGGAAGAGGAAGAGGAAGAGGTAGAGGAGGAAGATATGGAGGTCGAGGCTACTCCAACTCAAATGGATGCTTCAATTGTGGAAAGTAAGGACACTACCAAAGATTGTTGGAAAAAGTAAGGCGGGAAAAATTACAAAGGGCAAGGTAGTTATGATAATTCCTCAAAAAATTCATAAAATGAGCATTTTTTAGCTATGAAGCATAAAAGTGAAGGTCAACCACATGATGAGATGTGGTATATAGTTACTGGTTGTAGTAACCACTTGTCAGGTAAAGAGGAGTACTTCAGCAATCTTCAAGCACCCAAGCAAAGAGGATTTGTGGAGATAGGAGACAACACAGAGCATGAGATACAACAAATGGGAGATGTGAATCTTGAAGGCAACCACAAAGCAAAAGGACTATCTGAGGTATTGCATGTTCCTAGTATTACAAAGAACTTAATCTCTATTGGAGAGATGGTTGAAAAGGGATACTAAGTCAAGTTCAACCACAAAGGATGCTTTATTGAAGACCCAAGGAATGGCTATGAGCTGATAGCCAAAGGAAAGAAGGAAGGAAGGATGGATGTTCACTCTTGACATTGGCAAAGGACAAAGCAACAAGGCAATGTTCATCATCTATGGCGACAAGAAGATTGGATATTCGGATTTGTGGCATAAAAGGTGTGGTCACATCAAAATTCAAAGGTTGAAAGACATGGAGAAGAGGCAATTGGTAAGACTCGGTTTACCACATTTTTCATTACAAATGTTGCATGACATGTCTGAAGCTTGTCAACTAGGCAAGTCTACTAGGCAACCCTTGAAGAAAAGTGGACATGTAGCACATGGTGTGTTAGACCTTGTGCACACAGATGTGTGGGGGCCAACCAAAGAGCCCTCTCCTGCAGGTAATATGTAATTTGTATCCTTCATAGATGATTACTCAAGAAAAGTATGGTTGTATTGTATAAAGCAAAAATCAGATGTGTTTGATGTATTCAAAAGATTCAAGGCACAAGTTGAAAAGGAGACAGGTTACTACATCAAAACCCTAAGGTCCGATGGAGGGGGAGAATACTTCTCCCATGCTTTTTCTGATTTCTTGTAGGACCAAGGTATAAAGAGGAAAATCACTTGCAGGTATACTCCCCAACAAAATGGGGTGGCAGAGAGGAAGAATAGGTATATTGCTGAAATTGCTAGGAGTATGTTAAATGAAATGAATGTGCCTTTAACATATTGGGCAGATGGTCTATCTAGTACTTGATGAGTAGGTGTCCCACATCAGGGTTACATGACATGACACCTGAGGAGGCATGGAGTGGAAGGAAACCAGACCTTTCACACATTAGAATCTTTGGTTGTGTATGCTACACACATGTGTCACAAGAGTTGAGAGGTAAGATCGTTGCAAGGGCTGAAAGATGTATGTTTATTGGTTATGCTATGGAGCAAAAAAGGTTAGAGGTGCTACAATCCTAATACAAAGGAGTTAAAGGTATCCAGAGATTTTTGATGAACTCAAACCATGGTATGCTTCCAAAGTTCCATTGTAGGATGAAGATATTGAAGAGGTAGAGAGAAGATATGAAGCTAGGTTTCAAGATAGCTTGGAAATCAGTGGTCCAAGCATACAAAGGAGTTCAAGCATGGATTCAGCCCATCAATCAATGAATAAAGGAAAGGCAAGATTGGTAGAGCTTGATGAAGATGGACATGAAGTTGAAGACTTTGAAGAACCTATGTTAGAAGGGGGAGCTACATCAAAAGCAAAAATCAAGGCACCAAGGCAAAGAAGGTTCATTCCACAAAAAGGAGAAGAAAGGATATCAACAAGGGTAAAGCATCCAATCTCAAGGCTTGTTTATGATAGTTATATTGCTATGCATTATGCTTTCATGACTAAGTTTATCAAAGATCATGAACCTTCTACCTATGAAGAGGCCAAAGACACAAAGGAGTGGCAAGAAGCTATGGAAGAAGAGCACAAAGCCCTTGAAGACAACAACACATGGAGTCTTGTTCCAAGACAAGAAGGGATGAAGGTAATTGGAAAAAAATGGGTCTATAAAGTGAAGAGAAATTGTGATGGTTCAATCGCTAGGTACAAAGCAAGGCTTCTCACAAAAGGATTTGCTCAATCCTATGGGGTTGACTATGAAGAAACATTCAGACCAGTTGCAAAGATGACCACAATTAGGGCAATCATTGGGGTTGCCACATCTAGGAGGTGGCCAATATATCAATTGGATGTAAAGAATGCTTTCTTTAATGGTGATTTGCAGGAGATAGTCTACATGACTCAACCATTAGGGTTTGAGAACCCTAAATATTGAGATTTTGTTTGTAAACTTAGAAAAGCATTGTATGGTTTAAAGTAAGCTCTAGGCCATGGAATAAAAGGCTTGTGGAGTATTTGTGCAGGTGTGGATACAAGCCAAGTGATGGAGATCCTTCCTCATACCTCAAGAAGGAAGGAGGACTAGTTGTCTATGTATGCATATATGTGGATGACTTGATTATAACAGGAAGTGATGACGCATGTATCACATGGATCAAGGCCTAGCTTGGAAATGAATTCAATATTTCATATCTTGGAATTCTTAAATAATTTCTTGGGATTGAAGTTACTTATGTGGAAAATGGCATTTACCTTGCTCAAAGAAAAAACTTGCTAGATGTACTTTATAAGTATGGTATGAGTGGATGTAAGCCAGTGACTCAACCTATGGATCCAAATACTAAGTTATGTGTAGGCAAAGGAAAACCTCTTGAAGATATTCAGCATATAGAAGCATAATTGGAAGCCTTAACTATGCTACCATCACAAGACCTGACTTGTCTTATGTTGTAGGAGGTCTTTCTCAATTTCTAAATTCGTCAACTGATGTTCATATGAATGCAACCAAGAGAGTGCTTAGGTACATCAAGCACACTGTCAACCAAGGGTTGTACTACCCATATGGAGATGGATTAAAACCTCAAGGCTTTAGTGATGCTGATTGGGATGGTTCAAAGGAGGATAGACGGAGCACATCTGGCTATGTCTTCATCCTAGTTCAAAGAGTCATTTCATGGATGTCCAAGAAGCAACCTACAGTTGCATTATCATCTACTGAGGTAAGTACAGAGCTTTAGCACTTGCTACATGTGAGATTATGTGGCTAAAGAATCTCTTCAAAGACTTGGATGTGGAGGTCAAAGATTTCACTCTATTTGGAGATAACATGTCAAGCATTCATCTAGCAAGCAAACCTATGTTCCATGCAAGAAGCAAGCACATAGAGATCCATTATCACTTCATCAAAGAGAAGGTACTAGCAAAAGAAGTGGAAATCAAGTACATCAACACAAAGGATCAACTAGCAGATATCATGACCAAGTTTATGGATGCAAGCAAGTTGGAGAAGTTCAAGATCAACCTCAACTTGAAGGAGATCAATGGAGACTAACACTTGAGCTTGAGGGGGATTGTTAGAATTTTAGCAGTCTCATGGGAACTCATGCTAAGTTGAAGTGCCACATCACTCACACTTTTTGGTAGGATATACAACCACTTTTCCACGAGTTTTACCAGTGCTTTACTCACCTAGTTGATGGAGAAAAGTTAGGATCATTTGGAGGGCATTTTTGAACTCAAATCTACAACTACCTTTTTGAGCATTATATAAGCAAACACATGCAGAAAATTCATGGCCATCCTCCTCTACCATTTGAGCACTTGTAGGCTCTCATTAGTAGTGTTTACGCCAGGTCTAACCTAGCCCCTTGCTTGCTGGAGTTTTCTCATAGGAAGTGATCTTTGATCACCCATATCTTTTTGTGTAGTAATCGGATTCACTTGCAAGATAGCTCATTTTGTTCCTATGATTGTAAGATTTCTTTTGGATATAATCTTACATATCAATTGTTCATTGTCCTTGATTATATTGAGCTTGAAAGGTCTCTGGTTTCATCTCTGCATATTACCAAGTGTATGTGTGTTGGAAGGTACACATAGGTGCAAGCTACCACTTTGGACAATTTCTAGTCTGTCTTGTAAAGGGAGGTTGATACCTCTAATATTATCCAAGCTGAGTGATCTTTGGCTTTTGGAAAGCCCATAGTGTCTATTTATATTGTGCAAAATTTCATAGGTTTAGTCTTCACGTCTAGAGAGCAATTCAATTTTTGGTGGACTATGGTAGTGAACTGTTTGGTCCTAGGAAGGGTCTATCATTCTTTTGCTACAACTAGGAGTGGATATACTCCATCAAAAATTACATAAGAGGGTGATCATGTGATCAAAATATCAATACAATAAATGAATGGAAATAAAATACTCTTCAATGAGTATCTATGGCACCATCCAAATGATGGTTTTGATGTAGATCATATCCACCTCAAGCATAGTGCAAGCTTGATGTTCCAACAACCACATGCCTTCTTATTTCCCAAGGTCCATTATGTTCCTTCTAATCAAATGAGGATTCTTCTCTCACTTACATCCCAAGGTGGAACTTAGAGGAGCTTCTCCCAAGACTAAGGTTCCCACATCTTAGGATAAATCAAGCCTAAGGTTCACAACAATTCAGTTAGGAGCTCATGTGAATAAATACCCCAAGGGTTAAAACAAGGGTTCAATGCAAAGGTTCAAGCATGTTCCAGGCATAAATCAAGGCAAATATACTTCATATTCTAAGCTTTAGAATCCACATATTTAGCCTTTTGAATCCCATGAATTATACAACAAACTCTCTCTTACTTAATTTGACTTCCTCTCTAGTTCATGCCTCTCAATATCTTCTCTTTGGTTCTTTCCTAGATTCAATCTTTTCAACTTCTTTTCTAGATCTTGTAGTTCCCTTGGCTTGACCCCCTTTCTCATCATCACTTTTCCTTTTCTCATTGACATTGATTTTGTGAGCATAGAATGAGGACATATCAACTGGCTCATTCTAGCAAGTCGTAATGTAAATATCAGAGCTTGAAGCATATAAGTTTTCATCTGTCAACTTGTCTTTACTAGCAAATCATAGAAATGAGTCCAAAACTCACTGTCTTGATCCCCATCATCAAGCCTAAATGCGTATGTGTTTTGGATCATTGAAACTTCATAGAACTTTTTCAATCCTCCTTTCCCAAACTTTCTTCCTAATGGTCTTTTGGTACATAATCATATATCTGTTGATCTATTTCAATAACCTAATTTTTTTCTTTAGCTTCCTTGAACAAACTACATATCCAGTGTGGATGGTCAAACTTATCACAACATATGCATCTATGAGGCTGATTCAAAGATTGATGTACTAGGTTGTGAGCCTATATCCTTGCTTTTGAGTTCTTGGTTTAGTCTCTTGAATGCTCTTTAGAGTTGCTATTTTAGTTAATAAAGTCCAAATATGTTTTTCCAACAAATCCACTTTAGTTTCTAATAATGATATGTTTGGTTCATCTCTACCTAGCATAGGATGCTCAATTTTGAGCTTTGGTGGAGTTGCTCGTCCATTGAGTCTAGGTGCTCGATTCAATTTTTATTCTTTCTGTTGAACCATTCTATAAACAACTGCATGCACAATCTCCCAATTGTTAGTAAGACCACTTTTAGTTGTCTCATCTTCTAACATTGGGTTCAATTCTCTTTGTAGAGGAACATCTAACATTCCTAGGAAATTATGTAGGCAGTGAAGTACTATGTGGATACAGGGAATGCAAAATGCACTACTCCTACTGAAATAACATGCACTTAATAACTAAAATACTAAAATTCTAGGAACTTATCATCACTTCACTTCTATATTTAGAAGGTAGAGACAAAAGTAATGTCCACAATGCGTGAAGAGTCAGAATAGCAAAATATAGCACAACAACAAAATATAGCACAAGCCAGAGCAACCCATTAATTATCCATACAACCCATCATATAAGAACAAGATAATGAAAACCCAATATAGTCTATCTCCTCAAACTCCAGGTTTCCTCACACTAGCACCAACTAGTAGGTTTGTTGGTTTGAAATGAGCAAGGTAGACCTATCAATTGTTAACACTAGCTCTAGGCCTACAATCTCTCCCCTTATATCTCTATCTTCAGTTATAGGTATCTCCTACCCATCTAGAATACATCACATATATTCTCTCTTGAGGCTCCTTCCTTTTATAAGTGAGGGATAGGTTACAAGAGGAGAGGTCTCTTACACAAAAGTAATGGGCAGTTAATGCACTAGGTGGTATTAGTTGTCAACACTGTTAGTAATAGACTTTGTCTTGTAGTGTTGAGTGGTCTAGGTGCACTTGGCCGCCTTGTCAGTTCTGTTGCAATCGCCTTACTAGGGCTTGTATCTTGGTGAATTTTGGGCGTCTTGGCACCCTTTTCCAGCAACTGTGGTCCTAGGCACCTAACTCCCACACTTGGGCTCCTTGGCACCCTGCTCCAACACTTGGACTCCTTGGCACCCAACTTCGGCACTTGGGCTCCATGGTGCTTAACTCGAGCACTTGGGCTCCTTGGCACCCAACTTCGGCACTTGGCCTCCTTGGCGCCCAACTTCGACACTTTGGCTCCTTGGTGTCCAACTTCGACACTTGGGCTCCTTGGTGCCCAATTCCATCTCTTGGGCTCCTTGGCACCAAACTCTAGCACTTGGGCTCCTTGGCACCCAACTTTGGCACTTGGGCTCCTTGGTGCCTAATTCCATCACTTGGGATCCTTGGTGCCCAACCTTGATTTTTCCCAGAGAAATTTAATTCTATAGGTTGCCTGCCCCTATCGTCTCTCTCTATCTCAGAGAGATATGACTTGGAAAATACAATTATGAGAAGAAATGAAAGGATGGAAAATTACGAGAATTTTGGGTGAACATGGATGCTATGATGTTGGAAGTGTTGCTTCAGATTTTGGCAAGAGGAGAGGGATGCTTAGAATGCTCAGTTTTGAGTCAAGAATTGATGGGCAGTCACCTTAATATAAAGGGGTGAGTACATGAATGTCTAAATAATGTGATCGTCTTAGTGTCCATATGATTTGGTAGATGCCTAGGAGGAGTTGGTAGTCTCTAGAAGCTCATGATTGCCAGCATCACTTGAGAAGCTTGTAATTGGTAGTTGTCCAGGGTGCTAGAAGAGGGAGGGTGAATTGGTAGATGACCAAAGAAAATTTTAATTACTCCTGGTTGGTGGTGGTGATGATGGTAGCCTCTCAGGTAGGATGAAGATGGTAGTTTCCATGATGTTTGAACAGAAAGGTGCATAGGTAGAGGCCCAAGGGAGGAAGGTTGGAAATGGTAGTAGCCCTTGATGTTTGAATATAGAAGTAAGTGGATGAGGGTAGTCACTCAAGGTGACAAGTGAATAAGGGTGGTCGCCCAACGTAAGGAGTGGATGAGGGTAGTCACCCAAGGTGAGAAGTGAATGAGCGAGTGGTTGCTCAAGAGTGTATGATGGTTGAATAGTCGCCCAACATGAGAGGGTGGAGGGGTTGTTGCCCAAATGAGAAGTGGATGAGGGTGGTCGCCCAAGGTGAGAAGTGAATGAGGGTGGTCACCCAAGGAAAGAAGTGAATAAGGGTGGTCGCCCAAGGGAAGAAGTGGATGAGGGTAGTCTCCCAAGGTGAGAAGTGAATGAGGGAGTGGTTGTTCAAGAGTGTATGATGGTTGGATAGTCGCCCTACATGAGGGGGTGGAGGGGTTGTTGCCTAGGTCGAGTGGTGGTCGTGGTAGATGAGGGATGATGAAGGTGAAGGTCTCCTAGGTTAATAAGGTTGAATAAGGTATGAGAAAAGGTGATGGTCATCTAGGTACATGATGGAAGTTGGAGGGGTGGTCGTCTAGGTGGATGAGGAAAGGTGGAGGGGTGGTCGCCCAGGTGCATGTGGAAAGGTGGAGGGGTGGTTGCCTAGGTGCATGAGGGAAGGTGGAGGGGTGGTTTCCTAGGTGCATGTAGCTCAATGGTGAGTAGCACCTCCTTTAATGTCAATCGGAGAAGACATGAGGATGGTATGAAGACCTTGAACAAGTGATGGAACAAGTGTGTGAGGGAGAAGCGCACAAACATGCACACACATACACACACACATGCACACAAAGCAAGAACAAATAGAGAGACAAAGGAGCTCTTTAGATTACTCAAAAAGTCTCATGTAAAAGCTAAGCACTAACAAGCTCACCTCAAAAATGAGCTCTCTAGCTCTTTTTATAGTTTTTGACTAGCTTTGGTCCTGTCCAGACCTAGTGTCCGACCTAGTTAAAAATTAGGTTCCTAGGCTATTTTGGAGGCCCAAACGAGCTCTAAAAATTATGAAAATTGATACATAAATACTTCTAATACTCCTCAAGCTCGAGGACTCCTCGGCTTGAAAAAAATGGAGTCGAATCTACCAAAAACGGTATTTACAATGTTCATGTAGTGATGAAAATCACTGTTGAAAAGAGATTGGGTTGGAAAAATTGACTGGCCTACTTGCCGGATCTGCGTTGACTGCCTTGCCTACTTGTTCCTTCTCTCTGCTCTAATTTCTTTCATTGGCTTCCCTGTCTTGTAGATCCTTGAGTGCCCTAACTGCTACCAACACCCCCCCTCTCTCGCGTCTGTCGTCCCTGACAGACCCTTGGTGGGTTGAAAGTTTGACATAGTATTCGATGATATCGATAGCTAGATGATGCTCTTCTAGCCTCAATCCCTTTGCTAAATCTGTTAGTAAGGCATCCCAATCGACTAGCCCTAGAATGTCTGGATGTGGCAGACGCAATTGTTTAGAATGTAAGGTTCTCTCCACAGTGAAAAGTTGGAGATGTGAGGGTCTAGGGATGAATATCTCGGAATGATACTCCCAAAACGTTGTAATGAACATCTCCTCAAAAGTCTATTTGTAGCAATGGGAGGTATTTGATTCTTGCATGCCATGCATATATCACATTAATGGAGGGGGTAGTGCTCATGTCATATACTAAGTCGAGATTGCTTGCAGTGAAACAAACTCCTGATAAATGCGGATCTTTAATATTCTTAAAGGTTCAAAAGGTGACCAGCATTAATTCGAATATTTTAATACACATATGTGCCATCACGTCAGGAATGTTTCACAGTCTGACTCCCTAGTGGCGGATGGTGGATATCATGTATGCTACTATGGCCGGTCCTTGTGGTGGTGAAAGGTACACGTAATTCAGCCATTTTGCATAGCCTTTAACATTCTTCACAGTGATGGCAAAGTGAGGCCATGTGCATATTCTGAGTACTGGGATATAACATGGATTGTAATTGATGAATAGTGGCATGTTATTCCATGTATGAACCATTTCTGGATAAGTTTCTAGGAGACGCAGCCTCCAAGAAGGTTGGAAGATGGACCCTTGTGTAGCTCTTTTGGGTATGTCATCCGGACCGAATTAGGTGGCAAAAGTTGGAGCCTTGCCACATCGTCATTGAATTTCCGCATTATAATCTACTAGGAGCACGCAATAGGGCACATATTGATCGTCATTTGTGCCTATCCATCGATGATGAGACATGCCTCGGAAGTATTCTGATTTTTTAATGGTATCCTCAATTTTAGACATTGACTAAATTTGCACCACGACTCTCTCATCATGTGTATTGGCCATTTTTTTGAGCATCTGCAACCATTCTCGGGCTTCTACTTCAAGTGTGTCCAATCTTTCAGATGTTTGTTGGGCACCCGACATCGGCATAGGAACATAAGGTTCCTCTTATGACTCCTCTACTTCTATGGGCACCAACTCTTCCGGTTGTTGTTCTATGACCGGGGAGGGTATTTTTCGTACTAAAGTAATTTTCCTTGCGATTCAACGACATGTTCCCTTAGTGCATTCACCTCCTCCGTAGTCGTTGTAGAATCTGTGACCTTTGTTTGTTCTTCTTGCACCCCTAGATGTTGGCGAAGAGTATCCCATTCTTTTTCCAATTCGTCATGGGCTACTAGAAGATGAGCATAGCTTTCAAGAATGGTTTTCATGGTCTCTGAAGGGACAACTTTAAACCTTTTTGGGTCGATCTCTTGAGGGGAGCCTTCCATTGCTGCCTCTAGGTTCTCTTCATTTTGCTTTCGAAGTTGTTTGTTTTCTTCTAGATCCATGGCCATGTGCTTCCTTAGCACCATTAGATTACAATGGACTTTGACATTCTCGGACTGATAAAGTTCAAGTAAAGTTGTTAGTTTTTTAACTTCGGAAGATTCTGATTGCTAGGGAGCTTTGAATAGGGTCTGATGGGCGTGCTCTAGCATAGTATAATGTTGATTGAGGTCGGTGTTATCTTCTTCTAGGGCTGCAAGCCGCTTATGTAATTGCTGGTGTTCCGTAGTTATATGGCGATGAAGACCTTCTAAGGTCTGATATTCATTCTACATCTGATATATACATTGATGTAATGTAGAAAACAAATTATTTACATTTAGGGATGCTGGGAAAGTGGAGGATGCAGGGGGAACGGGGAAGGGGAAAGGGATCATGAATGAAGTGGAAACAAGAGATGATGTGGGGGGAGGGGGTATGGGAGATTGTGGGAGTGTGGGAGGAGGGAGTGGTGTTGTGGCAGGTGATGTTTCCATAGTGTCAAAACTGTGTGTGACCATGTACATGGGAACAGAGGGTGCAGTGGATGTGATGTCGGTGAGCAGTGTTGTGAATGTAGGTATGGCAACCCCTCCAAGGGGGTGCCAGAGGAAGGAGGAATTCCTACAATGTGTGTGGTGGTGGTGGACATTAGGGTGGTGGTGTCATGGGGAGAAGTGAAGTGTGGAGTGAGAGGTGAAGAGTGTGGTGATACCAGTGCCTTGTGGTGTTCTTCCATCTATGTAGTGTCTCCTAGTGCTATTACATCTATGTGAATTTGCTTCCCGGAGCGAAGGGGACAAGTAGGCACTCATTGTTCAAAGCGATGAATGTAAGTGAGAGCTGAATGAATGGCTTCATCCAGGCCAAGCGCATCCGCGTGAAGGTTCAAGGACTCAATAAATTATTCGTCTATCCCTTCTTCTCCTAACATTTGACTTATTAGCATCTTCCCTATTTCTAGTGACAACTTGTGATGCTCCTGGACTCTTTTCATGGTCTCATACAATCTTTTGATCTGTGCAGTATAGGTTGGGGCACCCGCTAGTTATGAAGTTTCCTCTTGCTCCTGGTTCTGTTCGTCATCTGATTCCGCTTCATCAGTCTCTTGTTCATCTTCGTCTACTTCCACTATTTCAGGTTGAGTAGGAGCTGAAGTCCCTATGGTTGGTTGCGGTCCTCTGGCCTGATCTTCCTTAGTCTCAAGATTAGCCTCATTAATCATCTTGGCAATTTCTTCATCTCTTAAATCATCTAGAGTGTAGCCCTGTGGGAACTCCAAGTCAAAGGGAATCAGAGTGAAAACAAGGTTGGGCCCCTTTGCACTTAGCCTGGGTAAGCAAAGCATAAATGTGCAAACACGTCTTGTTTGAGGGGGTGTCACATCGGGTGTGAGGGTGGCACCCCTAGCTGGTGCACACGGTATTTGGACTACTCCTCTCATTTTCTTAGATGGTGGCCCCGTTGTTGATGGCCGTCTCTAGAACTCTTGGGCTCTGGACCACACCAATGCTCTCTGAATGGGCACGTCATAAGCTAAGCACCTATAAATGATCTGTGTAAGCATGCAACATCCATGAAGCACATTCTTATGTTTCTTGTTCTAGTGCTGATGTGCTAAGTGAATTTGATCAATGATCTAGTGTGGTAGATTGAGTGTGAGATTTTCTATCTCCCCCAAGTACAAGCTGAACCAAATTCTCTTTGGTGGCATGGTGAAGCATTCTTGAGCCAGGAAGGCAAAGTGCTCCATGATTGTGTGTAAATGGAGGGCGACGGTCGGTGTCATGGCTAGCATATCTTTCAGTTTGTTGAGATCTTTGTGCTTCATTCTTCCTGAAATCAATGTTTCTTTCTCTATGGGAATGTGCATACCCTTCATGTTTAGGGCCTCTTGTACTAAGTTGAGGGTAAGTTTAAACCTCTTTAGTTCATGGCCTGGTGTTAATGAGGGGAGCACAAAGGTACTATCTCCTCCTTTGGCTCTGCTAGGGATGATAGTGCTGATTAGGTAGGAACAGTGCAAAAAATCAGGTTTAGGTAATTGTGCTCTAAAGTAGCTATCCAAGCTAGCTTTGGTCCATACTGACCTCATTACTTCTGCATCTTGATACTTTTTGAACTCGCGAGTAAAGAAATGGTACCATCTCCATTTGCCATTAAATTCTATTTCAACTTCCCAGAAGTATGTGCCCTCACCTAATGGACCTACGACGTCACTAAACCAATGTGCATGTTTGTCGACTTGTGATGTGTGCCCCTGCAGAGGGTCCTGAATTGGAAGGATATGCATTGCCCTGAGCTCTTGAGGCCTCTCATTTAGTTGTGGTTTGAGGAGGAGAGTTTCAATGTCCACTATTTGGGTGTTGGATCCCTCTTGGGAACTGGTTCCTGTTGCTTCTGCCATGTTACTGCTTGATTGCCGATTCTCTAAGAATATAGAAGCACATGTTAACATTGTAGTGGACAAGATATGATAGTTTGTCCCCATTACAACATTAACATGAGGCATCATGATGTGTTAGTGGGTCAGTTGGTGCTCGGTGATTGTGTGTGTAGTTAGTGAATGAATAGTTCTATGAGCTAAGTGGAATGATGTAGTTAGTGGTTGAAGATGACTTTACAAATTGGGGTCAGGGGGTTTATTAAAAGTTTTTGGTCACCAAATGTAATGATTAGTTTTACAATGTGACTGTTGGTGAGCTATGGGAGTCTTTACATGAGTATCTATTTGAAAATGAGGCTTGTTAGGGACTCATTTACAAGTGACTCTATTAGTGCCTATTGATGCATGTGTGAGTGTGTGTGAATGGAGCCCCGTCTCTTGAAGCTTATGGGTGTCTACTTGAGCCCGCAAGCAAGCCTTAGGCACCCAAATTTGTCTTGATTGTGGGTCAGCGATCATCAACTTCTTGGGTACCCAGATAGATAGTCTTTTCGTGGGTGATTGTCGGGGAAACGTTTGATTAAGCGCCCTATGCCGACCACTAGAGTAGGGTTTGGTTGGGACTTCTACTAGAGTTTCTTGGGAAATTTTGCCCTTCCGAACCCATATCTGCTTCAATGGTTGAGATGCCTTGGTTGGGGTGATCTTTGGTTTAGTGTCGCTACTTCTTTGCTTCCTTCTGATCTCCAAGACTTCGCATTTTTGGTCCGAGACTTCCTTTGGGCAAACATGGAGTTCCACTTGCACCACCGCATCTGGTGAGAGGTTTTTCTACATCACAGAGTGTTGAACAAGAAAATCATCTATTTCCATGATAGTTCTCCTGGAGGGACCAGGAGTTGGTGCCTTTAATACTTTCTTGAGGTCTTGATTTTCTAACTCGATGGTAATGCGATTTGGACCTAGCCAGACTTGAAGAAGTCCACTTCTTAGGTTCAGGTTGACTGCATGATCATAGATCCAGTCTTGACCCAAGACAAGAGGTTCAGTGAGATCCTCATCTTGGCACACTAGTACCTCATTAGAACAGAGGGGAAGTTCCACCTCGCCCATGCAAGGGGTTTCCACACCTCCAAATCCTATAAGGTATGCTTCTATAGGATTGACACTTAATTTCAACTCTTGACAGTAAGAACGTCTAACCACACTAGTGGTTACACCTGAGTCAATCAAGGCATGTACAGTCCTTGCACTATTTTCTTGTCCTACCTCTAAGGTCACAAAAGGACATCGGTCAAGTATTCTATGGGAACTTACACCTGAGACTTCACACAGAGGCATATGATACCGTGGAGCTACATAAGCATCTCTCCTAGGTTGATCTCCACCCTGTCTTCTCAATTTCATTCTTCGGATGCGCTCCAAGGCTTCTGCCTGCGCTTCTTCTCGAATTCTCTTTTCTTCTTCTTTGTGTTTCTTGGCCGTATTGAGTCGGTTAAGTATTTCCTCCGTGAGGGGTTCTTGGTATAGTTTGACTCGGCATCCACTAATATAATTTGGTAGGATGTCGCCTTCTAAAGTGGCTAGTTGGACTGCCCCACTGGTTGATATTCTATTAATGATCAAGGGTCCATAGCCACGCTTCTTCAGCTTTCTAGCATGTTGTTTCAGGGTATATACCAAAACTAAGTCTCCGGCCTTTAAGCATTTATCCTTCACATGGGCATTGAAGTATGCCTTTTGTCTCTTCTTAGCTGCATAAATCCTTGCGACAACTCTCAGTCTCGTTTCACCTAGCCGTTCAAGGTCAAAGATTCTCGAATAGATTTCATGACCTGTCCACTCATGCTCCTGTGCTACTTTCAGTGTGGGTATCAAGAAATCTAATGGTAGCACTGCATTTTTGCCAAATACCATCTGAAAGGGCGTGGCTTGGATTACCATTTTATAGGCAACTCTATATGCCCAAATAGCATGGTCTAGTTGTTTGTCCCAATCAGAGCATTTATTATTCACTAATTTGGTCAGCACATTGCATAGAACCTTATTGGTGCTTTATGCTTGCCCATTAGCTTGTGGATGATAGGGAGCAGACTTCTTATGTACTACCAAGAACTCTTGGAGAAGATTTTCAATGACTTCATCCAAGAAGTGAGTGCCTCTATCACTCACTAGCTCTAATGGTAGCCCATATCTAGTGAACACATTCTTAAATAAAAATTTAGCTGTCATTTGAGCATCATTTTTCATTGTGGCTTTTACTTCTACCCACTTGGTTAGATAGTCTATGGAAACTATGATGTATTCAGCATGTGAACCCTTGGCTGGGGGATTAATAGGACCTACAAAGTCTATTCCCCACTTAGAGAATGCACGTCCACCCATCATCGGTTTCAATGGCATCTCATCTTTACGAATGGGATGTTGAGTTCACTGACAAATGTCACACCACTTCACATAGGTATGTGCATCCATGTGAAGGGTTGGCCACCACAAGCCTGCAAATAGGATTGCCTTAATCATACGGTCTGGTCCAAGGTGTCCTCTTGCTACCCGTTGGTGAGCAGTTTCCAAGATTTTAAGATATTCACTCTCATGGACACATAGTCTCATATATCCATCTTTTCCACGCTTGTATAGATTATCACCAATGAGTACGTAATCTAGGGCTTCTTGTTCTAAACTTCTTTGCCTAGCCAGGGTCATATCTTGAGGGAATGTTTTCGTCCTCAGAAAGGCTGCCAATGGTTCACTCCAATTTGGTATTAGAGACACTTGGTACAGTGTAGAGTGCTCCACAGGTGGTCTAATACGACAGACTGGGCATTCCTTACACAACTTATGGACATCTGCTTCCATAGTCGGCCACTGCACTCTGAGTCTCCTTAGTGTATGTAGTGTTATTTGCCTTGATTAGTGTTTCTCTAATGCACCCACATGTGCTAATTTCAACCACTTTGCATACTCATCCTCCTCCACACAACAAGCTAATATCCCTTGATCTGTATGCTTGTACAAACTTCCTGCCATGATGTGGTACTTCTGGGCTTTTACTAACTCTTTATTTTGAGTGTTCAGCACTGGGTGTTTAGGTCCATGTGTCAATACTAGCACTAATGTCTTGGCCCACTACGGTACAACTTCCAAATTGAACAAGTAAGTATCACGGAGATCATCTAATACTCCTGGCCTCTCCGGATGTGAGCCTCAAGAGATGATCTCCTCTCAAGTGAGTCTTGCCTTTCCTCACCAGTACTTTGAATTCATATTCCATTAGTAAGAGACATCCAATCAGTTTTAAGGTTATTGCTCCTTCATTGGTTGTTATAAATTAGGGATTTTACGCATTATAGCAAGCCAACCCTATTTATGACACTCTCTTAAGTTTAATTGTAATTGTGATGGTTGTTCTCAGTGTTTCAAGTCATAACTTCCATCCATATATAGAAGGTTTTTGTGAGCTAGTCAAGGTGTAGGTTATCTATTTTGCATCAACTTGTTCCAGTTGATGTTCCAAAGTACTATTGGGTTTTATTGTACTAACCACAAGCCTGAAAGGTCTATTTTACATATTCAAAGAGCTTGGACTAGTCCTATGCTGGTTTGTTGGACCATCTTCACCAATTGACAACCTACTTCCAAGCTTCTCCAAACATCTCCAACTTCTTTTAGTGGTATCAGAGCAGCTTCAAAATGGGACTTTGCTTTCCATCAATGATTGAGAATCTTGATAGAAAAAATTATGCTACTTGGAAAATTAGAATGGAGACTTATTTCCAAGGAAGGAATCTATATGGGATTGTATCAGGTGATGAAGCATTGCCTATTCCAAGATCCAAAGGAGGTGTTGATATATTTAGGTAGTGATGTGTGTGAACACTCTACGAATGTCGGGGCACTTTTTTCCCTCTTTAGGAGGTTTTTTCCCCCTGGCTTGTATATACACCTAATGCCCTAATGGGCTACTTATCTTTGTACATTCTAGTGGTAATTCATTCAGTATCGTGTGTTGTGCTCTAAGCTTCTTCTTCTTCCTTGTGCTATTTGTGTGCTTCCACAGACGTCTAACTCCAACAATTGGTATAAGAGAAGGTCGCCACTTCATCTAGGGCATCGTCGACACTCCTCTGGTTGCAGCCTCAGAATCGCACGAATTTTGGTGAGCATACTCAAGGTGTTTTAGAGATCAAAACAGCTTTGCTATGTGGTGTCAAAATCGCGATCTGAGCTCGTTTCAGCCTCCGAACATACTGTCATAGCACTTGTGCAAGCTATTTTGTCTTTTTATGCCAAAGGTATATACCAATTTTGGTTCACCAGTATAAGCGTCTCGAAGTCTACTACAGGTTTAGCAAAATTTGTCTGGGCAGTTTTGTTCAACTTTTTGAGATACAGTCAATTTTTTGCATCAAGGTATTTTAGTCAGTGGCCATGGCTAAAAGTAGTGATGTATTCTGTATGTTGGTTGTTGAGGATAATTTGGATGGTACCAACTACCCATTATGGGCTTATATGATGCGACATGTATTGGTTGTAAAAGGACTATGGAATACTATGGATGGTGTTGAAAGATGTCCTGTTACATCGGCGAATACAAGTATTGCAAATACAGGTGTTGAAGCTAATGGAGATGGTGTCAGAGATGATGATATTCTATAGATTCCTGTTTGTGCTGCAGTTTGTGCGGTGCCTATTATAGAGCAAATTCATTGGGATGGCAAAGATTCTCAGGCATATGCATTGATAGCTTTGTCTGTCAAACGTGCCATTATTCCTCACATTCGCTCTTGCAGAATAGCTAAGGATGCTTGGGATACACTTACCACATTGTACCAGGCTAGGAATTGTTGGGGATGTAAGGTTTGTGTGACCTTATCCCCATATTCATATATATACATCATTTATAGAGCATTGCCTCAAGAGAGATCATTATGTGAGTTCGAGGCTCCCATGCATCTGTTCGCATCTCTTCTCTCTTCTCTCTCGCTCCATATCCTCCGTCATCCTCTTATTTTGCACACCAAAGCCCTTCATTGGTATCAGAGCATGTTGAAGGCTTGTGTGCAACAAGCTCGAATGGAAGCTTAAGTCACAAGAGATGAAAGTGTAGGTCGGCATCTCTCAATAGTAGTCATTATTTCGGTCATAATTCGAGTTAAAAAGCTGGGATTAATGCATTTTAAAGTTTTGTGTGCAGCTAACACAAAGGGCACAAATTTCATAGAAGAGTGCAAAACTTGGTTTGGAGTTTTAGACTACCAAAAGTTCAAAAACTGCAGACTGATGTAGAAGACAAATCTACAATCACTTGGACAATAGGTTAATGTTTTGGCTATAAGTTGAGTTTTTTAAATCTAAATGAGATGATCTAACTTGGTATGCGTAGCTTCAAATAGCCTCTACATCATTGTAGAAGAACACAGATCCAAATTCTAAGTGCAAGGTCATCGAAATTACAAAATACAGAGCAGTAGTGTTGTAAGCGAAAGTCAAATTGATAGCAGGTGCTTGTTTTGTGCATATCTTGAGCTACGCACCTCCGATTGAAGCGTTCTTTATCTCCTTACATAGCCAAGAAAAAGTTTTTGAATTTTGCTGAAGATCAAGTTTAGATTCACAGGTTATCACCTCTGAAATAGCAAAACACAGAACAACATATTTTCACCAAAACAACCCTAGTTGTTTTTGGAGTTTCATTTTGGTTTGGAACTTCTTCGAGAGATATTTTTTGGTGTGCAAGCTCTTATTTTCAGAGCTTGAAGGCATTGTACATGTATGATCACTATGGTAGCTCCTCCATATGAGAGTAGAGCATGATGTTGTCACATGTTTGGCATGTAAGATGACTTTGTGGTATACTCTTTTTTGAGGTTTATGTTCATCATGAGTTCAATCATGGATGTATAGTGGCATTGTGATCTATATCTTGCCTATGCCATTTGGTTATGGATTTAGTTACTGATTGCACATAGCTCTGTGAGAGTTGATTGTGGATCTTGATTTGGTACTTGTATCTATTTTTTCTTTGCAGGTACATGATCTAGATTGGAGCCTCAGTTACACATTCATTTGTCACCATTATTAACATTTTATCATTGATTTGATATCTATTTGCCAGTTTGATTCTTGGCATATATGGATGGTGATTCCCACATGGTTATTTTTATTCTAGAGCCCATTTTTCAAGGGAGATGTTGTCGAAATTATGTCAGATCTTATGTTAGATAGATGATCTAGTAGATCCTTCATGTTTGTGCAATAGCTTTAGATCATTGTTTATCTCCATTTACTTGGACTTGGTCACAGGTTGTTCATGACAGGTTGGACCATCTTTTAGGATTCATTCTTGAGTGGGAGGTGCATCACCATTGTATTGGCATGTACTGCCATCAGTTTTTTGGCATGTGTATTTGCCATTATCTTTTGGTTGTATCAGTGACAGGTGGTGACAGGTTACTCACTGTCTTTTGTTATTGGTCATCTTCTTTTGATTACTCAGTTTACAAGGGATACTCTGCCGAACTTTCTCCAATATTCTTTCACATCTACTTGGTCAGTTAGGAGACTTGGAGAGCATGCTTATGCTCATGGTTTTATATGCATGGTAGATGCATGGTTATGTGACATGTGATTCACATGGTTTCTTCTCCACTGAGACATTTGTGATGTGAGTTATGCATATGGATATGCAGGTGTGATCCTATTGCTAATAGAGTATTATCTCTAGTCTCTTGATACATTTCTAGTCTCTTGGATTGGCAGCATGATGTCTTCTCAATTTGATGGCACTGACTTTCTGAGATGGAAAGCTCAGATGTGGCATACATTGGTTCATGCAGGGTTACATATGTATGTGCATAGAGATGCACATAGGCCTTGTGACATGCCCGACCATGTATGGATGGATATAGATGCATTGGCCAGCTCCACTATCCTGTTACAGCTTGCGGATTCTATATATTAGTCTGTTATGTATGAGGAGATGAGTAGTGCATTATGGAAGAGACTACATGATATGTATGCGAGTCCATTGGCTCATGTGAGACATAGATCACATCGACAGTTTTGATGTTGGCATTGTGGTCATGAGGGCCATATCATATGATGCAGTTCAGGTAGTGGTTCCAGGAGAGTTTATGACAATTGATTATGCTAGTGATGGTCATATCACTTTCTCCTATGGATCATCTCAAGATTCCTCTTGCTCATTGGATAGCACACATATGGCTTGGTTGTTTGATGTGTTAGCAAGTTTTCATGTTACTCCACATCGTGAGTGACTTTATCGATTCTCAGGTGAGAGTCGTGGATGTGTGCACTTGCCTGATGGTACGAGATATGACATTGAGGGAGCAGGAGATGTATGCCTTATTCTACCTAGTGGAGCATCAATTATGCTTAGACATGTATGTTATGTGCCTTCATTCCCTATGAGCTTGATTTCAGTTAGCCAGTTACAAGAGAGCAGACGTTATGCATTCCTTGGTGAGCATCATTTTCAGTTGCAGTTGGGACAGCTTATGCTTGTCAGAGGTGTTAGGATTGGGCACAGGTATCCACTGTAGGTATTTCATGTGAGAGACAGTCTCGTCTCAGTGGGACATCAGCCTTATGTGCGATGTGAGACTCGTCAGGTTTCATTTTGTCTACCTACACATATGTCTATTGACATTCTTGATGCACATGTATGGCAGGATTAGAAGCTCAGATGGATGCACATGTAGAGCAGGTTTTGGATGCTTGTGATGCTTATGTAGAGCATGATTGTTTTGATCATATGGATGCTCTTATGAAGCACAATTTGGATGACCATTTGGATTCTTTAGAGCATGATGTGGATGCTCATGTAGAGCATTATGATGATACTCAGTTAGAGTGTGATCATCACTTTGACCTTGATATTGATGTTGTGCAGTTAGCTCATGTGGAGCATGATGATACACTTGGTGTGGTCGAGCAGGATAGCTCTTACGATACACAGTGTATGCCAAAGCATACTAGCTCTTAGGGTGCATAGCTAGATATATCCTTGGTTGAGAGGATGACTGGTTTAGATGTTGATGAGTCAGCGATCATGCAGTCATTCTTGGATTTGCTCATGCCAGATGTTGACATAGATATGTCAGAACATGTTGGTCTTGATGATGGTGCTTTGGATGCCTTGGATACAAGCATGGATGACATCCTTAGGTTAGCCAAGATAGCATAGGTTTCGTCAACATTCGGGAGTCTGATGTACGAGTTGTTATGCTTGACACCAGACATTGCAATTGCTATTGGAGCATGTTGCAAAGAAAATAGAGCACTAAAGAGGAGCCCCAAAATTTTCAAAATTAGGGATACAATTTTTCTTCTTCAAATGCTTATGGAAATCTCTTGAAAGCCATGTAAATGCACTAGAGGAGTCCTCTAGATGCATAAATCCCAAGCAATGTATTATAATCCTTGTAAATAGTAGGAAATTAAGGTTTCTACAATAAAGTGTCAGTCTCTTGTGTGAAAGGACCATTTTTTAGGGCACATGTATATAAGTCATTTGATGACACTTTGTAAAAAATTTTTGCCATTGTGAGTAGGAGAGCTCTAATTTTCGAATTTGCTTCTTCTTCATCTTGCATCTCCTTGTTTGTGAGCTTGTATGTGTGTTTGTAGCTTGGAATGAGTGCATGGAAGTGTTGTCTAATGAATTCATTGCTTTTCTGAAGTATGTAATGTGTGCAACGCCGTGAGGAGGTGTATGGTGAATCTATGTGAGTTGTGTAGCTCTGTTTTTGCCCATATCTTGAAGTGGAGCTATTAGAAGCATGAGCATTGGAAGCGTCTCGTCAAGAGCTTCGAAACAAATCCACTACTGACCATATTCTGAGTTTGAAGCTAAGAGAAAAGTATTTTTTTGTGCTTACTGTTGTTTCATGTATCGCGACACCATGTATACTTGTGAGCGTGATGAATATGCATGATGACACTCATTTGCATTTGATTGAAGCTATTCCACTTCATTTACTATTGTGCAAGTACATGTCCTCATACACTCGGTTAGGTTTAGGATACTTCTTGGATTGATAATTAAAATGTGTGATCCCCACTATATGTACTTGTTGGTGATAGAGGTATAGTCTCTTTCGTCACAAGTCCCTAAGTTCTTGCTTAGGTACACACGTTTTTTGGTGTCGTTTCCAGGGAGCTACGAGTCCAACCGAGGTGCTCGCATGATGGTAAGAGCTCTTAGGAGAAGATACGAGTTGTGAAGAGGTGAATGCTCTGCTTTGGTAAGTCAAACCCTTTTGCACTTATTACTTCACACTTGGAAAGTGTGTGTAGTAAGTTAGTAGGCTTAGGAGAGACAGTGAGTAGGGGTAGAGAGTAGGAAGAGGAGAAGAGACTAGTGTAGATAGTTAGATTTTCAAAATCCCAAAAAAAATTATTTTCTTTCTGTACCTATCAGCCTTGAACACTGAGTCACAAGAAAGGAGAACAAAGACATGTTCTCCATTTTTTTTTACCTAAAGACCATGATATCAAGCAATAAAGTGTCCATTTCACAATATCTAGTAAGAATCACTTGTTCTTGCTTGTAAACATTGAGTACAAGCTTGATTCTTTAACCTAAGTAGTCGGAGATAGATATGTCAAAATGCTTGGTGCCATGAAAACTAACTATTTAGCATGATCAAGAACCCCACATCATGACCTTTGACATAAGAGATCAGAGTTAAAGGTACAAGTAATAACTGGTGAAACCCCTTAATTACATCTAGAACCTCAGCAAGCACAAATTATAGGTGATTATAAGCTACTCAAAATTGGTAGTGCATGTGTTGCAAAAGTCTTATCTTTAACAAGGCAATTTAGATCATCGCTTTGTACAGTTAAGAGCCTCATTGAATGTTGGACCATATTCATAGCACATCAAATGAATATCACAAAAGCATTCCCAAGAGAAGACTATAATAAACCAAATTATATTAAACAACATCCACACATTCGTCAGATAAATGCTCAAGATAAGTATAGCTTTGCACAAAATGGAAGCAAAACTTGGCATTATATTTCTATTAAATTGATGTTTACATTTCATGTATGTTTTACAAGAATAATAAGCCTCTACAATAAAAACTGATCATAGGTTTCCTCAGGCTCATGCATAATGCAATCCTGTGGAACCCTAGAACTCATCTCTTGCTTCTCTTGCTCCAAGATTGGCTCTTCAACGTCAACCATGTCTCCCGGTTCATCTGCAAGTGGGGGAACAGACTCCCTTGAAGCTAGTTGGAATCTCTCCGTGTTTGCAATGTGCTTCCTTCCAACCTCTTGGTCCTCATCTGGGCATTCATTCAACCCATTGATTCCCATTCTTATGAAGCTCACTTGAGCATCATCCTTCTCCACAACTACGCAATGTCTTAACATCTTTAAGGAGCAAGTGAGGGTCGTTCCTGAAACAGAAGAAAGCCACTTAGAGGTCGATCAATACCATGGCTAATGAGAAATGTTATAACTGAAATTACATGTGCCAGAAAAAAGTTCTAGGATCTAATCATCATCATTGGAGAACAATTGAATCAATCTTATTATAAGCTTTTGTGGCTTTTGATATCGGTTAACCAATGTCCTGACCCCAACTACATGATAAAGTTTCTTGGTAATAGTTGGGAACACGAGCACATGGGAGATCCCATTCTCATTGCAATGCTCTCTGTCTCTTCTTTTGCTTACTTCATCATAATAGCCAACTGTAATGCATCCGGTGGAGCTCACAAATCTATGCAAAGGAGTATGATTCACGTTTGTCTTCACCCTACCAACGAGAACTATAAGTGAGAGGGAGCATCATTTAAGCCAGGGAGATAGAAAGAAGATCACTTACCATGTGAGGCACTCCATAGCATGAAATCTCGACTTCAAAGAAGTTGAAACAGAGAACGACTGGTCTCTACTATGGAAAATTACTATCCTCCAAAGATGATACATAGTCAAATCCACAAAATCAGTGACCATTTTCTGAATCTGAGGGTGCTTGAAAGGCTCGTCATCATTCACTAATTGCAACATTCTAAATCCATAGGGTATGTCTGATATAAGAAGGGAGAAATGCTTTCTAGGCACAACAGTAAAAATATTACTTACATCATTACATAATACATTGTAATATACAGGTCTAAGTGGTTCTAGGGGATTGGAGAAACACTTGAGATCAGGTTCATCATCAAAATCTATCTCCTTGGCTTTTAGTCTAGATTTCTCATGCTATTCCCTTTGAATGTGATCCAAGAATGCAGGGGGACGATCATCTAATGCCTCTATAGACTTACTTTTCTTTGGTTTCTGCAGAAGCAAGTGGAAAGGATATTAAACGAGCTCTATGATAAACAAGTGGAAACATGAGGAGTCGATGCCTGGCATCGCTTCTGGGTCAATGTCAGGCATCAGCTTCCTATTGAAAGTCGATGTGTGGCATTGACCTCTCCCATAAGTCAATGCTTGGCATCGAGTTATGCCACTAAGTCGATGCCAAGCATCGAGTTTTAGCAGTAAATCAATGCTAGACATCGACTTTCAGCAGTAAGTTGATGCCAGGCATCGAACGATGGCACAAGTCGATGCCAAGCATCACGTTAGTACTATAACTCCATGCCTGGCATCAACTTAGTGGCGTAGGTCGATGCTAGGCATCGACCCAGACAACAAACCAGGCATCCTCTGTCATAATAGAACCTACCGAGTCACAAAATAGGATAAAATACTCCGATAAAGCTTTGTATAATGAGGTGATTGGATACTTTTCTTGGACCTCTGTCCAAGAAAAGCATCCAAACCTCTTCATCATCACCTCCTGAATCTTCATGTATACTTTATGACTACAATCAAAAACATGAAAAGGAGAGTAGGTTAGACTAGAAATATGGGACTAGGGAAAGGGATCTGAGAATACAATACATACTTATTAAGCTCAGTCACCATCTCTTCTAGGCTTGACTCCTTGGAGATTACCCTTGACAAAGTTGATATAATCAAAGTATCATCCTTGATTCCTTGAAGGGCTCTCCATGGTGTCAGCTTCATGTCCTTAGGAGCCTCTTCAATGGAAAGGTCAACTTTCCTTCCCTTTCCCCTCAAACAAACTTGAGGGTCTGGCCTTGACTTCTGATGCTGCTGGTCCTTGACCTCCTTGTTCTCCCACATTGTGAATATCTTATCTTGCAGATCCCAGATCTCACCTATTCTGAATGCAAGCCAAAACCATGGATTATACTTTCTCAGAGCATCATACTTCCTATTTTCATCCAGTGCAATGCCAACCTCAATAAGGCATTGCTTCCATGGATTGGGATGTATTCTGCCATCCTCCTTCATTAGACAATCTTCGTATTCATGGTGGAAGAACCGAATTCTCTCTATGGAGGACATCTTCTGCCTGTAGTCATTATCATTGTTGTGATCCCAAGCAAGAAGCTTGGCTTCTTCAGTTGTAAGCCCAGCATAGATTTTGCACTCTGCATACCTAAAGAAGAATGTGATGGGGTGCTCCTTCACTAGTTGTCTGTAGGCCTCTGTAGAGTGTAAACCACCAATAACATAATATGTGTAATCTTTGAATAGGCCCTCGTTGAAATCCTCCACAGAGCTGGACTCATTCAGATCCACCGTGATGAGGAATGGCACAATAGTAGCATGAGGATTTATCTTCATTTTCTTCTTAAGATTATGCACATGCAAATTATGTGGCTCCCTTATCTCAAGGGGCCTCCTCCCTATTACTAGATCAAGCGGTGGCCTATGGATGATATTGATTGGTAGGTGGAACAACTACCCCTTCTTCACAAGCTTTCTTCAAGCTATGTCCTCCCTCATCTTGTTCTGCTCAATACTCAGAATTTCCAATGCAAGCTCACCACCGGGTGCAACAATAATATCCTCAGAGCTAGAACTTAACTCAGAAGACTCCTCATTAGCCACTCTCTTCATTTTCTTCAATGGCCTCTTCTGCACGCATTGCTTACCCTTTGCCTTTACAGGGGTTGTCTTCTCTGTTGTGTTGGCATAATGTTGCCCTAGATCCATGGCATCAAGTCTCTGATGAGGTTCATTGAGTCCCTGCAGATCTTTGCAAGCCTCTCTGGCACACAGCACTCCGAGCACAAGAAATCCATCTTGCAGATTACATTTCGTAGCCCCTTTGATGTCTCTACCAGGAAAAGGAGGTTGTCGGAATCCTCATTTTCATAGTCCAATTTGAACACAAGGCCATATTGAAAGGCCTATGTTTTCGTGATCTTGCCTTTCCCATAGGCCCCTGCAAAGACAAGGAGGACTTCATTCTTCTCTTCAACATACTTAAGGCACCACTCTAGGTTTGTCATGTCTCGGAGTGGACGATCTTTCCTTATGACCTCTATCTCGTTTGACCTCTCCTTCCTAGTTGCATCATCCTCAGCTATTTTCATGCTCCTCTGTGCACCAGATGACATGCCAGTAGGGTTGCTTTCCCTCTTAGAGGATAAGGATTCAAGGCTTTTCTTGGGTTTTTTCTTGTGTTCGATGTCTCTATCACGCTGCTGATCCACTGAGCTCAATGTCACTTTGAGCTTCTTGACACACTTCTCACCTCTTAACTCAGCATCCCTGAAATGGCCTCAGAAGCATTAGCTCTTACATTAATCTACTTTTCAAGCTGAAGGGTCGATGCCAGGCACCAACTTTGTGTGCAAGTCAATGCCAAGCATCGACTTTAGTGTGCAAGTCGATGCCAGACATTGACTTTAGGGTGCAAGTCGATGCCAAGCATCGACTTTGTGTGCAAGTCGATGCCTAGCATCGACTTTAGGGTGCAAGTCGATGTCAAGCATCAAATTGCACACAAAGTTGATGCCTGGCATCGACTTGCACCCTAAAGTTCTGGCATTGACTTGCACACTAAAGTCGATGCCTGGCATTGACTTGCACACAAAGTCGATGTGTGGCATCAACTTGCACCCTAAAGTTGATGCCAAGCATCCAGTTTCAAGCCACATTCGATGCCAGGCATCGACCTTCTAGGTCGATGCCTGGCATCGACTTTGGGGTGAAAGTCGATGCCAGGCATCCACTTGAGGGTGCAAGTCGATGACAGGCATCGATTTTTTATGCAATTCAATGCCTGGCATCGACTTATGCAAAGAATGTGATGCCTAGCATCGAATTGTACCCCAAATCAATGCCTGGCATTGAATCTCATCGGACGATGGATCGAGATTTCATGAGCACATAAAATTAAAATCGTTAGAAGAGATACTATTTCCTAAAAAATAAAAAGGAATCTTTTAGGAATCTTTTTTTGTGGTGTGATTTTCTCTACCTCTAGGTACTCTTGGCAACATTCTTCTTCTCCATCAGAGATTCCTTGTTGGTTTGCTGAGCTTTGTGCACCTTTGCTGTCTATACTCCATTGCTCTCTCTCGCTCGTGGATTTTGGAAATGAGAATGATCTCCTCCTCTGCTATTTATAGGCACTTGGGTTGCTTGAACTAGAGACTAACTGGATCTAACTGAATGAATCCAATTTCTAACTAGATCAGTCAACTAATCTAACCAGGATCCATCACTTCATCATTTTAATCTAAAGTGGAAAGGGTACATCTATCCTTTTGTGAGTGGAAAGAGTCCTTCTTTGCCTTATTGCCTCCTCCTCCATCTTTTCTGCTTGTTGAACTCCTTTTTTCAAGATCTGGTAGATCAACTCTCATTTTCCAACCCACGACATGAGATCCATGTGGCAAACTCCCATATATTTCCAGAATAGTTGCATTTATCCATTCTTCTTGTAACAAAAAGATGAGAGTAAAGCAGAGTTGCCACCCAGCTTTCCTTCTAATGAATCCGTGACACCAAAAAAATAATGATTGCATGACTCCTATTGTTAATAAACCCTCCAAATTATCATAGCTCATACATATTTATATGAAATGTTCACTTATCTTCCATGTACTCTATGGTGGCCATCATGAATTCCCATCTCCATTCGAAAATCTGATGTCACCTCCATACCGCCTAGTGACATCAGATTTTTTTCCTTTTTTTTGTTTTGTTTGTTGACTGAAGTCTTACCAGATGCCCTTTAGTTTATAGTGGAAAGGACATCTACAAATTGGCTAAAAAAAAAGCATACTTTAACAAGTCCTTCGATGACAATTTGAACAAATCATTCTGGACATTGATATATAAAATCCTAAACCATACTTTCACAAATCCTTCAATGACATCTACATATTGATATATAAAATTCTGTGGATGCTTGGGCATCAGCTTCCTCTACTCATATTGATACAGTTTCAAATTTGTTGTTCTCAGTTGATCCTTTCCTCATAAGTGATGGTCTCCATGGTTTAGAATGTGTTGATCGTCATTCTATGTTTTCTATTGAGTCATTTAAATTATCCAATTCATAGTCCAATGCCGCTCAACCAAATGCACCTCTTGATCTCCCATCTGATCTAGCCATTGATCTCGCTTCTGACTCAAGTGCATGTGGAGCAAAGGATGTTAGCTGCAAACAGAAGGAAAGGCAAAGCACGTTCAATCTACATTTTAAAAGAAGGCCTCGTGAAGTAAGTAAAAAACTATTTACATTTCTTACTTCAGATAGACAGATTGCATTGGATATTGTAAATCATTGGTGTGGTTTGAAATGTTTGTTCAATTTGGGAATGAAGAAACTAAAGAACCTAAGAGAGAAATTCCTCCACTTAGATAGGGAAAGTTATGATATATACCTTGTTTCTCACATGCAAATGATTGAGGATAACATGTCAATAACACATGTTGCTTTTGAATATTACTTTACTCAAGGGATGCGATGTTGTAGGGCTACATTTAAATTGCAATGGGTGTGGGAAATTTTAGAATACATAAGGTTCATCAGGGGCTTATGAATGGGGATCTCGTTTTGGATATGTTTCATGTTGGGACCACAGGATCTGTTGGACGTCATGCAATGAATTGGATGATGAACTATTTTAGCTTGTATTGTGAGGTTATGCCTACAAGTGGAAGGTTGCACTTGTCAGATAACTTTACTCGTCAAGAGGTATTTCAAATATATAAAGAAGACATGGAAAATAGAAATGAGAAGTATGTGTTGTATCATCACTTTACTCAATTATGGAAGCAAGATTTTAACAATGTCTCTATTCCTTGTAAAGTTAGAATGGGTGAATGTTTAGTTTGCACCACTTTGAAATACATGGTAAAGGGGGCTACAGCACCACAAGAAAAAGATAATTTTAAAAACCTTCTAAAGAACCATCGTGAGAGTCAAGATTTAGAGAGAAAGAAAGCAATTCATCATCCAAGTAAAGCACTCAGAAATCTGGAGCATTATGTGTGTTTGTTGATCGATGGAATGGATCCCAAAAAAAAACATGTTTTCCACATTTTTATCGCATCCCTAAGGACATTGGAGATGAAGTCCTTGTGCAAATGCATTTGGTTGGTGCTTTGGTATACAATGGAACTGTAATGTCCAAGGTTTTCTTCACATAACCGAATGTGCATAATGATCCAAACCTTACAGTTACTATCGTTCATCGAGTTTTTGTTGGAAGTGAGGTAGGCCCTTGGCTCATGTCACAGGTCCATGGTTCCATAGGTCCAGCATATACAACATAGAATCTAGCAATCTTCAATATTGACAAAACATGAACATACCACAACTTAATCATACAAATGATGAGACAAAGATAGAGAAAGAATAGACGACATGTGTAAGGTGTTATGTAAGCCATCGCTTACTCATAGTATCATATATACCAATGTTCAATGTACAATGTGGGAGTAAAACTCTCAACCACTCTTTGTGATGAGAAATAGATGAATGAGTGAATGTACAAATGTAACAAACATATTCAGATGTATGGGGAGAAATCTGAATATACATGAGATGTGTGACTTAATAGGTTATAGAAGAGTGAATATGAGTGACTGAAAGAGGAAGGATCAGTGTGAAACTGATAATCAACAAACCCTCATCTAACCTTAGGCTATGGAAGACCCTAAGTCAGATACGTGTGTGAAAAGATCACATACTTAAAAAGTAGCAATGAATGCTAACAAGTTTGTTGCCGAAAATCCTCAAACTCATGTGAACACACCTTCTCAAACACCTCATCAAAATATGCATAAAGCATATACGTACTGATTCTCTTGTACTTATGACGAATAGGACTCCTCCTGATATGGACGTTACTGCCTCCATAAACTTCAAGTAGTACCTGTGTGCATAAAGAGAATATGTACCTCAATACTTAACATAAGATGTAAATCTTATGTTAACCACCATCCAATGTCTTTGACGTAGCCCGACATCTTCTTGTAGAAGACAATCTTCAACTACAACATGTAGATGGCCGATCCTCACCATCAAGTTGCTAATGACCAAGTCTTCTTGCCATGAACAAGAGATAACCTCCTCTCCATGAAATAGAGTGTGAGCACACCCTTCATCTTCTCCAAGAAGAATCACTAAGAAGAACTCCATAGCTGCTCCTCAACATGCTTCAAGTTAGCACCATGGCTGCCCCATGTGCTAGACGAAACACCGCCTCTATTGAGGTCCAAGCTCCAAGCTTGTGTTGAATACTAGGTGAAGGATACCTTGAAGTGACCCAAGCACTTCTTATATAGTAGAGCTTTGATTGAATAAAGATTCTTCAAAAAGCTATCGCCTTGATAAAAACTCTATGATCAAAAATGCTTCGTGATCACATACGGAAAGTTATCGCTTTATTGTCTGTCCGCTATCCATAGCTTTTAATAAAGCAAAAGTTTGAACTTCTTCCGCGTTGAGCCGTTTCCAGGATTTGCACCATGGTCGCTGGGATGGGAGTCCAATATCCTAGCCACTGCGCCAACCCGATTTGTTGCTAAAGGGATTACTGGAACAAACTACTCATGCTGTTACCGCCCGTTGATTCTTGAAGAACAACTTGTATAATGTGTACAAGGAGTTAGATCAAAGATTATTCAAACTGTCTACAGTGTGAATAAAGATGGACTAATGGGACATTGTTTTCCAACAATCCCCCCTGCAATGTCATATTGGTACAACCTGAACTGGATCTGCAATCTATCACAAGCTGCAAAGCTCGTACTCCCAATTGTCCTTCAAACTTTTTCTTAAAAAAGTCTTTTTCAAAACTGAATTTGACTTTCCTTCAGAATTTGAACTTGCTGAATATGAACCATAATACTTGAGAAAATATGCAAATTAGATACCCAATAGTGAACTCATCAAGCAATCACTGCTTGACAACAAATATAGTATGAACTGTCTCTAAACCTGCTATCTCCTGTCTTTAAAAACCTGAAAACATACAATAGGATCCACATATTTGCATTTACCTTCCACAAAAGATTTCTCAACGTACTTCTACTGTGTCATGTAAATACACTAAACATAATCAGGAACTGAATCCTGGAACCTGTGACTGACAACTCACAACTTAGTGTATTATGAACACTGCTAGTTCATCTCTGACTGTACTCAAGTCAAATCAACTCCACTCAATTGAAATCAACTGAAATCAATTGAAATATGAGTAAAAATCTATGATGTCATCATGTCATCATCCTTTAAATCCTTCATACCTCTTTCCTTTAGAACCTGGTATAAACATATATGTGCGCACTTCTGAAATATACCTTTCTGAAATATCAAGCTTCTTTTCAATAGAATTTCGGAACCTTCTCCTGAATAGGAACATCCTAACAGGAACTTTCTCCAAACATTCTTCTTCTTCCTTCTTCTTTTAAAGTTGGAACATAAAGAGAACCTGACAAAGGAAATATAGGAATACCTGAAATAGGAATACCTGAAGGTATGATTCTGCATTCTTTTATATATGGCTGAAAATAAGTCCATGTTTCATCACCCCCCTTGATGATTTAACACTAGTATCCAGTATTCTTCAAATTATATCAGACTTTATGAAATCTTGGACGTCCTTCTTCATAAATCTGATCTTCAGTGATCAATACTTGTATCTGAAACAAAATTTTTGAACCCTTTTTATTAGCACTGTACACATGCCAATAGCTTTCCATGTCATTCCTCAGCTTTCTAAATTGTAGAATAAGGTTAGCTGATCCTAACATAACAAAACCTTGCTGAAAGCATTTTAGGATTCATAACCTTCTGTAACATAACAAGTATCTTCTATCTTTCTACAAGACAAATCTGATAGAACCTGAATCTTTGACTTACTTCTTCCAGTGTTAAGAAGTTTCACAAATAAAGGATAGACAACTGACTCATAAAAAGATCATTCAAGATCTATTCAAGATCAATCATCTCTCTTGTGTAGAATCTGTTCATATCAAACCTTCATGTCTGAATGTTTGATTTGCTACCTGAATGTCTCTAAGTGTCCATGTTTCACATAAAGTTGTAAAACTTTTCTTCAAACAAATCCTTTCCAAGAATCTCTAACTCCTACTTGAAACATAAGTGGACAAACTTCTCACCTTGAGAACTCCAAAAGCTGCAAGTTGATACTTCATCTTTTCATATTCTACCTAGGTGAAATATGATAGTACCTGCTTGACTTTCTCGAGTGCTAAGAGTAAGAGACAAAACAAACATGGTATACAAATGGAAGTGAATATAGAATCATCTTTAATCATCTCCTCATATCTCTGAATCAAAATTCTGAATAAATTCACCAATCGTTGTTTGAATGATGAATTACCCTTCTAGGGATACCTCTCTAGATCACATTTGTACCTTGATATCCAACCAACTTACAACAGAAAATTGGCTGAAAACAAAAAACTCATCCCATCTTCACATTTGTCTTCTTAGATGAGCTTTCTTGCCATGAAAGAGATCTCTCAAAACTCTCTAGAAAAACCTCTAGATACCTGTTTTGATGTAGCCTTTAACTTTCAAATAATGAAAGTGTATAAAAGCACTCCTTGAAACCTTCAAATGTCTTCATAACTGCTCTTCTAAGATATGACCTGCAAATGATAATATGATAGTAGAAACTGATACCTATGATTTGATGTTGATCTGATTCCTTCATCTTCTCTAAACCATTGTTCTTCCTTGAATTTAAAGTAGCCTTCTCTTCATCAAGTCTTGTTCTTCAAACAATACTTTTGTAAAATATTTGCATACTCTTCCAAAAATATTCGGCTGCTAACAGATTATCAACTTCATACTCCACACTGATGAATACACATGTAACTAAATTGTGTAATTCTCAAATCTCTACTCATCTAGATTAAGTGTGTATGTCAAATGTCAAATGTTAGAAGATGCCTTTAAATCATATGTTGTAAATATGTAAGTCGGGGAACCTGGGATTATGAATGAGCCTGAATGCATTGATGTCAAAGATCTAAAGTTCTGAAACCAAAACCTTAGTGCTCTGATACCAAATGTTGGAAGTGAGGTAGGCCCTTGGCTCATGTCACAGGTCCATGGTTCCATAGGTCCAGCATATACAACATAGAATCTAGCAATCTTCAATATTGACAAAACATGAACATACCACAACTTAATCATACAAATGATGAGACAAAGATAGAGAAAGAATAGACGACATGTGTAAGGTGTTACGTAAGCCATCACTTACTCATAGTATCATATATACCAATGTTCAATGTACAATGTGGGAGTAAAACTCTCAACCACTCTATGTGATGAGAAATAGATGAATGAGTGAATGTACAAATGTAACAAAAATATTCAGATGTATGGGGAGAAATCTGAATATACATGAGATGTTTGTTTATTATTAGTTTCACACTGATCCTTCCTCTTTCAGTCACTCATATTCACTCTTCTATAACCTATTATTACACTAAAAGTAGTAATGCATTCACAGGTAAATATAACTTAGAAATGGTGTGTGATACTAAACAAATAGGCTCAAAAAAAGAAAAAGAATATTCGAAGCACATCCACTCTTAAAATGGATGATGTAGATATTCTTGTTTATGATTTTGCCTTGACAAAAATAGGTCACTTGAGGAAAGCAACCATCAATATGATAAAGCAAAAGCTTCTAAATGTATGTGGTACAATAAATCATAGGCAAACAAGAAGATTTGTGCATGATCCTACAGAATTGGTATGTACGTGGATGAAGATAGAGCTCTTGTGGATATAGAAGAAGAAGAACAGAGCTCTCAACAGTATCAAACTGAATCAAGTGCATCAGCTGAAGATGGGTGTAGACATAGATCGACATAGTTGTGAGTTGCATTGAAACTCCATAACATTTTTAGTGCTCATGTAAATGCCTCAAAGTAGTTTGCTTAACGAAACCATGTTTCATAGAAATTTTGAATACAATGGGATATCCACCCATTGAAAATATGTCTTAAAATGTTTATTTTGTATAAGAATTCTTCAGTTTTACATTCTTTATATAGATTTTGGACATGTCAATTTCTTATCATATAGATTTTGGACATGTCAATGTCTTATCATATAGATTTTGGACATGTCAATGTCTTATCCAGTGAAATTTTGACCACATTTTGAGCTCTTTTTTTTTTTACGACAGAAAATGTCAAAAAATCACATGTTTTCACTTCATTTTTTAAATATATATATACTGGTATAAAGGGTTCTCAAACATAAGTTGCAATTTGCTTGATTTTTGAAGAGGGTGTTCTCTTTTTACGACATAGTTCTCGTTTGTTAGGACTCGCTGTTCTTGGTGAAACTAGGGTATAAAAGCCAAGAAAGTCATTTGCAAAAATCACTTGTTTAGCCAAGTATCAAGGAGAGTGGATAACCGGTATCATGGCTGAGCGATCGTGTGCACTGGTGGCTTTATATAGAAGCTAAGCAAGGAGAGAAGCAAGAGAGCATGATTGCAACATCAAAATCACTTTAAAAGCACATCCACACGTGATTAAAGATGTTTTCAGTATCATGGGGTGGGACAGAGAGTTTTGAGAGGTTCTTTGAGTGAGACAGAGGGTCAGGAGTGAAGAGGAGTGAGAGATAAGCTTAGAGGTACAAAAATTTTTTGTGTTTAGAGCGATTTTGGCTGTAGTATCTCGGTTGGTTGAGTTTTGGTATCACGATACCAAAATGCCCTAGTATCACGATACTCACAGATTATCATATTGTCGCATACCACTTGAGGTATCGTGATACCACTTTTGGTATCGTATCATCAAGTTGGTATCACGATCGCAATCTACTAGTGGTATCGTATTGTGGTCCACTTGGTATCATATCATCCGGGTCAAGGTATCGTATCGTTGATCGAGTGGTATCGTATCGTGCATAACAGTGGTATCGTATCGTGTACCTAGTATCATATCGTTGAATCTCCTAGTATCGTATCGTGAAAAATTTTAGTATCATATCGCTCGAAACTCTGGTATCGTATCTTGCAGAGTTGCGGTATCGTATCACGACCTGCACCGGTATCGTATCGCGAGGGTTCTTAGTATCGTATCATGCACGCCGTATCGTATCATGCACGCCGTATCGTATCATGCACGCCGTATCGTATCATGCACGCCGTATCGTATCGTGCCTTCAGGTGGTATTGTATCACCTAATCCATATAGTATCATATCATGTAGTTCACTAGTATCATATCATGCAGAAAATAGTATTGTATCGTAAGGATTCTGCTATCGTACCGTCGACTGTCCCAAGTATCATATTGTCACCTGTGGAAGTGTCGTAGCACGGTAAATAGTGGTATCATATCGTGGCAAGAGTGGTATCACCTAGTGTAGTATCGCCAGAGGGCTATTGCCCAGAACATTTTGAGTCTTTTTAAGGGCAAAATTTTAGGTGATTGAGAAGCCAATTAGGGGATAGTTAGGAACCAAAATAGCCCCAGGAGGGTGGATGAACTTGAGATCAAGATGAGTGCTAAGTAGCCCGAGAAGCATTATTTCATCGGTAGGAAGTGCAACTCAGGCAAGTCATTGCTCTATCTATTATGATGCCTCTAGTGACTCGGAAGAAGAGAGACTTATGGCTTCAGAAGACATGCAAGGTTATGTCCCCAGGAGAAACTTGATGTCTATTGTAGAAGGGGAATACCGTACCTCTCTGCAATATGTGTCCACTAATTCCCAGGGGATTCCCATCTACCTAGATGGTTTAAATAGATCAGTAGCCAGGATGGTCACTTCTATGGATTCTACAATAGTGCCTAGACCGGCAGTCAAGTATGAAGGATGAGTGTACATGGACAAGTTAGGTCACATCTACGTGGTCACCGAACACCCAGACCAGATCAACCAAAGAGGAGGATTAGAAGGACAAGAAATTTTAGGAAGACCAGACCCTGAAGAGTTGATAACTACACCTAGGGGCAAATCAGTAGTAACTCGAGTCTTGAGAGGGGATTTGATACCTCAAGATGATTACTTATTGGAGGTCTACTTGATCCATGGATCAGATTTACTGTTACAAACTGACTCACCTACTCGCAGACAAGAGGAATGTCCAATGACCTTTTATGAACTAAAAGATCGTGAAGATGAGTCTAGAGTCACTTACCTAGACAAGAACCAAAGAAGGTATTGGCTTGTTGATGCCATTGATAGGGCTCAATTGAAGTATATGGGGTTGCCAATATTCCCTCAGTGAGAGTAGGCAACCACCTCTCACAATCCCTTTGGGATACAACAAGAGTCAGAACATACAATGTCGGGACAAACAAGCCATCTGAGTGTTCCAAACCGAACCCATGTGCAATTTACAATGCCAGGACTGCAAGCACACAATCAAAGACGCCCTGGATTCGGCAAGCAATATCAGCCACAAGTGAGGCCAAGACCACCACTAGGAGTGCAGCCTGGAATACCTCCAATTAGACCAGCAATCCCTGTAATGCCTAGACAACCAAAGCCCATAAGAAGATTAAGACCAATTCAAGTGGCTAAGTGTATGAGAAATCATTATGATGGCACAGGAGAACCATACGATCACATAGCTGAGTTTAAACAAGTTCTAAGAGTTGAATAAGTGGATAATTTCTTTGTGCAATATGAGTCCTTTGGACTCACTCTCACAGGAACGGCTTTGACTTGGTTCCAGCCATTAGATCCCAATCAATTTGGAGATATTGAGCATTCTTTCAGGAATTCACTAAGGGAGGGATTAAACACAACTCTTCTTCTTTAATCCATAGCTTCAAACAAAACCCCAATGAAACGGTGAAAACAGTTGCCCTAAGATTCAAGCAATATGTTGATAGATGCCCAGTGGCAGAAAGACCCACACAGCAAAAAATGACATCATTATTCTTGAATGGACTAATGAATGGAACCTTGAGAACCTTAGTCTACGTGAAGAGGCTACAGACGTTGAGTGAATGTCTTCAAGAGTGTATTGACCTAGAGGAAAACCTAGCGGATGATCTCAAGAGTACACCAAGCCCTACGAAATCAAAAGATACTAGAAGCACAATAACATCCAACTCTAGTAACGTAGAAGAGTTAGCAGAGCTGGTAGCCAAGAAGTTAGGAGTCCATGGACAGCGGAACTACCAGCAATCACCAATGAGAGTACCCATGTTATGAAGATGCATTCTATGTGGAGGAGATCACCCCACTCACATGTGTGTAAGAGGAGGAACGGGTTTGCCTCAAGCTTACCCTTACAATAGGCAGCCGCATCAAGGAACTGCTCTTTATTGCCACCGTTAGAACAAAAATACACCAATCATACCACTGAGAATCGTCCTTTCAACAAGCAGACACGACCTTTCAATCAACCTCAGTATAGGCCATATGGATACCCACCTAGAGATCCAAGAAGGGAGATTCCCAGGTATAATCCCTCTCCCATACCACTAGGAGCATCTAGCCCATATGAGTCAGGACAATATACACAACCTCAACCAGTGTTAGGACCATAACCGCCACTTCTTCAACATGTAGTATCCGTGAAATATGCTCAACCAGAGGAAAACTTGGAGAGAGCCATAGTGCCAGCATCACAATTAACTAGTACAGAATCAACGAACCCAGGATATGAGCAAACTCGAGGGGATTACTATCCCTATGACACCAGCCTGATTGAGTACGAGCAAGCTTATGACCCGCAATACTATGGATATGAGGGATATGACAATGCCTATGGACTAGAGTTGGCAACATTAATGTACACCACACCCAAAGCACCAGCACCCATGGGACCAACCATTAGACCACCTATTCCAAAAGGACGGTGCTATAGATGTAGAGAAGATCACTTCATTAGGGAATGCACTCGGCCATACAACCCACCACCTCCTAGGATGTGGGAAGGGTATTGCAACGATTGTGGAAAGGAACATCTCTTTAGAGATTGCCCAAAAAATCCCAATAAGGCACGTGACACTGCACCTGTTAACATGATCGAAGTAATTGAATCATCACGAAGTGACAAGGAATACACAGTGCCATTGAAGGCCATTACACAGCACAAACGAAAGGACAAGAAAGAAAACGAGTAGACCCTGAGCAAGAAACGAGTAAAACTGTAGAACCCAGACTACAAGTAGTGGAAGATTCAGAGGACCCAGGTGAGAGTATCCAAATGACGAAAAGCCAAAAGTGGAAGGATAGGACAGAAAAACTCAAGGAAAAATGGATGAAAAATAAAAACAAAGAAGACAAGAAGGACACAAGAGGCAAAAAGAAAACTAAAGAAACCGAAACTCAGGAAGAAATTCTTGTTACCCCACAGACACTAGAGCCAGAAAAGCCAGGATCAATTCTAGCATATCCAAAACCAGATGATTTAGACATGTGATTGAAAGCTTACCAAGCTAGAATCAAGAATGGACCCAATGTAGAGCAGTTGGAAAAGCTTTACCCACAAGGGGGGTTAGAAAATGAGAGGCTAGCAATATGTAGAAAACTCATAGAGGTAGCTCAGGCCACCCTAAAGAAGACTATCCCAGTCCTCCCCGAAACAAGAATATCTGAGGATCAATACAATGATTGTATTAAAGCCAAGGGCCAGAAACTAGAAGAGAGGGATGATGAGAAAAAAATTCCAAATACCCAAGACAAATCTATGTCCATAGTCCCGGATTTAGAAGCTGATTGGCCAAAGGAATTGTGGACTAGGATTCGATAAGATCAATGGAAAAGGGATGGAGTTGCAAAAAGGAGTTAGATGTGGAAGACTATCAACCACTACCGAACATGGAAGAAATATATGAAGAACTTCTAAACTAGACCGAAACAAGGAGGAAGCCGAGAGCATTTCCACCCTACCAAACTACATGGGAGAATATGAGAAGGAATCCATGATCATCCGTGCTCCCATAGTACGAGGGAAAGAAAAGGAACCTTCATATAAGAACTCACACAATCTAACAGAAGTCAAAAAGACCAAAGTACAATGCCAGTTGACTGTGGGAGACTTACTCCATGTTAAACCACAATTATGGAAACAATTAGCGGAACAGTTGGAGTTAGAGGAGGAGACAACTTAGGATAGTGCAAGATTAGGGACGAGACTCATTATACCTTTAACATCAAGGAAACACTACCAAGATAAACTTGCATACCTTTGCGTACAGAGACGTACCTCCACTACAATGGAATCCCATACACAAGGAGGAAGATGATCTGTCTATTCATAGTTTTGGATCAAGTGATCAATCATGGATGCATGAGGATGCCCAATTATGGATGTGTAAAGAAGCCAAGAAAGAGGATAAAAAACTACAGTTATGGCCCTTAGGACATCAAAATTATCGACCCATAGAGGACCCTATGTACATGCCTCAAGTTTTTCTTGACAAAGCATTTGAACCACACGGTTGGATGGAGATTCTAGCAACCTTGGATGTATGTGTAAATGAAGAATTATTGACCATGAATGAATGTGTGGACGAAGAAGGCTACGACCTCAACTTGTACATGGTAGTCCTTCAAGAGGTAGACGCAAGAGAAATATTAGAAAAGGAATGGAAAGAAGAATACAAGAGCATAGAAATGGAACCCGAGTTTGATTCGGAGGAACGTTATCTAAAAGCCATTCAATCCAAAGACAAGTATGGAACAACCAAAGTGTTAGCAATAGAAGCAGCCCCTATAGTACCACATCAGGAGGAAAGCGTGAGTAAGACCAAATCAACCCCTGATCTTTTTAAAGTCCCCGAACACTTCAAAAGATATGAAGTAGAAGAAAGAAAAATAGCCATTCAGATGCCTAAAAGAGAGGCAAGAGAAGGAGAGGTGTATGACAACAAGGAACAAATGAAAAAAATCGTAGTAACCATAGAAGATGGAGAAGAAAGATGTACATACATAGGAAAGGATGTGTCAACGGAGGAGGAAGAAGAACTGATAAGACTGATTCGAGAATAGCGAGATGTATTTGCTTGGACCTATAAGGATCTTAGGGGTGTGGAACCCTCCATTTGTTCTCACTGAATACCAATGACACGAGAGGCAAAACCATCAAAGCAACTCCCTTACACGTATAACGAGGTTTATGCCGCAAAAATAAAAGAAGAAATAGACAAGCTATTAGCGGTTGGATTCATTTATGAGATAGAACATACTGAATGGGTGTCACCATTAGTAGTTGTGCCTAAAAAGAACAGGTAGCTGAGAGCGTGCATTAATCTAAAGAAAGTCAATGCAACCACAATCATTGATAGCTATCCATTACCCATCACCGACCACCTATTGGAAAGAGTGGCAGGTAAAGAAATCTATAGTTTCTTGGATGGATTCTCTGGATACAACCAAGTAGCCATTGCTACTGAGGACCAACATAAGACCGCATTCGCGATTGAATGGGGGATCTATGCTTTCACAGTGATGCCTTTTGGACTCACTAATGCCCCTGCTACTTTCCAAAGGTTGATGTGTCATGTTTTCATAGAATTTCTAAAGAAGAGTATGGAAGTATATGTGGACGACCTATGTACATATTCAAATTGAAGGCAAGAACACATTCCTGAATTGCAAAAAATATTTAATAAATGTCGACAATATAGAGTATGTCTAAATCCTGAGAAGTGTGTTTTTATGGTAAGACAAGGAAAAATCCTAGGACATATCGTATCTAGGAACCGAAGATTTAGTCTCTTTGACACTTGTCCATAAGACTTCGTGACTTAGGTACACAGAAGCCTATATCACCAAGATTCTAACGGACTTCTCTTGAGGTGTGTAGATGAGGAAGAACAAGAAAACTAGCTAAAACTTGCACACATAAACTCATGGAAGAAGCATAGAAGCATCAATGGTACAATGCAAGAAACAAAAAGAGTAGGATTTTATTGGCCAGGGATGCGGAAGGATGTTCACAGGCGTGTAACACATTGTCTCAAGTGTCAAGAAGAAAGACCTGAGGAGAAATCGACACTATGCTATTCCACAATAGCAATTAGATGGAGTTTGCCTTTAGTGAAATTTTTAAGGACACGTTAATACCCAAATGGAGCAAGCCTCGCTATGTAGGCATCTCTTTCCAAAGAGGTTGCCCAACTGAATAATAAAGTATATTCTATGAGTTTCAATGATCTTGGAGCTAGCAGTAGTGGTGTAGGGCAAGCACCACCCATACAGCCGGTAATGCCACAGTACATTCCTCCTCAGCCAGTTTTTCAGCCAGCTCCACCTACTCAATTTGCTGCTCAGCCAGCCTTTCGAAGGAACACTGAAATAAAAGGGACTGTCAGAAAACAAAATGTGTGGTGTGATAGCCAGGAACATGCAACTTATGCTTGTGATGAATTAAAGAGTGCAAAAGAAAATCAATTAGTAGTACAAATTGATAAGAAATTGTGTGACTTTAGGTCACGACTTCCTTTAGCCATCAATTGGGGTAAAGGAGGTATGAAAAAGTTGTATGAAAATTTAACGATCTCTAATGTAACTGCCAATACCTCGGCTGTTAGATTAGAGCCAGCAGATGATAGGCCTCTTTCTACGCCAAGCCAAAATCCTTATTCGATTGAGGTGCTGGTAAGGGCTAGAGATGAAATAATGTGTAAAACAGCATGGCGGTCTCTTGTTGATCAAGCCTCTGTTTATTCTCACATTGCCAATGTTGAGGAAAAAGACGAGATTATATGCAGGATGATATAGATGAAGGAGATAGGAGTGTGACCAGGAGACAGACAAGAGAGAATGAAAAGAAAAATGACAAAAAGGTATAATTTGAAGATACAAACTTAACTCAAGAAGAGAAAAGAAGGATAATTAAAGAGGGGAAAAAACCAACAAATGAAAATGTGCAATCCTAGGAGAATCAAAATACTCCAAGCAAAGATGAACAGAAGAAATATCAAAATGAAAATACCAAAACCGAACAAAAAGATGAAAAAACAAAGTGAACAGAAAGGGAAAAAAAAGGGAAGAAGAGCTCCACGAGCAATAATGATATCGAAGCTCGAGAAGAAGAACGATGCTAGGGAAATCTTAAATGATATACTTCTAAAAAGTCAAGTAACCATGTCTCTTGAACAAGTGTTTTCAATAGCAAAACCGGAGTTCAAGGATAGTTTTATTCGACTAATTAGAAGGAGACGTTTTCCTTTGCCACAAGATGAAGATATGCAAGATGTGATGGAAGAAACTCTAGCTATGAATGATGTTGTAACATTAAGTGAGAGTGATTATGAAGAAGAAGAAGAATTTACAATTGGGATGTGAATATATATTTTTTAGGACCGATTCAACCTGATGAGGAAATGTTGAAAAGCGAAAGTAAATTTAAAACAACCTTCTGGGCACGAGGAATGCCAGAAGTGAAAATTAGGATTGGAGACAAAAAAAAATCTTATTTAGCTCTGGCTCTCATTGACTCGGGGTCAGAAATAAATGTTATCTCAAAGAAATTTTTTGATAAGTTTAGATGGCCAATTGACAAAGAGCACGGCAGGAGGATGAGAACAGTTGACAATGGCTGTGGCATTTTATTAGGTGCATGTGCGAATGTGCCTATAATGATAGGTGATGTTCGGGAAGAATTTCACTTCTTCGTTCAAGATAATTGTTCATATGAAGTAATTCTCGGGTAGCCATTTATAGTTGAGATGAGAATGGAAAATCATACAAGAAATAGAAAGAACTTAAGAAAAAATCCCATTGACTCCATCAGTTATGTATGTGATGATTCACCAGCTATGAGAGAATATGGGGCATATTATGATCAAAATTTCTGTTAGACTCCACTATTGAGCGGGACAATAGTGGACATTGTTTTGATGTCTCACCTAACAATGTATATAAAATCAAAAATTATTTAGTTTGTACTCTTATGACTAGTTTACAGCTTATTACAAAAGAAACTCTTACAAAAACATTTAGAAAACAAAATCAAAAATATTTTAGAAAATTAGGAATAATTTTACCTGATGAAAAAATTGAGTGTATAATTGAACTCTCGAAAAGTACTACCTTATTAGAAGAGCTAGAAATTGCTTCCCAAGAAAAATTAGAATCAAAATTGATTATTCTTAACTCTATCCAAGAATATGAGTTTATTACTAAATTCATCCTAGAACATGAAGTTAATATAGAAACTAAATATAAGACTGTAGAAAAGAAAATAAAGCCTGTCGCTCAACCCTTACCTAAGGATAGTCATGATATATTTCGACGAGTATTTAAAGACCCTATTCTTAGAGATCGATCTAAGATAGGTTATACATTTACAGAAGAAACTAAGAAATATATTAAATTCGGCGATGAGTTTCTTTCAGAGATAGAAAATGATCAGTTTACAAAGATGAGCGTTCGTCATGGTAAAGCATTTTCTTTATTCCCACATGAAATAGGATATGCCGATCCAAAGCTTGTAGCTCCAATGATTATTTTTACTGTACTGCACATTCGTTGGAATCTTCATCCGATGCCAGTCCCAAAGGCTCATATACCTCAGCTAATGAGACTGTTAAAGGAGATGATTACCATGAGAATCTTGGAACCATCATCGGCACCATACTCCAATAGGTGGTTCACGGTACCGAAAAAGAACGGGAAGCTACGCTTTATTCAGGATCTGCAACCTGTGAATAAATTCACTATTAGGAATGTAGGGATAGGTCCTATTATAGATGAGCTTGTCGAGGCATTTGCCGGTCACTCTATCTATTCAATGGGAGACTTGTATTCAGGGTATGATCAGTTTCAATTAGCTATTGAGAGTCGAGATGTGACCACAATGAAGACTCCTTTGGGTTTAGTATGCATGTGTACTTTACCACAAGGAGCAACAAATTATGTGGCACGCATGATGAATGTTATGAACGTGGTCTTACATGACTTTATCCCAAAAGTCACAATGGCTTTTATTGATGACATTCCAATAAAAGGGTGTGTGGAAAAAGAGAAAAATGAAAGCTTAGATTCATCTGGTTATAGAAAGTTTGTTTCCAGCCATATATCTGATTGTGAGAAGATATTTTGAAGATTTAAAGAGGTTGGTCTAACTTTCTTCCTAGAGAAATCTATTGTTGGTGTTAATGAAGTGCTGATAGTTGGACGCTTATGCAGACATTATGGTCATAGGCCTTATCCAGCAAAAGTTGATGCCATTAGTAGAATTTCTAAGAGGTGTCACAATGTTAGTGAAGTAAGGAGATTCTTAGGTGCATGTGTTTTCTATGTCATCTGGATCCCTCACTTTGCTCATGTCGCGAACCCACTTTATGATTTGCTAAGAAAAAGAAAGAAATTCTATTGGACTAAAGAGCATACTAGAACGATGAGACTTCTAAAGCAATTGCTTATCAATGCTTCGATCTTGAAACGTATTGATTACTCAAGAAATAAGCCTGTAATCCTAACCGTTGACACTAGTCCTATTGGTATAGGCTAGGTCAATGGGCAGGACGATGAGAAGGAGCAAAGATACACAGTTTGCTTTGGAGCAAAAATCTTACATGATACTCAAGGGAATTATCCTCAAATTAAGATAGAATTATGGGGATTAGTTAGAGCTTTAAAAAAAAATAAGGAATACTTTATAGGAGCTAATGTCATAGTAGAAACTGATAATAGGTTTAATTGCCAATGGTTCATCTCCAGATCTAGCTATGTTATGATGGATAGCCTTTTTTAAGTCTATTAACCCTGCTTTTGTACATATTACTGGTAAACATAACACCATTGCTGATATGCTCTCAAGAGAAAAGTTTGACAATGATAGTGAAGCAATAGATAAACATATAAATTTAATTAATTATGAAACATCTACTTATATGTATGAGAGATTTAGAGAAGACAAATATGAAGGAGAATGGCGAGATATAGGATACTATCTGAGTACGTTTCAACCTATTCCAAGCTGGTCCTCAAATCGATTTCGAAACACCAGGAAGAAATCTTTCAACTTCTTCTTGAAAGATGGATATCTTTGCAGACATGCTAGAGGAAAGGTCAGAAACCCGTAGAGAGTATTAGGCTTAAGAAATTTTCAAGTGCAAGTTATGAATGAGATGCATGAAAGCCTTTGGGCTAGTCATAAGGGCTTCGTAGCTACGTATGAGAAGATTCGGGAAAGCTACTGGTGGTCGAGGATGTCTGTAACTATTAAAGAATTTGTGAGCACTTGTACTACGTGCCAGTTACATTCCTCTGTCAAACATAGAGACCCTTTTACATTCGAGTTAGCCACCTTGTATTCACTACAAGTGGGTAGTCGACCTTGTGATCATGCCTAAAAGCAATAGTAGTATGCGATACATTGTTCTTGCATGAGAAGATTTAACAAATCACATTCGATTATCTCTTACGACTACCTATAATCTATGTTGGAGTTAGACATCTGCGGAAGCACACGAACAGCACAAGAAAGAAGAAGAAGCTTGGAGCACAACACACAATACTGAATGTATTACTAGAGAATGTACAAAGATAAGTAGCCCATTAGGGCAATAGGCGTATATACAAGCTGGGGGAAAAAACCTCCTAAAGAGGGAAAAAAGTGCACCGGCGGTCCTAGTGTGTTCACACACATCACTACCTAAATATATCAACAAATCCCCCCTCGGAGTGATGCGGTGAACAAGGAGCAAGCATTCATGTATAAGGAAGTGCCAAGCTATGTGGAAATCACTCCACAAAAGAAAGTAAGCCCAAAGCTTTGCGGAAAGCTTCAAACTTCTCCCTAGGCAGAGCCTTCGTGAAAAGGTCTGCAATGTTCTCTTGTGTGGGCACATATGCCAAGCTCATCTCCCCAGCAGAGAACCTCTCCCTGACATAGTGATAATGCACCTCAATGTGCTTAGTGTGAGCATGGAACATAGGGTTCCTTGCAACTGCCAATGCGCTCTGACTGTTAGTGAAGATGGTGGTGGCAGAAGTCTGACCAACACCCAAATCAGCCATAAGGCATCTGAGCCACACACACTCAACAGTCGCTGTGAAAGCTACCCTATACTCAGCCTCACAACTGGAAGTGGCCACAGTAGGCTGCTTCTTGCTCAACCAAGATATACATGAGCTACCAAGCATGAAGCAAAAGCCACTAGTGGACACACGAGTGTCATAGCAACCAGCCCAATCAGATTCAGAAAAAGCATGCAAATCTGGCGGTAGTGATCCCCCCTTGGGATAAAACAACCCAAGTAGCTGAGTACCACTCAAATAGCAAAAGATGCGCTTAACTGCCTGCCAATGCTTGACTCCTGGGCAATGCATAAACCTGCTCATCTGTGAGACAGTAAATTGAATATCTGGCCGAGTAATGCATAAGTAAATCAAGCATCCAATAGCCTGCTGATAGTGAGCAGCATCAAATGCATCTCCAGCATCATGAAGACTCAATCGTAAACATGTCTCCATAGGATTGGCAATAGGCTTACAGTATTCAAGGCCAAAACGCTGCAATAATGTGTCAAGATATTTCGTTTGACACAAAGCCATTCCACCATCAACTTGCATAAATTGAATGCCCAAATAGTGATGCAAATTCCCCAAATCAGACATCTCAAATGAGGAATGCAAATCAGCCTTAAAATCAACAATATTCTTCTCAATAGGACCAGTGAGCAGCATGTCATCAACATAGACAACAATGATCAGAAGCACATTATTAGCACGCTTAACATATAAGGTGCTTTCAGTTGGACTGTTCTCAAAACCATGTGCAATCAGATAGGCATGTATCTTCTCATACCAAGCACGTGGTGCTCGCTTTAAACCATATAATGCCTTCTTTAACCTGCACACCTCGTTTTCATGCCCTTTCTGCACAAAGCCACGGGGCTGAAAAACATACACTTCTTCATGCAAGTCATCATTCAAAAATGTTGTTTAATGTCCAACTGATGTACATTCCAACCATGATGAGCTGCAAGTGCACAGATGCTCCGAATAGTAGTCATACGGCATGTAGGTGCAAAGGTCTCATTAAAATCAAAACCTCTTTCCTGTGCATAACCCTTTGCAACAAGCCTAGCCTTATACCTGTCAACTGTACCATCTGGTTTACGCCTCAGCTTGTATACCCACTTAGTGCCAATGGCCTTCTTGCCAGGAGGCAAGTCACATAAAGACCAAGTACCATTCTTCATTATAGCATCATGTTCAGATTGCATAGCGGCCATCCAATTTTTTGAATTTTGTGCTTCATCAAACGAAACAGGCTTATTCTCATCACAGAGACTAGATGCAGCCATAGCATAGCAATCTGATGCAAAAGAGGCACTATGAGAGAGTGAACGAGTACGATATGACAGAGATGCATCTAATTTGATATCATGCAAGGTCTGCACTAGCCATTTTGGCATAGTTCTTGCATGCTCAATATTAGCTCTCGCATCAATAAGTGCATCATGTACATCTGCATCAGAAATGGAATCATCTGCATCATCACATGAAACCTGCAAAGGCTAAGAAGTTGCCTCATTAGGACCAGCACTAGACTGTCCACCTATAAAAAGAGGCAACAAAGTATCATACATGTCTTTGGAGCTAGCAGATGTCTCCTTAGTACATGAAAGCAATGGTTGAATAGCATATTCCACAAAAACAACATCATGGCTAACCAGAATGCGTTTAATCTGTGGATGATATAGACGATAGCCTTTACTTTTAGAACTGTACCCAACAAAAATACATTTTACTACTTTATCATCCAATTTTTTGCGATGTTGTTCAGGCACTAATGCATATGCCAAACAACCAAAAACACGTAGATGTGCAACAGATGGCTTACGATCATGCCAAGCCTCATATGGAGTGATAGACTACAGCGCTTTAGTGGGACACCTGTTTAGTACATTTGCTGCACACATGACAGCCTCAAGCCAGAAACTATGTGGTAAAGCCTGACTCTTGACCATGCACCTCGCCATCTCCATGAGTGACCTGTTCTTTTGTTCAGCAACTCCATTCTATTGAGGTGTATACGGCGCTGTACACTGGTGTTTTATCCCACGTTCAGCCAGAAATGCATTAAAATCAGAAGACATATATTCCTCCCTTGATCAGAATGGAGGGTGCCCATTTTACATGTTGACAGATTTTCTGCCAAAACCAAAAACTGTTTGAAGCACATGAACACTTTGGACTTTGCCTTCAATGGATATACCCATGCATGCCTAGAAAAATCATTGATGAAAGTCACGAAGTAAAGATAATTCCCAAAGAAGGTGTCGGCATAGGACCACAGACGTCACTATGTACAAGCTGCAATTTTTGAGTAGCCCGAACTGAACCATCTTTTGGAAAGGATGAATGCTGCATTTTGCCCAAAACATAGCCTTCACAAACATGTTTTCCAGGTGCCTCAAGTTTGGGCAAAGAGGACACCATTTCAAATTTCTGTAGGCGTAGCAAACTAGCAAAATTCAGATGACCAAAGCGTGCATGCCAAAGCTTTGCATCTGACATAGCCTAAGAATCATTTACTGCACATGCCAAATCATTTACAGATCTTTCATAGTGTATGAGCTTATACGGCCCACGACATAAAATGCTAGAAGCAATAATCACATCGACATTTGACAGATCATGAACTGTACACCTGTCATCAACAAATTTCACAACCAAGCCAATCTTGGCTAATGCAAAATTTGATAACAGGTTTTTCTTGATCCCTGGCACAAATAAAGCATCTGACAAAGTTAAAGAACTACCATCAGTAGTAGTCAAAATGATCTTAACAACTCCCATAACAAGATAAGAGGAGTTGTTGGCGCATGTAACAGTATTCCCTCTAGGGGCAGGCTCGAGTGAAGAGAAGAAACTACGCTACGAGGTAATATGTTTGGTCACCCCACTATCAAAATACCAAACATTTGAGTCTACTGCAGACATGCGTTGATCATGAGAAGATGGGTCAAAACTGCAAACAGTAGTAAACACGAATTCTTCTTCCTGTACAAGATTAGCAGACTATGTTTTTGGTGTAGAGGCCTCTGCAACAACCATTCCAGCCTCTTTCTTCTTTGCCTCTTTAGCAGCTAGTTTTGGACAGTTCTTTATTATATGATCATTCGCTTTACAGTACGTACAAAACAATTTCTGCTTTTTTGATTTCTTCTCATCTTTATCTTCCTTCTTCAAATATGCAGAATTAGCAGATTTCTGCTTACTACTTGAAGAGCTCCATTTTCCTTTGCCCTTCTGACTAGCCAGGAAAGCTTGATCTGCAACTCGCATAATGGACCTGTTCTGCTTGGACTGATTTTCCTGCAATAGAACAGAGACTAACTCTTCAAATGACAAGGCATTTGGATTGCATTTCATTATCAACCAAAGAGTAGAAGCAAAACTCTGATATGAATCAGGAAGACCATTCAGAACGATCTGCACAAGTGAGCTATCTGGTATAACCTCATCAGCAGAAATCAACTATTCCTTCAAGTCTTTGATCTTTGTTAGGAAACTGTCCATAGAATCACCTTCATTCATGTGCTCACTCTCCAACTATTTCCGGAGGTAAGCAACACGAGCCTCATTCCTAGCTTGGTACAATGTGGTAAGTGTATCCCAAGCATCATTAGCTGTTCTGCAAGAACGAATATGAGGAATAATGGCACGTTTGACAAACAAAGCTATCAATGCATGTTCTTGGGCATCTTTGCCATCCCAACAAATCTGCTCTATAGTAGGTGCAGCAAAAACTGTAGCACGAACAGGAATATGCAGAATATCATCATCTTCGATACCTTCTGCATCAGCTTCACTACCTGCAGTTGTAATAGTTGCAGGTGTGATAGGATGTTTTTTGACACCGTGCACAATGTTCCATAGTCCTTTTGCAACCAACACATGTCGCATCATATAAGCCCATAACGGGTAGTTGGTACCATCCAACTTATCCTCAACAGCCAACATACGGAATACATCACTGTTTTCAGTCATGGCCGGTGACTAAAATACCTTGATGCAGAAAATTGACTCTATCTCAAAAAGTTGAATAAAACTGCCCAGACAAATTCTACTAGACCTATAGCAGACTTCAAGATGCTTATACTGGCGAACAGAAACTAGTATATACCTTTGGCACAAAAAGATGAAATAGCCTGCACAAGCATTGCGATAGTACGTTCGAAGGTTGAAACGAGCTCAGATCGCGATTTCGGCACCACAAAACGAAGATGTTTTGATCTCAAAAACACGCTGAGTATGCTCACCAAAATTCGTGCGATTCTGAGACTACAACCGTAGGAGTGTCGACGATGCCCTAGATAAAGCGACGACCTGCTCTGATACCATTTGTTGGAGTTAGACGTCTGCGGAAGCACACGAACAGCACAAGGAAGAAGAAGAAGCTTGGAGCACAACACACAATACTCAATGTATTAATAGAGAATGTACAAAGATAAGTAGCCCATTAGGGAAATAGGCGTATATACAAGCTGGGAGAAAAAAACCTCCTAAAGAGGGAAAAAAGTGCCCCGACGGTCCTAGTGTGTTCACACACATCACTACCTAAATATATCAACAATCTAGATGCAAATGGAAAAATTGAATGAGGGCATCCTTCCATAGTGAAGGCTATTTCAAAAGCATGCCATGGGGATATTGGACAATGGCCAAAATATCTCCCATTTGCTCTATGGGCCGATGGTTTTATGTCGACTGAACTCATGTACTATCAGAAGCGGATATTTCCTATTCATACTCAGATAGTAAGTTGGATGAGTTTAGATTGGGAAGATAACATTTCAAGAGAGGAATTATAAGCATTCAGAATTATTCAAATAAAACAAGGAAATGAAAATTTAAAAGAATCTATTAAAAAATCAAAGAAACAAAATAAAATTTATTTTGACAAGAAACATCGACTGAGGCTGCAACCAATAGAAAGTGGGGATTGGGTGCTTGTATATGATAGGACTTTCGAGACTCGATATGATGCATGCCGTAAATTAACTAAACGTTGGTTTGGGCCATATGTTGTTGTTTTTGTTTTTGAGACAGGTACATATAAATTACGAGAACTTGATGGTACTATGTTAAGAAATGTGATTGTAGGGAAAAGAATAAAGCTATTTAAAAGAAGAGCTAGCAGTAAGTTCGAGCTCGACGAAGACTTCCTGGAAGATGAAAATGAAGATGAAGCTTAATCAGGTGAATTAATTCTAATTATTCTTTACTGCTTACAAAAATGTTTCTTTTCATGCATTTCATAATTAGGGTTTTATTTTTTTTTGGTATAAAAAGTAATTTACTAAAATTATGTAGATCATGGAAAAGAAATTAAAGTGGGAATATGAATGCAAGTTGAAGGTCCAATTTAGGAAACTTATAATGTGTTGTGAGGATAGGAGAGTGGAACAGTTGACCTGCGACCCTTAGTAAAAGTGAATTTATTTTATACAAGTAGGCTTCTTTATTTTTTGAAACCGTTTAGCAAATGATATCCTAGTTCTAATACTAGCATGCTTCTAGATCCTCGGCTCTAATTAGGGGTTAAGCCTTTCCCCTTAAACAAAAAAGTTGAAAAAAAAAAAGAAAAAATGAGAACATCAATCAGTACATTAATGGTTGCTGCAAGATGGAAAAAGAAAAAGAAAAGAAGAAAAAGAAAAAAGAAAACAAAAAAAAAGAAAAAGAAAAATTATTATGAATCAGTTGTGATCTCGAATCACTTCTAAAATGTATTGCGGGCTATATGAGGCGGAGGTCTCCTGTAGAAGAATTAGTTAGATGTATCTTATGGTGGATGACTAAGAAATAGAAGATAGAATACTTAAATAAATCAAATCTTACTTGTGAAGAGGGTTAATGGAATAGTAAGTAACACGACCATCTAAATGACTATTATAGGATTTTCTAAGTTTGTATTTTAACTGTATGGATTGAACGAAATGATTTCCAATTCATATTTACATAATTTTATGAATTTTCTTTATTATCAGAAACATAATTTGAATTTAGAAGCATTTTTTTTATCATAATATTTAGAGTCAATTTATAAACTTTTCCAAAGAATTTGATGTTGCTTTCCATGAACTGCAGGTTGGCCCATCAGGATGATGTCCAGGTTTCGTGGGGGCAGATGTCGGAGGAATTTCCAAATCCATATCAACACTCAAAAAAATAAAAACCTTTTGATTTCAAGATGATTAACTGATATCTCTCTCAAATATTTTTTATGCATTTCTTCATATTTGACTAATCTTTCTCTTGAGCACATGCAGGCAAAAGAAGAAAATGAATTCTAAACACAAAATGGAGGTGAAAGTGTTCATAATCATAAAAAGATATATATGTGAGAATGATGGTGATTTAAGTATGGATGAGTATATGTGTCTATGCTTATGTATGTATGGGGTTATATATATATATATATATATATATATATATATATATATATATATATATATATATATATATATATATATATATATATATATATGAGTGTATTTAAGTATGTTTATGTTTGTGTTTGTATATATATACTTAAGAAATACGTATGTGTGTACCTATGACTTTGTGTTTATATGGTTTTGTCTACCTAAACATAAGAATATATATGGGGGTCCATGATGTATGAGAATACAATTAAACCTATGAATTATGTGTCTAAATGTCATATGGCAACATATGTGTTAGCATGAATGCTCATAAGTATGAATATATATTTGAATCTATCTAACCATCATTTTTATGTGTATGTGTTTTTAGTTTTCCATAATTAAACATGTTTATGCATGCGTGTTAATATGTTTGTATGTGCTCCTATGTGCTTAAGTTTTTAAGGTTCAATGTATGTGTACTATGTAATTACACCTCTATTATATGAGCTATAATGTGTATCTCTATTGTAAGTACATATGATACTAATCCTAAGTGCCTTTGTTTTAAGAAATTTATAATTAATAGTTTCATATTTTCATATATATGATGGATTATTATATATATATATATATATATATATATATATATATATATATATATATATATATATATATATATATATATATATATATATATATATATATATATATATATATAGTTAATAAAAATTAAATATACATATAAGATATATAAATAATTAATATATATGTATTTAATTTATAAGTTAAAGAAAATAGGGTTAAATTTAATAAATTATAATACTTATTTAATAATCAAGTAATATAGTTAATCTTTTTTTTATTTAAAATAGATAAGTCTACGTGTGTGTATTAGAAGTAGTGTAGTTAATGAGATATGTTAGTTAAAGTTTGTATGCATGATGAAGGATTAGTTAAGTAATGTAAGTGTTCGTTATATGAATGAGAGTGCATGCTCACGGGAAACTCTAAGTATGGCTATATATGTGTGTGTCCTATATGTTTTTCTCTCCTACCATTTCTTGTCTGCAAGTATGTTCGATCCACAATTAGAGAGAGAGAGAGAGAAAGAGAAAGAGTGTCTTCTCCCCCCTCCTCCATCGGCTACTACGCACACAGGCACCAGAGAGAGAGAGAGTCTTCTCCCCCCCTCCATCGGCTTTTGCACACGCAAGCATCAGAGAGAGAGAGAGAGTGTGTGTGTCTTCTCCCCCCTCCTCCATCAGCTGCTGCACACACAAGTGTCAGAGAGAGAGAGACAGAGGGAGAGAGAGAGACAGAGGGAGAGAGAGAGAGAGAGACAGAGAGAGAGGTAGAGAGAGAGAGAGAGAGAAAGAAGCTCTCCCCCCTCCTTCACCCGGCTGCTGCGCACATAGGTGCCAAAGAGAGAGAGAGAGAGAGAGAAAGAGAAAGAGCGTCTTCTCCCCCCTCCTCCATCGATTGTTGCACACACAGGCATTGCAAAGAGAGAGAGAGAGAGAGAAAGAGAGAGAGAGAGAGAGAGAGAGGGAGACTATGAATATATGCATGTATGTGTATGATGCATGTATGCATGTATATGTATGATGCATGCATGCATGTATATTGTTATGTATGTATGTATATGTGTGATGCATGTATGCATATGAATTGTGATGCATGTATGCATGTGTATTGTGATGTATGCATAGGTATGTATGTATGCATGTATGCATGTGTATGTGTAATGATATGTGTATGCATGAATGCATGTAAATATGTGAGTGCATATGTATGAATGCATATGTGCATGAGAGGTGTGTCATGTGCATGTATGTAAGTGATGTGTGTGCATGTGCATGAGAGGTGTGTGCATGTGCATGTATGTAAGAGATGTATGTGCATGTATGTATGTGCGTGTATGTAAGAGATGTATGTGCATGTATGTATGTGCATGTATGTAAGAGAGGTGTGTGCATGTGCCTAAGAGGTGTGTGCATGTGCATATATGTAAGTGATGTGTGCATTTGCATGAGGTATGTATGATGAGCATGTGCATGAAGTGCATGTGTATGAGTGATGAGCATGTGCATGAAGTGCATGTGTATGAGTGATGAGCATATGCATGAGTGCATATGAGAGTGCATATGGATGAATGCATGTGTATGTATGCATGAGTGCATATGCATATAAGTTGAATGCATGATTTTTATGAGAGTGCATGTGCATATTAGAGTGCATATTCATATGAATGAGTTGTATGCATGAGTGCATGAGCATGTGTCTGAAGTGCATGTGTATGTGTGATGAGCATATGCATGAGTGCATGTGCATATGAATGAATGCATGTGTATGTATGCATGAGTGCATATGCATATAAGTTGCATGCCTGAGTTTTATGAGAGTGCATGTGCATATTAGAGTTAGTGCATATGCATATGAATGAGATGTATGCATGAGCACATATGCATATAAGTTGCATGCATGAGTTGTATGAGAGTGCATGTGCATATTAGAGTTAGTGCATATGCATATGAATGAGTTGTATGCATGATCGCATGTGTATGTGCATGAAGTGCATGTGTATGAGTGATGAGCATATGCATGAGTGCATATGAGAGTGCATGTGCATATGAATGAATGCATGTGTATGTATGCATGAGTGCATATGCATATAAGTTGCATGCATCCGTTGTATGAGAGTGCATGTGCATATAAGAGTTAGATGCATGCGCATATCTAGTGTGTGATTGTGCATATAAGAGTTAGATGAAGTGCATGTGTATGTGTGTTGAATGCATATGCATATTACAGAAGATGTATATTAGCATTTTTAAACGTGTATTAGTGTGTGCATGGTTAGTATGCATGAGCATGAATGGTATGATGAGAGCATGCATGTAAAGTGCACTAGTATATATAAAAAGTGTATTAGCATGCTAATCATAAAAGAATTAATTAGTATAAAATAGCATAGGTTTAAATTATGTTAAGTTTTGTGTGTTAGATTTATAAATGTAAATTAGCAATAAGTGTTGACATGCATATATGAGTAGGTATGCAAATATAATTATGAAACTATGTAATAGATGTATGCATTTAAGTGCATATAAGTACTTTAATGTATGCATGAGCATATGCTTTAAGAATGTGAATGCATATGTTAGCGTATATGCATATAGGAAGTTATGAATATGTGTATGAATAATGTTGTGAATGCAAGTGCATGAATGCACCTATGTGTTAGTGTTGGAAACAATTTCCCATTGGTCAAAGTTGGTCAAGTTGCTCTAGCATGTATAGTATTCTGTTTTACTCCTTGTACAAACGAAAGCGTGGAGCACCTTGGTTAAACCATTGGCCTCCTATCGAATCCACCCGAGATCGATTCCTAGACAATGCAGTGCGCAGATCGCAAATAAATTTTCTTTTTTTGCTTTGTTAGAAGACGGACAACGACGGAGCTTTTGCGATGGCATTTTTGAAGAGAGCGATCGTATTGCTTTATTGATGAGCTTCTGATGGTGCTTTTCAAGGGAACATGAATACTATAAAAGAACAAGCTTGGCTTATTATTGAGACATCCTACACCAACTAGCAATGCCAATTTTTGGTCCTTCAGTAGAGGTGGTGCTCTAGCACACATGGGGCAACCATGCTACACTCTAGGAGCATGTTGAGGAGCAGCTACGGAGTTCTTCTTGGAGAAGAGTGTGCTCACACTCTTGCTTATGGAGAGGACTTGCCCATCAGCAACTTGGTGGTGTGGATCAACCATCTACATAATGTATTTGAAGATTGTCTTCTACATGAAGATTTCGGTGTACACTTCAAAAACATTGGATGGAGGTTAACATAAGATCTGCATCTTATGTTAAGAATTCAGGTACATATTCTCTTTATGCACACAGGTACTACTTGAAGTATAAGGTAGTGGCATCCATATCAGGAGGAGTCCTATTTTGAGTAAGCAATGGCTTACGTAACACTTTACACATGTTGTCTAATCTTTCTCTATCTTTGTCTCATCATTTGTATGATTAAATGTGGTATGTTCATGTTTTGTCAATATTGGAAGATTGTTGGAATCTATGTTGTTGATCCTGGATCTATGGAACTTGGACCTCTGGTATTAGTTATGGGCCTACTAAATTTCCAACATTTGGTATCAGAGCTTTAGGGCTTTGGTATCAGAGCATTTAGGCTCTCAGATATCCAGGCTCACAAGTTTCCAAACTTCCAGGTTTATAACATATGATTTAAGAGCATCTTCTAAATATTTGACATATAACATACACACTTAATCTTGATGAGTCGAGATTTGAGAGTTAGACAATTCAGTCAGATGTCTATCTATCAGTATGGAGTATGAAGTTGATGATCTGTTAGCAGCCAAATACTTTTGGAATAGTAAAAATACTTTACAGAAGTATTACTTGAAGACCAAGACTTGCTGAAGAGAAGGCTACTTCAAATTCAAGGAAAAACAATGGTTTGGAGAAGATGAAGGAACCAGATCAACATCAAATAATAGGTATCAGTTTCTACTAGTAGATTATCATTTGTAGGTCATATCTTAGAAGAGAACTTATGAAGAGATTTGAAGGATTCAAGAAGTGCTTTTATACACTTTCATTCTTTGAAAGTAAAAGCATTAGCTACATCAAAATTGTCAAGAACAAGGAGATTAGATGAGTTTTGAGGATCTCTTTCATGGCAAGAAAGCTTATCTAAGAAGACAAATTTGGAGATGGGATGAGTTTTGTTTTTAGCCAATTTGTTGTTGTAAATTAGTTGGATATCCCGATACAGAATTTGATCTAGGTACTCTAGAGAGGTGATTCAGCATTCAACCAAAAGGTTGGTGAATTCAATCATATCAATCACATTTGAAGCACTATTTTTTCAGAGATATGAGGAGATGGTAAAACATGATCTATGTTCACTTCCATTTGTATGCCATATTTGTTTTTTCTCTTACTCTTAGCACTAGAGGAAGAGAAAAGTTCATTTGAAGAAGTTAAGAGTGCTTGCTACTTCAAGATGAAGAGAACAAAAGGTATGGAAGAGAAGTTTGAAGATGTTAACATCATCAAGTGGAAGAAAGATGCAGAAGAAGAAAGTCCAATAATTCCAAAGGGAAAAAAACTTCAGAAAATTCAAATTTTTTATGTACCAGTCAGGTGAAGAATCTACTTTCTATGATTGTCTTGATTTTTGGATACATGCTTGTATTCTAAAAGGTGTTCCATAAGATCCTATTACTTGATTGAGAAGTGGAGATAGCCAAAAGAAAGTCAAGCAGATACTATCACATTTCACCTAGGTAGAATATGAAAAGATGAAGTATCAACTTACATCTTTTAGAGTTCTCAAGGTGAGAAGTTTCTCCACTTATGTTTCAAGTAGGAGTTGCAGATTCTTGGAAAGGATTTGGTTAAAGAAAAGTTTTACAACTTTATGTGAGAAGCATGGACACTTGGAGACATTCAGGTAGCAAATCAAACATTCAATCACGAAGGTTTGATGAGAGCAGATTCTACACAGGTATTTTGTTGGAGAGATCTTGGTAAGATCTAGACAGATCTTGAAGATCTTGAGTATTTATGATTCAGATATCTATCCTTTGTTTGTGAAGATTCTTTACATTGGAAGAAGTAAGTGAAAGACTCAGATTCTATCATATTAGTGTTGCAGAGGAAAAGAAAAAGATACTTGTTATGTTGCAGAAGGCTATGAATACTAAAATGCTTTGAAGCAAGGTTTTGTTATGTTAGGATCAGCTAACCTTATTCTACAATATGGGAAGCTGAAGAGTTACAGTGAAAGCTATTGGCAACTGCAGTGCTAATAAAAAGGGTTCACAATTTTTTTTCAGATACAGGTATTTGATCACTGAAGATCAGATTTATTGAAAGAAGGAAGGCATTCCAAATTTCATAAAGTCTGATATAATTTGAAACTAGTGTTTCAAATTATATCAGACTTTATGAAAACATCCAGGGGGTGATGAAACATAAAGACTTATTTTTAGCCATATGTGAAAGAATGCAGAGTCATACCTATAAGAATTCCAGGTATTCCTATATCAGGTATTCCTATATTTCCTTTGTCAGTTTCTCTTTATGTTCCAGCTTTGAAAGAAGAAGGAAGAAGGAGAATGTCTGGAGAAAGTTCCTGTTAGGAGTTCCTGTTCAAGAGAAGGTTCCAGAATTCTATTGAAGAGAAGCTTGATATATCAGAGAGGTATGTTTGAGAAGTGCGCACATTTATGTTTATACCAGGTTCTGAAGGAAAGAGATATGAAAGACTTTCAGATAGAACAAGAATGAAGACACGATGACATCATAGATATGAAATTTTTTGATGAGACTCATGAGTTGAGTTGAGTTGACATAAGTACAATTAGAGATCAACCAGCAGTGTTCATAATACACTAAGTTATGAGTGTCACTCATAGGTTCCAGGATTCAGTTCTTGATTTTGTTTAGTGTATCTACATGACACAGCAGAAGTACATTGAGAAACCTTTCGTACGGTAAATGCAAATATGTGGATCCTAGTGTATGTTTTCAGGTTTGAGAAGACAGGAGATAGCAGGTTTAGATTTAGTACTTGCTACATTTGTTGTCAAGCAAGTGATTGCTTGATGTGTATACTATTGGATATCTAGTTTGCATATTTTCTCAAGTATTATGGTTCATATTCAGCAAGTTCAAGTTTTTTTAAGGAAAGTCAAATTCAATTTTGAAGAAGACTTTTGAAGAAAAGATTTGAAGGTCAATCTGAGGAGTACAAGTTTAAATATTATGACAATTTGCAGATCCAGCTCAGTTTGTACCAATATGACATTGCAGGGGGGATTGTTGGAAACAATGTCCCATTGGTCAGAGTTGGTCAAGTTGGTCCAGCATGTATAGTATTCTATTTTACTCCTTGTACAAACAAAAGCGTGGAGCACCTTGGTTAAATCGTTGGCCTCCTATCAAACCCACCCGAGATCAATTCCTGGACGGCACAGTGCACAGATCGCAAATAAATTTTGTGCTTTTGCTTTGTTAGAAGATGGACAACGATGGAGCTTTTGCAATGGCGTTTTTGAAGAGAGCAATCGTATTGCTTTATTGATGAGGTTTTGATGGTGCTTTTCAAGGGAACATGAATACTATAAAAGAACAATCTTGGCTTTTTGTTGAGACATCCTACACCAATTGGCAACGCCAGTTTTTGGTCCCTTAGTAGAGGTGGTGCTCTAGTACACATGGGGCAGCCATGGTGCACTCTAGGAGCATGTTCAGGAGCAGCTATGGAGTTCTTCTTGGAGAAGAGTGTGCTCACACTCTTGCTTATGGAGAGGACTTGCCCATCAGTAGCTTGGTGGTGTGGATCAGCCATCTACATAATGTATTTGAAGATTGTCTTCTACATGAAGATTTCGGTGTACTTCAAAGACATTGGATGGAGGTTAACATAGGATTTGCATCTTATGTTAAGAATTCAGGTACATATTCTCTTTATGCACACAAGTACTACTTGAAGTATAAGGTAGTGGCATCCATATTAGGAGGAGTCCTATTTTGAGTAAGCAGTGGCTTACGTAACACTTTACACATGTTGTATAATCTTTCTCTATCTTTGTCTCATCATTTGTATGATTAAATGTGGTATGTTCATGTTTTGTCAATATTGGAAGATTGTTGGAATCTATGTTGTTGATCCTGGATCTATGGAACTTGGACCTATGGTATTAGTTATGGGCCTACTAAATTTCCAACAGTTAGTAAACGTGAACATATGTGTTTACATCTACATTTGCATATTAATGTATGTTGATCAATGCATATGAAAGTGAGTATAATTTTAGTGCATGGTAATTATGAATGAAGTTTGTATGCATCTATGAATATAAAAGAATGTATAAGAATGAATGAGTGTGTTATAATGATAATGAGATACTTATGTTCTCTCCTAATGTTTCTTGTCTGCATATCATTTTGAAGAAGATTTGCCGAGCACTGAAGAGAACTTGACGAGATTTACGGGATAGGAGCTGCTTTCATGCCGCTCTTCCTAGTTTCATTATATGATCTTTGAATTATAAAATCGTGTATTAAGCTTTTTATATAAAGATTTGTATAGAAATATCTTCTAAAATCTATATTAGAACATTTTTTCAAACACTTGTATAGGACTAGTTTTGATTCTAAAGTTTTAGCATTATCATCATACAGTTCAATTATCAATCAATTTGCACTTTATTTTTCATGTCTGTTGATAAAGCATCTTTAAGTAAAACTTCTAGTGAGTATAGTATACATTCCACTTTTATTTTAGAAACACTTTTACCTGCACCTATTAAGAATACGTCAACTCAAATCAGTGAAAATGAAACTAGTAATGAATTAGAAGTAATAGAAATAGTTAAAGATCGAGTTGTAGATGAAACCTTACATTCTCTAGAATACGATCGTAACTTATCTAGATTTTTACCTTTACTCTCAATCGTCTTACATGAACTAGAAAATAGAGAAGATTTATTTCCTCCAACCTTAAAAAGAAATGCTCATCCTCAACAAATAGAAAACACCATAGTTGAACTCATTAAAGAAAGAATAACTAACAAAGAATTAATTTTACCATCATATTTAGATGCTATTTCTAGGTATAGAGATGCACTTCCATACGGATCATAGAGACTTTACTTTTCATGTCTACAAATATTGCATCCTCAAGTAAATCTTCTACTGAAAACAAAGAAATTCATATTTTAGGGACTCTTTTAACTACTCCATTAGAGAATATTACTACTCAATCCAACAAGAACAAGACTAGTGTAGAATTAGAAGTTGAAGAAGTAGTTAAAGATCGTATAGTTACTGAATCTCTCTATTCTTCATCATATGCTTACAGATTATCTAGATTTATAACCTTCTGTTCAGTTGCTTTCCCAGATTCTGAGGAAAGAGAAATTCTATTTCCACCTTCTCCTAAAAGAAAAACTCAATCTGAAAATGATGAAGTTGACATGATTAAAAATCGTATTACTAAGATAGTTTCTAATCGTATTATTGAGGAAGATCTAATCTTGAAAGCATATCATATGCTAGTTCTAGGTATCAAGCTGCACTTCCATACGGACCTTAGATTTTTTAGACTAAACTTCAATAGAACATTAAACTTTAGTTAATAACTCTCCTCACACCAAAATCACAACCTAGTTCCTAAAAGCACACAAACAAACACCCAGCGTGTAGTCACTTAGAGAGGCTAGCGCAAGTCGGTTCTAATAAGCAGTTGTTGGCATCATATGGGAAGAAGCAGGTACGAGCATACATGCAGATCTAACATTGAGGCAACCCATTAAAATTTTTCCAGTCCCTACATCATTTTAAAAGTGATTCTCATCACTAAAAACCATTGTAAATACCATTTCACCTTTTTGTAGCTCCATTTTGTGCAAGCCGAGGATTCCTCGAGCTTGAGGAGCCTTAGAAGTAAGTGCCTACCAATTTTCAATGTCTTTCAATTCATTGTGCTAAAGGAGCTATATTAACTTGTGAACTTTTGCAGGAACATTGCATGCACTCAAAGCATTCCAAGGCAAGCTAGCAAGGGTGAGTATCAAGCTTGGGAGAAGGCTTCCTGGGTTGGTGTAGCAGTCTGAGCAACCATAGGATTGAGGTTGGAAGTTCTCTCAACCCTCCTTTGTCAATTCCTAGCTTAGGCTAGTACGACTTAGGTGTGGTGATTAATTAGAGCAACGCTAGGCATGAATCAAGTCCAAGAGAACTAATCAACTAAGTACAAGCATTAGGTAGAGCTTAAGTGCGAAAATTCTAAGAAACAAAAGTAAACTTGAATCGAGCAAATATCAAGTGCGAAAGTCACTTAAGTACTCCTGATGACGTGATTTCAAACAAGAGCTTAACACAATATTCAACTAAAAAGAACCAAGTGAATGGTGTAAATTAACCTCCAACGAGAGTGTACTTGGGACCAAGGGGGTAGAGAAACTAGGCATATGAACCTTAGGTCAGGCAGACACTTAGGCCGAGACCGACAAAGCCTCAGATCTTCTGAAGCTAGTGTCAATCACACTGCTAGGTCTTGGGCCCAGCAGTTGAGTGATTACCCATACACTCCCCGATCAGAAACAAGTGATTCTGAGATGTCCTATAACATGGAGAGACCAGTAGGTAGTTCAGGGGTGGCGTACCTAGAAAAGCCAGAAGGACCTTACAAGACTCAATTGGAATACATCAGGACTAATCGTCTAGGTGCTCGCATCTATGAAGACGGACTGAGAAGATCTATGGTCCAGATTAAGAACCCCGATCAACCCCATGGACTAGAACACCCGGTAGTCAAGTTCGAGAATGGAGCATACCTAGATAAAGAAGGGACTATTTATGTAGTCACCACCCTTCCAGATAGAACAGATGAGTTTGGGAATGTGATCGCAAAGACCGACATGGGTGATATAGAGCAAGGGAACTTAGAGAGAGAGCCGAGGACTCCCCGTGGTAAATCAGTCTTGACCAGAATCATGACTCCATAATGGATTCCCCAGGATAATAAAAGCATAGATTTGCTTTTAAACCAAGAAACCGATGAGGCTTTTTGGAGATATAAGCCTGCTCAGCCTCATGAAGTAGGTGCTCTCACAATCTATGAGTTCAAAGACCATGATAGCCCAGGCAAAGTAACCTACCTAGACAATACATCAGAGAGGATCTTCGTGGTCACTGAGCATGGCAGACATGCCTACACATGGAAGGGTCAATTTGTTTTTCCCCAACCTCGGTCCAATGTGTCCTACAGTCATCAAGGAGCTAGGACCTCCCAAGCTCATGGAGCTCAACAAGATAGAAGTAGAGACAGACCTGAAGTAAGCTTTGCCAACCCCCTGGGAAGAGAAAGGATGAGAACAAAAACAGACAGAGAAGAAATCGAGAGACCGAGAGCCCCAAGGAACCAAAGAAATGCTGACGATTTCCCTTTGCCAAGGCCGATAGAACACACTAGGACCCTGAGGCCAACCCAGTTGGTGAAGTCCATGAAGAACTATTTCGATGGCACAGGAGACCCATACGATCATGTAGCTGAATTTAGACAAGTCTTGAGAGCTGAACAAGTGGAGGACCTATTCATGCAATACAATGCTTTTGGTCTAACCCTTAGGAACACCGCCCTTACATGGTTTCAACCTCTGAATGAGAGGCATTTTAGAAGCATAGATCAACTGTTGGAGGCATTCATCACGGAGTTTTCTAAGAGTGGCATAAGGCATAACACTTCCTCACTAATTCATAGCTTCAAGCAAACACCGCACGAGACTGTTAGGCTTGCAGGAAGACGGTTTAGGCAATACCTAGAGAGGTTCCCAATGCCTGAGTTACCCACACCAGCCAAGCAAGTGGTTTTGTTCTTAGATGGATTGTTGAGCACCAAGCTGAGGTCATATGTGTATTTGAAGGAACCTAGAACTATAGAAGAATGTGTGTGCATGTGCATAGACATTGAGGATAATCTAGGCGAGGAGTTGGAGCTATCAAAAATCTACAAGGATTTGGATAGCTCTAGTAGCCTTATGTCGGGTCAATCCACATCCAATGAAGAACTTGCAAAGAAGGTAGCTCAAAAACTAGGTGTCTCTAGCAAACAAATTCCAAGATCTGCCCCAATTAAGCGATGCTATACTTGTGGAGGTGATCATATGGCAGACGTATGTCCCATTATGGCCCAACCCCAAGTGAATCCTAGTAACCAATACTGCACCATAGAATGGAGGTACACCAACCACACCGCACAAGACTGCCCTTATAACAAACAAACTGTCAGGCCAAATTACCCTCAACCATATCCACAATAGGGTAGATACCAGAATTAGTACCCACCTCAACAATATGGTAGACCACAACAACCCTATCAAAACCAACAAAGGCCTCAACCCGTGTTAGTGCAACAACCCCCTGCTCCAACCAATGTGATTCCAGTAAAGTACACAGCTGCAGAAGAGAATCTGAAGAGAGCCATAGTCCCAGTCACATCGTTGCTATCAGACAGTGATCCAAGTGACCATAGTTTTGACTCCACACATATTGATAGCCCACAGGCTTACTACATGCAGTCACCTGAGCATAACGATTCATACTATTATGAGGACCCAAGTGAAAATAGTGGGGAGCCTGAGTATGCTAATGTCATGTACACAAACCCCAAATCTAGACCTCAACCTAAGCAAGTGCGACTCCCATTTCCTAGAGGACCATGCTTCAAATGTTAGGGAGATCACCTTATAAGTGATTGTCCACTACCTGCCCCTACACAAACCCAACCAGTGACAATTGAGGGCTTCTGTCAAGATTGTGGAAAGGAGCATCTCTTACGAGATTGCCCAAAGAATCCCAATAACCTGCCAAAAATCACCCCTATCAACGTCATTGGACTAGTAGTGGACTCTACAGGAAGTGTAACTTCCATTGCCCCAGTGCAGGTGGTCACTAGAGCTCAAGCCTTACAGCAAACTCAAGGAGTAGGGCAGGAGAAGAGTTCTGAGGTTAGGAGTATAACGAAGAAAAGGACAAGAGCATGGAGAGATAGTCGGGAGAGAATGAAAAGGCAATGGTCACAGAAAATGAGCAAACTTGAAGAAAGCTTGAGAGAAACCAAAACAAAGATAAGTGAACTTGCATCTCAAAACCACTCTCACACTAACCCACCATCACACATTCCATTTCCCTCCAGCCCATCACCTTCCATTCCCCAACTTTCTAAGCCACCACACGTAGCCCACCCACCACCCAGAGTAGGATCAGTCCTAGCGGATCCCACTCCTGAGGATCTAGACATGATGCTTAGAGCATATCAGGCCAGAATCCAAGAAGGGCCAAATGTAACAAATCATGACAAATGTTACCCTAGGGCCGATCTAGAGGTAGAGAGAACAAAACTTTGTGCTAAGATGGTCGAATTGGCGCAAGCCATGTTCGAAGCAAGTCGTTTGTTCAATAGCCCTAGCTCCACGAGAACACCGTTGCATTTTGATGGTCTATTGGATAGGTTGGAGAGGATACTTACAAAGTCTAGAAGAGAAGCCACCTCCCAGGCTAAGGAGAGGGAAAGAGATAGAATAAGCCTTCCTCCCCAGGAAGTGTATGCGCCTAATTCCACCGCACCAGATACCTCTTCTTCTATGAATAGGTATTCACCAGAGTTCTTGCGAGAGATTCAGGAAGAGAAGTGGGCAAGGGAAAGTGAAGCCCCTCCTCCCATTGAACTTGTGGATGACGCACATGATCAATTTCCATAGGACATCCCTTCTATTTATGAAGAGCAGGAGAGCGCCCAATCTCAAGAGAGATTAGACTTCGAGTCTAATTCTTTACAGGAACTACCCCATTTCACAGGCCCATGGGAAACCAAGTCAACTTGCATGAGAGCACCCAGTCATGATAAGAAACGAAGATTCGGTCATACCTAGGAATACAGAGGTAGTAAAGAACACTAAAGTGCAGCTACTCAAAGTTAAACCAGAAGTGTGGAAACACATAGCCAAACAAGTGCCAAACATAGTGAAATCGTGTTCCTAGGTAGGATCACATAGAACAGTGCCAGAAATACCATTGGATAAGATAGGAGATATGAGTGAAGGAGAAGAAGGAAATACCTATCTCCCAGTTACCCATCAGGAAGACACAACCAAAGCAATTTTAGACTCAGGTGCAGGAGTTGCAATTGCTACCACTTCCCTATGGAAGCGTTGGGGCAAGCCAGCACTCAAGCCGACGAGAATGAAATTGCAAATGGCAGATGGTCATATTGAGAGGCCCTTAGGATTGCTAGAAGGAATAACTCTCACTACATGTGGTGTTGAGTTCGAGCACACTTTTGCTATATGCGACTTTAGCAAAAACCAAGCCTACGAGATGATTTTGGGAAGGCCATTTATGCAGCAATTGCAAGTGGTACAGGATTGGGGAACCAATTCCTTGTATTTGCAACATCTAGGTGTTACAACCAAAGTCAATCTCAAGGATTACTCGCATAGAGATGTACCGCCTATTCAATGGAATCCCATCCATAGAGCCAAGGATGACACAGAGTCAGTGCAGTCCATAGGATCAGGATCCTCATGGATGCATGAAGACACACACCTATGGATGTGCAAGGTGGCAGTAGAAGAAGAGAAGAGAGAAAAAGCAAGAGAAGTAGGTGCTAAGGATACTCATAGATCAACTCAAGACCCAGCCTACACACCTGTAGTATTTCCTGACGAAGAATTTGAACCTCACAGCTGGGCAGAAATTTTAGCAACAATGGATGTAGCCATCAATGAAGAACAATGGAAACCCCACTGTGATGAGGATGGTTATGACATTTCAGTCTTTTCAATAGAACCAATCATGGGGGACTCAATTTTAGAAGAATGCGAACCTAGCCCTGATGCATTTGAGGATGCAAGTGACTCTGATCTAGAGTCAATCATTATGGACCCACCTTTTGCATCAGATGAAGAATACTTCTATGAGGTAAAAGTTCACCCTGTGAGATTAGCCACACAAGTGACCACTAAGAGTGAACGAAAGAAAAAAAGGAAGAAGGAAGTCACTCCAGAGGAAGAAGAATCCTTGTTTGAGGTCCCTAAAAACTTTAAAAAATATGAGATAGATGATAGGAGAGTCATGATAAGAATGCCTAAACGTGAAGCCCAAGCAGGAGAGGCCTATGATAGCAAGGAAACTACCAAGAAAATAGTTGTAGCCATAGAAGAGGGAGAAGAAAGATGCACTTACATAGGGCATGACCTGAGTGAAGAAGAAGAGCAAGAGTTGATAGCTTTGCTAAGAGAGTACAGAGATGTATTCGCTTGGAGCTACAAGGACCTGAAAGGTGTAGACCCTGACATATGCTCACACACGATCCCCATGACCTCAGAGGCCAGGTCCTCTAAACAAAAACCATACACATACAATGATAACTATGCTGCCAAGATTAAAGAAGAGATAGATCGCTTGGTTGAAGCTGGATTTATCTATGAAATTGAGCACACTAAATGGGTATCCCCCATTGTAGTGGTGCCCAAAAAGAATGGCAAATTATGTGTATGCATTAACTTGAAGAAGGTTAACGCAGCCACTATCAGAGATAGCTATCCGCTTCCTATCACTGAGCATCTATTAGAAAGGGTAGCAGGCAAGGAAGTGTACAGCTTCCTGGATGGGTTCTCTGGCTACAATAAGGTAGCCATTGCACCAGAAGATCAGCATAAGACGGCTTTTGCCACGGAGTGGGGCATATTTGCTTTTCGGGTAATGCCATTTGGGCTTACCAATGCACCCGCTAACTTCCAAAGACTGATGTGCCATGTATTCAAAGAATTCTTGAGGAAAAATTTGGAAGTCTATGTTGATGATCTTTGCGCTCATTCCAACATTAGACAGACCCATATACCTGAACTCAGACAAATCTTTGACAAATGTAGAGAATATCAAGTCTGCCTGAACCTAGAAAAGTGTGTTTTCATGGTCAGGCAAGGCAAAATTCTAGGACACATAGTGTCTAAAAATGGCATATCCACGGATGAGGAGAAAGTGAGAGCCATTGCAGAACTACCTAGGCCAAAGAATGTCAAGGAAGTACAAGCCTTCATGGGGCATTGTGGTTACTACCGTTGGTTCATTCACATGTATGCCGTCATTGCAAAGCCTCTGTATGCCCTTCTTACTAACTTTGAGTGGACTGATGAATGTGAGAACTCTTTCAAGGAGCTCAAACGGAGATTGTGTTCAGCACCAATCTTGACCACACCAGATTGGAATAAGCCATTCCATGTCCATGTAAATGCATCCAATTATGCAATTGGATGCGTGCTAGCACAACCTACAGGTGAAGGTAATATGGATCTTCCAATTGCCTATGCCAATAGACAGTTGAATGCAGCTGAACGAAATTATACCACCACTGAACGAGAAGGGTTAGGCATGGTATATGCAATTAAAAAGTTTAGACACTATTTGCTTGCAAATAAGTTTAAATCTTTTACTGGTCATCAAGCTCTGTTGTACTTGGTAAACAAGCCATGAAATACAGGTAGATTGGTAAGATGGTTCCTCTTACTAATGGAATACGACTTTGAGGTTGTGGTGAGGAAAGGCAAGACCCACCTGAGAGCAGATCATCTCTCAAGGCTCACATCAAGAGAGGCCCCACAAGGAGTGTCAAATGACTTACCTGATGCTAACTTGTTTAATTTGGAAGTTGTACCTCAGTGGGCTAAGCCATTAGTGCCAGTATTGACATACGGCCCTAATCACCCGGTAATACACACAAAAGATAGAGAGATAGTAAAAGCTCAAAAGTATCATATCTTGGCAGGAAGTATGTACAAGCATACTGATCAAGGAGTATTAGCCTGTTGTGTGGAAGAGGACGAGTACGCTAAATGGTTGCAATTAGCACATGTAGGTGCATTAGAGCAACACCACTCAAAACAACGAACCCTACAGACACTAAGGAAACTAGGAGTGCATTGGCCAACTATGGAAGTTGATGTCCATAGAATGTGCAAAGAATGCCCAATCTGTCGCACTAAACCACCAGTGGAACATCCTACTCTTTATCGAATATCTTTAGTACCAGATTGGAGTGAACCATTAGTAGCCTTTCTGAGGACGAAAACATTCCCTCAAGATATGACTTTGACTAGACAAAGGAGTTTGGAACAAGAAGCCTTAGATTACACAATCATTGGTGATAATTTATGCAAACGTGGTAAAGATGGTTACCTAAGATTGTGTGTCCATGAGAGCGAATACCTCAAGCTATTAGAAACTGCTCACCGAGGTGTAGCAGGGGGACACTTTGGTCCAGATCCGATGATCAAGGCAACACTATTTGCAAGATTTTGGTGGCCCACCCTTCACATGGATGCACACACCTACGTGAAGAGGTGTGAGGTTTGTCAGCGGACTCAGTATCCTATACGCAAGGATGAGATGCCATTGAAACCTATGATGGGTGGACGTGCATTCTCTAAGTGGGGAATAGACTTTGTTGGTCCTATTAATCCCCCAGCTAAGGGTTCACATGCTGAGTATATCATTGTGGCCACAGACTATCTAACCAAGTGGGTAGAAGTGAAAGCCACTACGAAGAATGATGCTCAAACAACAGCAAAGTTCCTATTTGAAAATGTTCTCACTAGATACGGATTGCCAATAGAATTAGTGAGTGATAGAGGCACACACTTCTTGAATGAATTCATAGAAAACCTTCTACAAGAATTCTTGGTGGTACATAAAAAGTCTGCCCCCTATCATCCTCAACCTAATGGCCAGGCTGAGAGCACAAATAAGATTCTATGCAATGTGTTGACTAAATTGGTGAATAACAAACGCTCTGATTGGGACAAACAGCTACACCACGTTGTTTGGCCATACCGAGTTGCCTATAAAACGGTACTCCAAGCCACACTCTTTCAGATGGTGTTTGGCCAGAATACGGTGCTACCATTGGACTTTTTGATACCTACATTAAAAGTAGCACAAGAGCATGACTGGACAGGCCATGAACTCTCCTCTAGAATCTTTGATCTTGAATGTTTAGGTGAGACACGATTGAGAGCTGCAGCAGGAATCTATGTAGCCAAGAAGAGGCAAAAGGCGTACTTTGATACACATGTGAAGGATAAAGGCTTGAAAGCAAGAAAGCTAGTCCTAGTCTACACATTGAGGCAACATGCACGAAAGTTAGAGAAAAGAGGCTATGGACCAATGATTATCAGTAGGATCTCCAGAAGTGGAGCAGTACAACTAGCCACTCTAGAAGGTGACGTACTACCAAGTTACATAAGCGGATGTAGAGTCAAGCTATATCAAGAACCCCTAACTGAAGAAATGCTCAATCGACTTAATACTGCAAAGAAACGTAAGGAAGAGGAAAAGCGAATTCGAGAAGAAGCACAGGCCAAAGCTTTAGAACGCATTGGACGAATGAAATTGAGAAGGCAAGGTAGAGATCAACCCATGACTGACGCTCATGAAGCTCTAGGTTATCACATAGCCATGTGCGAAGCTTCAAGTGACCTTTGTGACCCTAGAAGTAGGACAAGGAGAGAGTGTAAGGACCGTGAGAGCTTTAATTGATTCAGGAGCAGCCACTAGTGCAGTTCGGCTCTCGTACTACCAAAAATTGCAATTGGAGGTAGAACCCCCAGAAGCATATCTAATAGGATTAGGAGGTGTTGAAACCCCTTGCATGGGAGAGGTGGAGCTTCCCCTCTACATTCAAGAGGTCCTAATGTCAGCAAAAGTGTTAGTATGTGAAGACTAGGATCTTACCGAACCTCTAGTCTTGGGCCAAGATTGGATCTATGATCACGCAGTCAATCTTAACCTAAGAAGTGGACTTCTTCAGGCTTGGGCAGGCCAAAGCCATCTTACGATTGAATTAGAAAATCAAGCGCTCAAACCATTAGGAAAGGCACCAACTCCTGGTCCCTCCAGGAATCCACATGAAGATAACAATGTTGTTCTTGTCAAGAGTTCTATGGTGCAGAGGATTGTCACTCTCGCCGAAGGTACAAAAGTCAATGAGGAATTTCTGTTCGCTCCAAAGAAGATTCTAAAGGGGAAGGCTCAACAACACACGACACTGAGGAGACCAATGATCAAGAAGCATGAGCACCAATTGGGGCATTATGAAGTACCTCATGGCATGAAGCAGATCCAATAACTTCACCTCCAGTCACTAGCATAAATCAACACTCACAAGTACCCTTGGCAAATAACTCAAGGAAGATACCAACACCTCTCACTGCTACACCTTCAGTCGAACCTAGACATGTCTGGAAATGGGTGCCCAAAAGGTCCCAAATCCAGCACAATCTAGTTCATAAATCTTTACCTGTCATTAGCTCTAAGAGCTACGAATCCTCTATCAAAGTTTGGAGACATAAACCGTGTATCAAACTCCCTGACCCAATTTCGTAAATCCATCCACTCTGATGAAGGTGCATTCTGAGTACATTGCTTATCCAAAGCATGCATCTAGGATGACACTAACCACTAACCACCACTCACATCTATCACAAACACTTCACCTCTAACCACTAACCATTTGGATTGTCATGTTAGTATTGTGGAGGGAACACCATTACATCATGTTTCCTATGCAACACTAATGTGCCTTTCTTCTTCGAGCAGATAAGCATCAGAAGTCTCATGGCAGCAGCAGTAGGAACAAGCTCCCAGGCGGGCACTAGTACTCAAAGCAATTGGGATACCATGCCTATGGAGGCTCCACTGACAACGAGGCCTGAAGAGTTCCTGAATGTGCGAAGAATTCCCATCTCGGATCCACCGAGTGGCCTAACAGAAAGCGTGAAAGGACATTCCCATTGGTTCAATGAGATGCCAGGAGATTTGGGAGATGCTGATCATATTTGGGAATCCAAGTTGGAATTTGGAGGAGTTTGGTGGACCTTTCAGTTCTTCTCACGAGAATTTGAAGCATTGCAAAATGTAGCTCCTCTTCAAGATATTTGGCAGAAAGCAGGATTGCAAGATTATTTTAGTGCATCTCTGCCTAAACTTGATTTCCTTAGGTGCTATTACTTGATTGCAACTCTGAAGGCAACAGGAGATAAAGATCATTCAGGCATATTCCTGGTGCCCTCTCTATCAAACCAGGAGGAAATGAAAAAGTTTGAGTTGAACATCACTTTAATCAGGGAGGCCCTTTGGATGTATGGCACCCATGTACCCTCCAATTGAGATCCTTTGATACCGGAGTCTATGAAGAACAATAAACTCAAGAAGTTGAAAGAAATGTGTGCCCTCACCCCAAACATTGCTATACCATTGCAAATGTGTCTTCAACATTTTGCATTTCCGGCGCAAGACCGATTCACACAGCCTCATAAGAAGATCTGGTATGGGTTATACCTTGCGGAGACTGGGAGCTTACCTATTAAAATGCTAGGGTGGATCCTTGCCCGGTTATATGAAGCACGCAAATGAGGCGTGAGGAAGCCTACTTTGAATGGTTGCTGTGCGATTACAAGAATTATCTACAGATGCCTTGCCTATGATGTGCCAATCGCACGGGCCCTTAAGTACTCACAGTTGGAATTCTTCCAGGGGCGGAAATCAGGGGTTCAACCCATGAAAAGAATGCGTGGATCACTTTCACAGGTTCTAATTCCTCGTGAGGCAACCACAGAAGCTTCCCTTAGAGAAGAAGAACAAGTAGCCCCATTCACGATCCATCTTCAACGTACACAATCAGAGGGCGTGGTACAACCCACTCCATCCGCCGCTCCACTACCCTCGGATGTTGAGCTTGCATCCATGGCTGCATTGGGAGAGGATACATCCTTCGACTTTGAGAGATTTTTGCAAACAGCACAGTTATCTGAGAGTGAGCTCTTCTCAGACACCGACGGTCCTGGATCATCATCCCAGAGAGGACGACCACATGGGGAGGCACGAAGAGTACATTGGGAAGATGAGACACAACATACTCATGCTGAAGGCACACAGGATCAAGAAGAAGCACAGGGAAATGAAGCAGAGGAGAGTGAGGAGGAAGCGTCGGCTTACACTGCACAACTCAAACGGCTCTACAAAATGATCAAGCAAGTACAAAAGAGGCATAAGCTATCAGAAGAGGCAAATAGAGTGATGGTGAATCAAATGCTTCAAGCAGAGAACGCGGACCCCCACTTTGCTGAATCATTGAACCTTTTAGTTGAGACATATGGGATTATAGAAGCTATGCGGATCATGTTACATCGCAACCCTCCTCAATACGATCAACGAAGGCTGGATACGCGACCACGGAGGGGAAAAATGATTCAGATGGAAGTCTCTACCTCACTCCCTACTACCACTCAAGAAGATGTGCACATGACCAGCCCCATTGACACTGATGCACATGAGGACAGCACACAGATACCCTCTCCACCATCACCGCCCACTCCACCCACCGGACCCCTCGCTTCTAGCATCACGGAACAACCCACAGCCATCCTTACGGAACCTATGCCGCACACCACCATTTTGCCCTCCTCACCTATCCCTACCTCTATCATTGCTTGCCCATTTTCCGAACCTCATATGGGTCATCCCGCCACCCATCAAACCATATTAGGTCACCCATCTTATCAACTAGCTCTTGGACAGCCACATCTCCCTACCCAAACATTAATGCACCCGTTTTCCCTTCACCACTACATTTCCTCTTTCCCAACCCCAAACCATTGAACCCCTCTTAACCTCCTCAGAACCAACTCAAGCCACCCTACCTCCATTTTTGGCAAACCTTGTAAAATATGATGCAACAACTTGATGATTATAATAGAAATCCCCTTTCCCATCACACCTCACCCACATTCATGCCCACCACTAACACACCACCCACCATTCCCGTATTCACGATTCACACTTCACACACACCGATCCCATGGACATTTCACCATCCATAGGACCACCCACCCCCACGTTTGTTCCGACATCATCACATTTCACTTCACTCACGTCACCATTTCCAATCACTGTAGGCACAACATCCACTTTTCCCTTCCCCATTTCCCGAACCCTTGCATCTTCCACCTCTACCCCTGCATCCACCTCATTTAGTCATGCACTAGACACCATGTTCGAAGTTGCCACACAACTTAAGCAGGAGTATAGATTATTGGAAGAGAATAATAATGAGCTTTGCAATTTGTCTGCTCACCTTCAGGCACGTGTCAATGCCTTGGAGCTGAGTAACACTGCATTGCAACATGAGGTTACCGCTCTCCAACAAGCTCATGTGGAGCTCGAAACTAAATATACAGAGAAGGGAAAGGCGACTGAAGAACAACTCAGAGATCAGCTGGCCACAATGCTAGACTACAAAGAAACATGGCCTTACTTCGCCGCCACTTAGCAGCTGCTCAAGAAGAGAACAGAAGATTACAACAACAGAATCAAGAGAATTTAGAAGCAGCCATTGAGAACACCCCAGGGGCACCTACCGATCCTGCCAAATTTCTAGCTATCCCCTCAGAAAGCATCCAACAAATATTGGAAAACTATGCAAATCTCTGAGAAGCACATGATCAGTTGGCCGACCAAGTGAAGGAGCTACAGAGGCAACCGATGCCCGCCCCACATATGGCAGAACTTAAAGAGATGGTCAATGCTGCTACTTCATCAGAGCCTGAATCTTCGACGGCCAACGAGGTACTTGAGCTACGCCAACAAGTTGCAGAATTAAAGATTAAGTTGTTACAATATGAACGAGCCCCCTCTCCACCCGATCAACCAACAAAAGAGGAGGCCATCACCATTCCAGTGGAGGAAACATTTGAAGACACTTATGAGCCTCAACCTTTTCCAGGAGGCACAACCACTGACGAGGGACAAGACACATATGAGGAACCCCCTCCGGCATGGATGAAACAGGTAGAAGAGATGGGGGTGACTCACGAGGAGCGTATCTCAACTCAGATGGTGGCCATGAAAACTATCGAGGAGACCATACTTCAATCGGAATATTTCAAGCACTTGGCTCCTAGGCGATTGATAACCAGTTCAGAGTTACAGTATAAGCCCTACTTTGTACTGTTGGCAGACTACAACGCTAAGATCAAACGCAAAACCAACAAGTACCCTACTTTCGCTACCCAATTTGAACCCGAGGATATTCGAGAGGACGCCCACAAAGGGAACATATACCAACCCACCTGCAGGCAAAAGTTACTGGAGACCTATCTGGAGATGCTACGAACATGGGATCACGTGCCCATGCACTTGAAGTATAACAATTGCTTCGGGCTAGTGCAACGCAAAAGATCATGGAAGGCATTTGCCATAAAATTTAAGAACAATGCCAATTGCAAAGAATGGCTCAATTACCCCACCATTGCACCCCCAACCGGCACAACTACTGTAGCTTACATGATGGCTACCATCAGACATTGGATGCCACGCCTCCACCCCATGCATGACGTCATTGCGCAGATGATGCTCAAGATACTGGACATGATGCAAGTAGTGTTAAAGACTTTCCGCAATGTACGTCACATCCAGCCGCTCATATCAGAGTTTTGCCTCTACTCTTCATTTGATGATGAAAGGCAATCTGAATGCCTTGCCATAGGAATTAGTTTTTGTTATGTTGCCTTTCTGTTCTGCTGCAGGAAGATCAGTCTAGGGAGAATAGGTCTATTATGTGTGTTGCAGATCAACCTTTCCTAGCTAGTCAGAAGGGTAAAGCTGGTAAATGGAGCTCATCTACTAACAAACAAAAATCTGCAAATGTTGCACATTCGAAGAAGGAATACAAAGATGAGAAGAAATCAGAAAAGCAGAAATTGTTTTGCAAGTACTATAAAGCAAATGATCATATCATAAAGAGCTATCCAAAATTGGTTGCTAAAGAGGCAAAGAAGAAAGAGGTTGGAATGGTTGTTGCAGAGGCCTCTACATGAAAAACAGAGTCTACTAATCTTGTGCAGGAAGAAGAATGGGCGTTTACTACTATTTGTAGTTTTGACCCGTCTTCTCATGAGCAGTGCATGTCTGCAATAGACTCAAATGTTTGGTACTTTGATAGTGGAGCCACCAAACATATTACCTCACAGCGTAGTTTCTTCTCTTCACTCGAGCTTGCCCCTATAGGGAATGTTGATGTGTAAAACACCACAAGAAATGAATTAATGTGACACTAGAACACCTCTATGGTCACCATTAACTCATTGCCACTCAAAACTTTGAGAAATGATAGCCAAAACCAAGAGCTTTACTTCTTCAGATTTTTCCAATCACTAAAATGACATACCTTCAGTATTTTGTTAATTTCTCCTAGCTCAAATATTACTTCTCCAAGATCTTTTAGTGGATAAAACTAGAAGAGTAGAGCTTTCCAACAAGCTATCATATGCAAGAAACGGATATCTAGAACTCAAGTTATGGCCTTCACAAGATGACCATGTATGACTTGCCAAAACTAGAAATTTTGCCTTCTTTAGTAATTCTGAGTGTCTAAAAATGAAAATTTGATGCCTAGCATCGACTTGCAACCAAAAGTCGATGTCGGGCATCAACTTTGAGCTTTTTCAGCCACTTTTTTAGCACCAGAATTAGCCTATGAACACAAGACATGAGCAAGACCACTTTTATGTGGGAAGTCGATGCCAGACATCGACTTTATGCTGAAACTCGATGCCAAGCACCGAGTTGCTCCACAAACATCATCTTTTCAAGAAGTTATAGCAGTACATAACACTCAGAAAATAAAACAAGGACTTATCAACACAAACTCGATGCCAGGCATCGACTTGCTTGGAAAACTTCAACTTTTGAAATCACTTCACACAAGACAAAATCTGGAGATGGAAGAAGAAGACTTATACACAGAAGTTTAATAAACTCTTTCCATAACTATGAAACCTCAGAAATGCACAGGTGCTTTCTCACGCAGAGAAGCCCGACTATTCTCAGTCATATAAAATGAGTTCTAACTCACTCTCTCATTGTCTTCCACATCGCGTCAGTTGATACTAACTAACTTATATAGATTTTCTTATTCTCGTGATTTTTAAAAAAACTTCTAGAAGTAAAGTGAACTAATTTTACAAATATAATACACTTGTGAATTTGTCCCTTCACATAGGCATGTGGTTTTCTTCCTAAGATTTGACCTTCAAATATATGTCCAATTAGTGATTGTTTCTCCAATAGCTCCCCCTCAATCACTATTTGACATTCTCTGTTTCTTCATATCATCTTCTTTTCTTTTACTCCTCCCATGCTTTTGAATCTGTTGGTCTTCACACCATCAAGGCTCTTTGTCATTATGTCTGCTATTTGATCTTTAGTAGAAATGTACTCTACTTCAGTCTCCTTCTCCATTACCTTTTCTCTGAGAAAATGATATTGTATCTCTATATGTTTCGTTCTTGCATGAAATACTGGATTTGCTGCAAGATAAAGTGAACTCATATTATCTCCATGTATTGTAGGTATACCTTGATCAATGCCCAAGCCATTAGGGTGAAAAACGGCCCAAAAAGGGCCGTATAAGGATTTCAATTAGTTGTGCTTAATCTGGATTAAAGTTATCAAATCCTTTAAGAAATTCCATGTAGGTTCATTTAAAACGTATCTTATGCAAATTTTGAAGAGAGAGAAACTCGTATGATAATCATGAAAAGTTTGTGTGATATCTTACGCCTCGAAGTTTGTGCTCATCGAGCGCTAATCAAAATTCAAATTTTCCTCTTGTTCACGGACCTATATAATGTGTGTTGATGACGTTTTGCGCTTTTTTACTCTACTTTTCAAAGCAGGCCTATTTCTCTCTTTCACATCATTTTAGATACTTGCCGATCACTTTTCATAGAAGACCATGGAAAACCTTAACCCAAATACTCTCGTTGAGCTTTCAAACAATCAAAATCATTGTGAAAAGTTCCATATCAACATTGCAGTTAGTCAGGAGTATGCGATGACAAGAAAAGTATTCCAAAGGGCTCTTCATCCTCCTGAAGTGGATGGATTGCGAAAGGAAGGCAAGAAACATATCGACATATGGGCAGATGGATCTGTTTATCCAATTGATCCACAAACTGGAAGGTATCCCCCTTTTCATAACCTTCATGATCTGATTAGAATTGTAGGAGATGGTGAGGATGGTTTACGAGGCTATTGTTCAAGGCTCTGGGATATTTCAAGGAATTATGTACCATACATACACTATCTACAAAACACACTACATCAGAAGGATTTACATATGAGGGAGCTAGAAAACAAATTATCCACTTTATCTTCTCAGTTAGAGTCTTTTAATAAAAATGAAAGAAACTCCTATAGGTTTGAGAATGCGGTCAAAACGAATAACACCTTTTTTAAATTTAACTGAAAAATCTAGTCAGAAAAAGAAAAGAATGAAAATTGTTAGAGATCATGTGACAAATGTTCTAGGTTTCAATATGTCGAGCAGTTTTGAGCGCATACATTTCTGTAATGAAATGTTGAGTCAGAATGATGTTTTAAGACTATTGAAATTGAATGAAAATACATGCTTGAAACGCTTTGTTTTTCAAAAACTCATGACAGAAATGAATCTGTTACTAGAACCATCTCAAATTCAGAAGATTTGTGATAGTGTCGGAGTGAGTAGGAAAGGTTATAGAGCAATTTCAAAAGTTTGGTGTGAATTTTTAAAATTTAACAAAGTTAGAAGTTTTGGATTGCCTAGACCCCATCATGTAGGGAAGTTTCGGCTCTGCTTGAATAAGAAGATCACATCAGTATTTGGTGAATATAAACATATTCATGGTAACATGCCTTACGAAGTAGGAAAACAAAAGTTACATTTCACTTACAATGCATTTAACAACATATGGATAGATATTATTAAACTTCAAACATACATGGTTCAGTTCTATAATATAAAAGAACATGAATGTTCTGGTCTATTGAAATTTGTAATCAAACTTGATGAAGCTAAGCTTAAAAAACATCAAAACATGGAGAGAATAAGTATTGCACTGATGAACAAAGCTTTGGACTATAGCCTTGGGAAATTGGATACTCCGTCTCTCAAAGTACAATAAAAAATGGAGTTATGGTGGGTTGGGTTGTGCTCAAGTTCCATCTGAGAGCCATAAAACATTTAAATGGTTATTCTCACAGACAGACATTCCAAATGTTTTCAAGTTGAGTGGCATTTGAGTGGAGACCTAAAGACGCTCAAATGCATGTTTGGTATAAGTGGGGGAGCAAATTCTAAGTACCCTTGCTTGTACTGCATGCAATGCCCAGGCACAAATGGATGGATTTCTAGAGCTGAGGCTGAAGAGGCTCCTTACAGACAAAATGTTATTCTTCATAACTACTCATCTTCTTCAATGATTTGGGATCCCATACTTCCAATAGCATTGACAAATGTACACATATGTACACTACATGCAGAGTTAAGAATCATTGACAAGTTGGTCCGTCTTCACTTGGATTATGCATATTCTATCAAGCCTACAACTCTTGCAGATGAGTGCATAAAAAAATGTGAATGTCTTCTTTCAGAAATGGGATTTCATGGTGGTGATGTTCATCTAAGAAAATATCCAAAGCTTTCACAAAATACAGGTGATGTTCTACAGGATGTCTCAATGGGAGGTGCAAAAGCAAGGAGATTCTTCAGCAACCATGATGACAAACAACTAAATGCCATGTGGAATTGTTGGAAAAGATTTTGTGAGGTCACGAATAATGTAAAAAGCAAACCAAAAATAGCAAAAAAGAGAATGGAGGTGTGGGTCAAACTAGATAATCTTTTTAAGGTCATGAGGCAGCAGGTAACATCAAAAAGTTATGTGACAGATTTCAGAAAGGCAACCACAGAGCTTATAGAAACCATCATAGAGGCATGGGGTGCCAAAGACATAACATACTACTTGGTGAGTTCCAAATATATTTTGTTCAATTTATTTATTTTTAATTGAAATAAAGATCTAATGAGATTCTTCTGCTCTTCTAGCATATTCTTCTTGTGCATGGTGCATTCTTTGCAGAAAAAGAACCACTTGCCATGTGGAACACCCAAGGCATGGAAAAATCTCATTATCAAGCAAGGACAAGCTTCTTTAGGTCTACAAGGAAAGGAGGAGGAGTAACAAAGAGCAATGCCTTCAGAGAGCTTTTTGATTGGTTCTTTAGAAGACAATTACAAAGGACCTCATGCCAAATATAATCAGAAGGATGTGACTATCACCAGCCAAAACTGTATCAATATCACAAAATGAAAAAGACTACATTTCAAACAGAGCTTTAATATTTGCAATGTTTTTTTATTTCTTTCATTTCATGTATGTACATTTCATGATGTATTAAGCTTTGAAAAGAAATATTTCTATTACCATCAGATGACTTTGACCAGAGAACTCTTCATGGATCAATAACAATTAATATTAGGCCATGGATCAGTTACACCAAAAAAGTTTGCAATGTCTTATATCACATTGGGCAATTTCTATATATGTACATTTGTTGAGATATAGAATTTGAAAAAATGAGGTCATTCCTTGAGCCTCTTTACAGAGCTTGGCTCTGGCAAATCACCTCTATATCTGAGGAACTCTTTTCTCCTGTATCTAGCAATGCTTTTTAAATCTGACACCCCTGCAGCCATTGCATAACTTGAATAACAAAGAAAGTATCCTGCCCTTAAAGCATTGAGTCCTGGGGCATATCCAAAAATTCTGAATGCAGCTGCTCTTTCAAGCAGCAAAACTCTGAAAGCATTAACGGGTATTGGAGTAAAACCCATGTATTTTGATAGAGTCCTCAAGCAGAACAATGCAAAGTTTGGCTCCCCACTATAGTGCTTGTGAATAACACAAAAAGTGTCTGGGTTCAACTTTGGAAGATAGTGGATAATAGAATGAATATCCACCTTTGCTTTTCCTTTCTCTTCTATGGCTTTTCTTGTTCCCTTGCCCTTGTCAAGGTAATTGTCTTCATCCAGTAAATTTAAATGTGGTAAAAATGAAAAACAAGGTCAGATGAAGTGCAAGAAATCTTTTGGAGTCATGAAAAGTAACTTGAAACAATTAGACATAAAGCAAGAGACACGGTTGAATGAGTGGAATTCTTACAAGCCAGATATCTATAGTCACTGCTGCATGCATTTCCTAGACACGACCGATGCAAGCTATAAGGGCCAACGGAAAATATCCGATGGGCCTTATCGCTTGCATCGGTCATGATCGATTTCTGACACTTCTAATGGAGATCTTGGACAAATCTGATAGAAAGTAGAGGTTTTGCATCGGTCCCATCTCATATCCTTAACCTAAAATTCTTAAGAATATTTTCAACTGTATACCTTGACATCATCTGACTCAAGTCCAAACACGACCGATGCAAGCGATAAGGCCCAATGGAAAATATCCGATGGGCCTCATCGCTTGCATCGGTTGTGATCGACTTCTCCCAGTCTAAATGGAGACCTTGGAGAAAACCCATTGCCCGCAACTCATCTCCTTAGCCTAAGAATCATGAGAATATATCTCCTTAGCCCATCTCATATCCTTTCCTAAACACGACCGATGCAAGTGATGAGGCCCAATGGAAAATATTCGATGGGCCTTATCGCTTGCATCGGCCGTGAAGGCTTGACTTCAACATGAACACTTTCCTCCTTTTCAATTGAGATGTGATCGAGCCATATCAAGAAGGCAATGTTTAAAGGGAGCAAGCAGCAATCCTTTTCATGCTCTAGGCATAAATCAAGCTTCCCTGGCAAAGGGGAAATCCTTTTGCATTTTCTTGTGATCTTTGCCCTATCTGTTGGATCCTTCCCAAAGATGTGAGGATGGACAAAGGTTTTCTGAGAAATAGAAAGGATGTTTCCATTGATCAACCCCAAGAAAATCTCCCACTCATCCTTAAGAAAAAAAATTTATTTCTCTAGGAGTTTTTCAAAATCAATTTTGGGGTTGAATATCGTCATTGCATCAGGAAAATAATCTATAGTTAAACCCTTTTGAACCATGAAATCAAGAAGTTTCTCTGATGGAGAGATAGTAAGGATCTCATTCATTCCCTCCATCTAAGCTGCAGCTTCACTTGTATGTTTATGAGGAGAACACAACCGATGCAAGCGACTACAGCGAGTCAACGGTGGTCAAACGGGGAAGATCGCTTGTATCGGTCGTGTCGGGGATGAAAACAAAAAAAGCATGTAACTGAGACGAATTCTATGAAGGTTCAAAATTTGAATATTTGAAGGAAGTTGCTATTTATAGGCAAGGAGGGAGGAAGTAATGGTCGAATGACATGGACCAATCACTGAGTGCCACGTGGTAGAGCGTACAGTGCCTGATTCAACGATTGGATGACGTGGCCCAATCAAATTATGCCACATGGCAAAAGATCTTGGAATTCGCAACGGCTATATGACGTGGACCAATCGACGAATGCCACGTGGAACCAACGGTCAACTCAGTTTTGGGACCTATTTCAGCTTCCCTATTCATTTCTTTTTTTTTTTGTCAACACTTTCCAAGCGTCGAGGTTCCATCGCCACCAAGTTTTCAAGCTGCTTCTTCACAATTTCTATAGAGAGCGCTCTCTGCAATAGGTAATATGGACACGACCGATCAAAGTGATCCAAGTACATCCGAGATTTTTGGATAACCCTAATCACTTGGATTGGTCGTGTTTCTAAAATGGCATCGAGTCCTTGTATGCTTGAGTATTATGCATTGTAACCTATATTTGAAAGCAATTCGAGTATTATGCCTAAATTCAAGGATGACCGATGCAAGCGATAAGGGACATCCGGGCACCTACGGATGACTCTTATCGCTTGCATTGGTCATGTCTCTGCAAGTGCAGAGTCATTGATCATAGCTTGCAAATTATGTTTTTTCTTAATGATACTTGATCAGGGACGACCGATGCAAGCGATAAGGGACATCCGGGCACCTACGGATGACTCTTATCGCTTGCATTGGTCGTGTCTCTGCAAGTGCAGAGTCATTGATCATAGCTTGCAAATTATGTTTTTTCTTAATGATACTTGAGTATTTTGCATTGTAAGATATATTTGAACTAGTATTGATTGATATTTGATGATGAATTCAAGGACGACCGATGCAAGCGATCAGGGACATCCGGGCATTTTCGGATGACTACTATCGCTTGGGTCGGTCGTGTCTCTGACATTGGTAAGAGTGCTTGATCAAAATTTTTGAAAGTAGGTTTCCTTTCTTTCCTATTTCTTGCCTTAAGACTCTCACTTTGTGCAGAGTATGGCTAGGACCAAAAAGATAGCAAGGAAGTTGTACCCTGAGGGTCAGGACTAGAATGCCTAGGAACAAAATGCCCAGGAGCAAAATGTCCAGGAGCAAAATGTCCAGGAGCAAAATCCCCAGAAGGTTGAAGGCAATGTATCAGACAAGCCTTCAAAGAAAAGGGTCAAATACCATGTAAAGTCTTTAAGGGAAATTAGAAGAGCTCAAAAGTCTGTGGGATTGTTGATCCCTAGACTTCCATTTATGAGAGTTTTCAAGCAGATCTCAGCCAACCTCTGTTCTTTGATGAAGACCTCATCGTTTGTCAATGTGAGGTGGCAAACTCAAGCACTGCTATGCCTTCAAGAAGCTGTAGAGGACTTTGCTATTGATTTTATGAATGATGCCTATTTATGTGCTACTCATGCACATAGGGTAACACTAATGGCAAAGGATTATGTTATTGTTTCAAGAATAAGATATAAATTTGATAAATCTCTGGTTCCTATTGATCACCATGATAAAAAATTCTTCGATATTTTAAATATACCTCCAGCTCGAGCACCCAAAACAACAGTTGTCATTGAAGAGATCAACCCTAAGGTCACTCATGATCATGAAACTAGAATTGCAGCGAATAGTGAGGAAGAGAGGAAAAAGCAGGGATTATTTACAGAGGAAAATGTCATCTTAACCCAGATTCAAAAGTTACAGAAAGCAAATAAAGAGCTCCTTAAGAAAGGAGATGAGCAGGTAATAGTTAATGTTGCAATGCCATGGCAAAAAGATTGGTTTCTTGACATTAGACCTGAAGACAACAAAATGTTGAGGGAGCTTCATGTTGAAATATCAGATAGTGTGGTCAACATTTCACTCAGGTATATCTAGAGGCCTTAAAATGCTCTTGTTTTGCTTAATTTTCTAGTTCCTTAACTGAATTTTTTTTCTTGATTTGTAGGGTTCCTCTTCAACAATGTGAGGAAGCGGTTCAAAGAAAAGTATCTATTTTAGATCCTCTGGTGACACAGTGTTTTTTGCATAAACATGGAGATGCCAAGTCCTTTCTAGAGGATTTTACAAAAGAGGTAGAATGTGTTATCTACCCATATATTGAAAAGTAAGTATTCATCTTCATTTTGGAAAGATATTTGTTTCATTTAAGAAAGTATATTTACATGCAACTCATTGACAGGGGCCATTGGAGTTTGATTATTGTTGACTTCGATGGATATCAAGCTCTTTTCCTCAATTCTCTTCAATCACAACATGGGAATTGCAAAGTGTAAGTTGCTATACATTTTGTTGTTCTCTATTTTAGAGCCATGCCATCCATTTTGATTTTTAGGTTACAATGCAGTGCTGCAAAGCTTCTCAAGATGCATATTGATCAGAATTTTCCTGGAATTGCTAAACTGAATGAACAAAAGCAATTTGGATACATACAAATTCATGTGCCATTGCAGAGAGACTCAACATCATGTGGCTGGAGAGTGGTTGCAAATGTTGTAAGATTCTTGGAAAGAAGGTTTTACAGTCCTGAATTGAATTTATCAGACTACCTAGATGCATGGATCATCTTGATCAGAGAGAGAGCAATAAATGGCATCATGAAACATGCAATCTGCCCCTATGATCCAGACTCACCTCCACCCCCTCCACCTGATAAAAAAAAGTCTGAAGATAAAAAGAAAGGGCTTCCTATTCACTCACCATTAAAGCATGGGACCAAGAAAAAGAGTAAAGCTGAAAGCTCCAAAAAGGGACAGCAGCAACAGAGACAACAGGGCTCCAAAAATGATAGAAAGGGTTGAATCATTTTTTAGTCTTAGATTGAAATCTAATGTAAAACCAACATAGGTTGGAAGATTTATTGATGTACAAATTGTATGTACTTATGCCAATCTTCATCTGGAAGATGGTCATTGTAACCATATTTATTTGCCTTTACAATATTTATATGCCTTAAGAAATATACAGTTGTATTGGAACCTCTTGATAGTTAAACAAAAGTTCATTGCATGGTCCAATTCAATTTGTTCGTTTCACAAATATGACTGCATTGTGGGTTTCTTACTTCATTATTGTTGGAAAGTTTAAATTGGAGAGGATATAGAAGAATATAAAGAATAAAGATTGACACAACCGATGCAAGCAATACGGGGAATCGGAGAATTTTGGATTGCCCCTATCGCTTGCATCGGTCGTATTATCCATTTCAACATAGGATCCCCTTTTAGCAACCTTGCATGAGATGAGTTGTTGCTAGTTGTTTTTATACTCATGAGTGAAATCTTTACACAATTGAAGTCTCTCGTGGTAGTTTGCTAACACGACCGATGTAAGCGATACGGGCCATCCGACAAGTTCAAATTGCACTATTTGCTTGCATCGGTCGTCTTCTCTAATCTCGTCTTCTCTGTTTTATGCCTTAAGTCATGCTCTTCATATTTTGAAATATCAAACCTTGGATTAGAATTTGCACCAGGTTCTCCACCCTCTCTTATATTACTTGTTATGTGTACAATGATATTTTATCTTGCATTTCTTGAGGACAGAAAAGATGGATAGAGTCAAATTATTTTATTGAGACTAATGTGCACCTTTGATAGACTAAAATAGATCTCTTTTTCATCTAGAATCAACTTATGGAAGTTCTTGTATAATTATTTCTTAGTTGGAACCTCATCAGAATGTTATGATTAAACAAAAAAATGCCAAGATGAGTTTAGATGAAGGGGAATAATTGAAGTCATCAATTCACTCCTGCAAATAAAAATAAATGGAAATATGAAATAAAGGACCTAAAAAATATCTTAGAATGTCTTGGTTTATATTCTTATCATTGTACAATAAGAACCTCATCAAAATCTTGAAAGTAAATTACAAAATGCAAATATGAATTTAGACATTTAAAATTCATAATTCACCATCCTGCAAAGAAAATTCAATGGAAGTATCAATAGAAGCTTCTATTAGAGGAAGAGGAAGATACATTATGTAAGAATGTCAGGGCTACCTTGTTACAATCTTAAGGGTTGGAATTTAATCACCCTTGGTGGCAGGCAACTCATGCAAGATAATGATTTCTCTGATCTAATGTTAACTATTGCATCATCAACTGAGAATCTACACTGTGATGATACCTCATCAAGGTATTCTAGGAGCTCCCTTACATTTCTGAGATTCCAATTTGCAGTGACAATTATTTTCCTTGATTGAAAATTTGGATGAATCAATACTTCTAACTCAAATTCTGGACAGCTCTCCTCTGAGTCCAAAGCTATCCAAAGTCCAAGCTTTTTTTTCCACCTTCTATAGTCATATCCTAGAACCAGAGATTATCGACATATTTGATATGAGATTGAAAGAGAATTGGGACTAACTTTACATAAAATAATGTCACCTAGCTTTTGAACTTCTTTGCTATCCCATTCCCTACCTAAAACATCATCAATCTCTGAAATAGAGACTCTCTTATTCAACCACATTGTTTTTGTTTTCTGTAATAACATGTTTTTAAAGCATGCTACAAAGACATGAATAGGCAAAAACCATTGAATCTTTATCCTTCTCGAAATTTGGCCTGCTGACATTGCCTTTTGGATGTCAAATTTAATTTTGCATCGAAAACTTGAAATTGTTGAATGATCAGGAGCATCCCAATCTAATGAAGAGATGCAAGGACCAGGTACATGTACAAGATTTCTGTAAGAACTCCTCCCTTATGGCACTTGATAATCTGCATAATGGACAAATAAGATGCTATTGAAAAATTGAACAGATTTGTCTGCATACATGAGTTCTGCATATTCCTTATGAAGAACTCTGAATGTTCCTGTTAAACATTCAACAGGTTGCCATTCCACAATATTGGAAGGAAAGATATCTGCAGTACAAAAACATATGTTTTATTATACAAAAACAACTGGAATGATAGAAGAGCATTGTCAAACTTCACTTACAGTACGAAGGGAATTGCAGATGATTTTCTAGAACAAGATCCTTAGCGGTGTACACATGTTGTACTCGTGCAAACCAACCGCATCTCTTCAATTTGAAACTGAGAATACGTCCCTTCCAGTGGTTTCTTGTGTTGTCTCTTTTGGCATGCTTGACTTTATGGGCACCTCTGCAGCTAGGAAGCATAGTTACCCATTCATTTACTTTCACAGAAAGAGGTTTCCACAAAGAATCCTCTCTTCTGTTGTAAACCTCACATGAGGTTACACGATTGGAAGGACGACGAGAAGAAGAAGCCATTTGAACTTAGAAGAAGAAGAATGTTCAAAGCAAGAAACCAACATTCACAATTTTTGGTAGTATTTATAGAGAAAAAGGCTTTGTACACGTGGAAACTTTTGATTTGATGTAAACCCTCTCGCTGAATGATCATGAGATTTTGTGAATCCAAAAATATTTCGTATCTTCAAAAATCAAGTCCTTCTTGGAAATTTGAGAATATGCTTTGTGTAGTGTGCCAAAGTATCTTTTTTTGCATCAAACCGAAAAATTGTCCACTGAATACGAGACTCTTCATCCCTTTAGTGGCGCTTTTAGACAAAATTGTATAAAAAAAAGAAATTCTTCATACGGTTAAAAGAGACAGCAATGTTATACTCTTGTACACGTGGAAAGACTCTATTTGTCAATTTCCTTAATCTCTCATTAGCAAATAGCCCCTTTTTGGCCGTTTTTCGCCCTAATGCTTTTGAATAATGTTTGCATCCATATAACCTCCTTAGCTGCTTCCACAAGTCCTTTGTACTCAATTTCAGTTGATGATAATGCTACTGTATGTTGTTTCTTTGAACACCAACTTACAAGCTTATCACCAATGTATATCATGTAGCCATGAGTTGATCTTCTGTCATTCTGGTTACCTGCCCAGTCTGAGTCACTATAGGCTCTTAACTTCAAATCTGATGTAAAAGGATAATATAATCCTTCCTTTATAGTTCCTTTGATATATCTGAGAACTCTTTGACTTGCAATCCAATGTGGGTCCTTTGGACAATGCATGAATTGTGACAAAACTCCCACTGCATAACTAAGATAAGGTCTTGTTAGTGTAGCATAAATCAAACTACCCACAAGAGATTGATACTTCCTCATATCTTTGTATTTTGCACCATCATATTTACAAAGCTTGTGATTAACTTCAAGTGGAGTTGAAGCTTCTCTGCAATTTTCCATATCAAACTTTTCCAATAGATCCAAAAGATACCTTTCTTGTGATACATATATGCCATGATCTGTATAAGTGACTTCCATTCCAAGAAAGTATGACAACTTTCCTAGATCATTGATCTTGAATTCTTTTTCAAGTAATCTCTTTACCTCCTTGATTCCTTCATCTGAAGTACCTGTGATTATAATGTCATCTACATAAATACAAATGTAGATTGTACCTTCCTCTATTCTTTTGATGAGTAGACTTGGATCTGCTTTTGAACTTTGATATCCAAGTTCATTGAGATACTTCAACAGTCTATAGTTCCATGCTCTTGGAGCTTGTTTTAATCCATAGAGTGCTCTTCTCAACCTGCAAACAAAATTTGGATACCTAGAATCTATAAACCCTTGAGGTTGTTCCATGAATACCTCATCTGATATGTATCCATTCAAGAATGCATTCTTTATATCCAATTGACTTAGGGTCCATCCTTTTGAAGCTGCAATAGCAATGATTGTCCTTATAGTTGACATCTTAGCTACAGGACTGAATGTCTCATCATAATCTATGCCATAGGTTTGGGCATAGCCTTTCACCACCAGTCTAGCTTTGTATCTGGCTATACTTCCATCTGCAAGCTTCTTCACTTTATAAACCCATTTATTTCCAATTACTTTCTTACCATTTGGTTTAGGAACAAATTCCCATGTCTTGTTCTCCTCCAGTGCATTGAACTCTTCCTTCATTGCTTCTTCCCATTGCTTCTTATCTTTAGCTTCATCATAGTTCTGAGGTTCTTCATCATCTTTGACCATGTAAGCATAATTCTTCTGAGTTATGTAAGAAGTATCATAAGAATACCTTTCTGGTTGTCTTCTAGTCCTGCTTGACCTTCTTGGTTCACATTCTTCATAAGTGTCTGGATACACCTCTTCATCAAATATAGGAGCTTCTTCATTCCTTCTTGTTAATCCACTTCTGGATGTACTTTCTTGCATATAGTCTTCATCTCTATTCACCTACACAATTGATTTTCCTTTCTCACATCTTCTTACCTCTTCTTCAAATTCTTCAGCTGTATGACTTTGTTCTGCATACCAACTTTTCTGTTCATCAAATGTAACATCTCTAGAAACAAGAAATTGTTTGGTTAAAGGATTCCACAACCTGTAACCCATCTGCTTTTCATCATAACCAATGAACACATATTTTTCTGCCTTTGGTTCAAGTTTATGTCTAAGTTGTGATGGCACATAAGCATATGCAATTGATCCAAACACTTTACAATGATCTAGTGTTGGTTTCTTACCCCACCAAGCTTCATATGGAGTCATTCCATTTAGAGCTGCACATGGTAATCTATTCACAAGATATGTACCTGTATTTACAGCTTCAGCCCAAAGATAATTTGGACAATTCTTCTCCTTCAGCATAGCTCTAGCAAACTCAACCAAAGTCTTATTTCTCCTTTCTGCTACACCTTTTTGTTGTGGTGTATACCTGCAAGTTATTTCTCTCTTAATACCTGCATTCCAAAGATAATCATTGAACTCTTGGGAGAAGTATTCTCCCCCTCCATCATACCTCAGTCTTTTAAGCTTTTGACCTGTGACTCTCTCTGCATATGCATGAAAATGCTTGAAAGCTCCAAACACTTCTGATCTTTCCTTCAAAACATATAATGTTATCCATCTTGTAGCATCATCAATAAAAAGAACATAGTACCTTGGGCCACTGATAGATCCTTCTTTTGTTGGTCCCCATACATCTGTATGAATGAGCTCTAGTAATCCATCATGTTTGAATCCTTTCTTCTGAAATGGTAACATGTGTGCTTTTCCCATTTGACATGCTTCACATTTATAACCATATATTGATTCTGCACATTTGGTAATCCTAGTACAGACTGATTAGCAACCATAGCTTTAATTCCTCTTTAATTGAAGTGAGCTAATCTCTTATGCCAGAGATCAAGTTCTGTAATCACTCCTTCACCATGTGTGAGCAAAGCTTGACCAATGTTCCCTTGCTTTCTTAAAGTAAAGAGTCTACCTTCTTTCTTACCAGAGACAATCTGATTATATCCATTCTCTGGATCTTCAAAAAATACTCCTTTATTTGTAAACCTGACTTGAAAACCTTTTTCAACTATCTGTCCCACACTAATCAAGTTTTTAGGTATTGTGGGAACATACAAAACATTGGTTAGCAAATCTGCTCCACTCTTGCATTTCACTTTTCCATTTGAATGTACACTATGTCTTGTATTATCACTTGTTTGAACACTATGACTAGAAATGCCTTTTTCCAATTTTGACATCAATTCTATGTTTCCTGATAAATGATTAGAACATCTAGAGTCAATGTAAAATATCTTTAGATCTTCTTTATCTGATGTGTTGATTGAATTCATCATCAATGATGTATGAATTTCATTTTGTGTGTCATTTGCATAGTTGTAGTAGGTGGTATTGTAGGATTGATTTTGTCCCCAACTTCTTCCTCCACCTCTACGATAGCCTCCTCTTTGACTTTGTCTACCTCTTTGAAAATTACTTTGATATCTTCCACCTCGACCTCTGCTATTATTGTTTTGATTCTGGTTTGATCCTTGTTGGTTATGCCAACAGTCATGAGCCAAATGATTACTCAATCCACATATCCAACAAGCCTTCTTGTTGTTATTTTGATTACCTCTTCCTCTTCCAAAAGCTCTTGGTCTTCCTCTACCAGTGCCTTTACCTCTTGCATAATAAACTTGAGAACTCAACTCTTCTTCATCCTTTGCTTTACCTTTATCTCCTTTCTTCTTGTTCTTCATGTACATTGCAGAACTTTGTCCTTTATCTCCATCTCCTTTCAAGTCTTGCTCATATGTGAGCATCAAATCAAGTAATTGATTCAAATCTCGAACATAATGATTTAATGAAAGTTCTACTGATAAGACAAAAGGTTTCCACCTTTCATCTCCTCTCAAACCTGCAAGTAGTTGAGCAATCAATCTGTGATCTTCAACATCTTCATCTATGGATCCAAGACTATCCGCTAGATCCTTCATCTTAGTGACATAATCACTAATACTTTGACTTGGCTTCTTCTTGAATGTTGTAAACTCTGACCATAGACTTGCTTTCCTTGCTTTAGTAGTGCTTTGGAAATGATACTCCAATGCATTCCATATATCTTCAGATGATTCCAATCCTCTGATGTGTGGTAGCAAATGATCAAAGATTGTATTGTAGATGTAGGCTTTTGCACTTGCATCCTTCTTCTGCCAATGCTTTGAAGCATCAAGTTCCTCTTTCTTTGGCCGGATTTCATCTTCAAATACTGACTTCTCTTCTTCAATTGTTACATATATCATGAGATCCTTACTCATAAGTAAGGCTTCCATTCTCATTACCCATGCGAGATAATTATCTATGTCTAGTTTGTCAATGGAGATATCATCTGCCATACTCCTTTCCTTCTGTTGCAACCTGTGAGCTTAAAGTATAAAGGATAATACCTTTTGGAGTTCTTTGTGTATGAAGATACTTTTGAAGTAACCTTTTGATGCCTTGTGTCTTCAAATGCTTCACCTTTCAAACTTTAATGGAAAACTTTCCAAAACTTCTCGTACCTTTGTTGCGTTCTGCTCTTTAGGACCTTTCTGCTCTGATACCACTTGTTGATGTGTAAAACACCACAAGAAATGAATTAATGTGACACTAGAACACCTCTATGGTCACCATTAACTCATTGCCACTCAAAACTTTGAGAAATGATAGCCAAAACCAAGAACTTTACTTCTTCAGATTTTTCCAGACACTAAAATGACATACCTTCAGTATTTTTCTAATTTCTCCTAGATCAAATATTCTTTCTCCAAGATCTTTTAGTAAATGAAACTAGAAGAGTAGATCTTTCCAACAAGCTATCATATGCAAGAAACGGATCTCTAGAACTCAAGTTATGGCCTTCACAAGATGACCCTGTATGACTTGCCAAAACTAGAAACTTTGCCTTCTTTAGTAATTCTGAGTGTCTAAAAATGAAAATTCGATGCCTAGCATCGACTTGCAACCAAAAGTCGATGTCGGGCATCGACTTTGAGCTTTTTCAGCCACTTTTTCAGCACCAGAATTAGCCTATGAACACAAGACATGAGCAAAACCACTTTTATGTGGGAAGTCAATGCCAAGCATCGACTTTATGCTGAAACTCGATGCCAGTCATCGAGTTGCTCCAGAAACATCATCTTTTCAAGAAGTTCTAGCAGTACATAACACTCAAAAAATAAAACAAGGACTTATCAACACAAACTCGATGCCAGGCATCGACTTGCTTGGAAAACTTCAACTTTTGAAATCACTTCACACAAGACAAAATTTGGAGATGGAAGAAGAAGACTTATACACAAAAGTTTAATAAACTCTTTCCATAACTATGAAACCTCAAAAATGCACAGGTGCTTTCTCATGCAGAGAAGCCTGACTATTCTCAGTCATACAAAATGAGTTCTAACTCACTCTCTCATTGTCTTCCACATTGCGTCAGTTGATACTAACTAACTTATATAGATTTTCTTATTCTCGTTATTTTTTAAAAAACTTCTAGAACTAAAGTGAACTAACTTTACAAATATAATACACTTGTGAATTTGTCCCTTCACATAGGCATGTGGTTTTCTTCCTAAGATTTGACCTTCAAATATATGTCCAATTAGTGATTGTTTCTCCAATAGGGAATACTGTCACATGCGCCAACAACTCCTCTTATCTTGTCATGGAAGTTGGTAAGATCATTTTGACTACTGTTGATGGTAGTTCTTTCACTTTGTCAGATGTTTTACTTGTACGAGGGATCAAGAAAATTTTTTTATCAATTTCTGCATTAGCCAAGATTGGCTTGGTTGTGAAATTTGTTGATGACAGATGTACAGTTCATGATCAGTCAAAAGGTAACATAATTATTACTTATGGCATTTTATGTCGTGGGCTGTATAAGCTCATAGACTATGAAAGATCAATCAATGATTTAGCATGTGCAATACATGATTCTCAGGCTATGTCATATGCAAAGCTTTGGCATGCACGCTTTGGTCATCTGAATTTTTCTAGTTTGCTATACCTGCAAAAATCTAATATGGTTTCTTCTTTGCCCAAGCTTGAGGCACCTGGAAAATATGTCTGTGAAGGCTGTATTTTGGGCAAAATGTAGTGTTCCTCCTTTCCAAAAGATGGTTCAGTTTGGGCTACACAAAAATTGTAGCTTGTACATAGTGATGTTTGTGGTCCTATATAGACACCTTCTTTTGGAAACTATCTTTACTTCATGACTTTCATTGATGATTTTTCTAGGCATGCATGGGTATATCCACTCAAAGCAAAGTCCGAAGTGTTTATGTGCTTCAAACAGTTTTTGATTTTGGCAGCATGTAAAATGGGCACCCTCCATTCTGATCGAGCGAGGGAATATATGTCTTCTTACTTTAAAGCATTTCTGGTTCAACGTGGGATAAGACATCAATGTACAGTGTTGTATACACCTCAACAAAATGGAGTTGTTGAATGAAAGGACAGATCACTCATGGAAATGGCAAGGTGTATGGTCAAGAGCCAGGCCTTACCACATAGTTTTTGGCTTGAGGTTGTTATGTGTGTAGCATATGTATGAAACAGGCGTCCCACTAAAGCACTGCAGTTTATCACGCCATATGAGGCTTGGCATGATCGCAAGCCATCTGTTGCTCATCTATGTGTGTTTGGTTGTTTGCCATATGCATTAGTGTCTGAACAAGATCGCAGAAAATTGGATGATAAAGCAGTAAAATGTATTTTTGTTGGGTACAGTTCTGAAGTAAAGGCTACTGTCTGTATCATCCACAAAGTAAATGCATTTTGATTAGTTGTGATGTTGTTTTTGTGGAAGATGCTATTCAAGCATTGCTTTCATGTACTAAGGAGACATCTGTTAGCTCCAAAGACATGTATGATACTTTGTTGCCTCTTTTTATAGGTGGATAGTCTAGTGTTGGTCCTAATGAGGCAACTTCTCAACATTTGCAGGTTTCATGTGATGATGCAGATCATTCCATTTTTTATGCAGATTTACATGATGCACTTCTTGATGAGAGAGCTGATATTGAGCAGGCAAAAACTATGCCAAAATGGCTAGTGCAAACTTTGCATGACAGCAAATTAGATGCACCTCTGTCGTATCGTACTCAATCAGGCTCTCATGGTGCCTCTTTTGCATCAAATTGCTATGTTATATGGCTACATCTAGTCTCTGTGATGACAATGATCCTGATTCGTTTGATGAAGCACAAAATTCAGAAATTGGATGGCTACTATGCAATCTGAATATGATGCTATAATAAAGAATGGTACTTGGTCTTTATGTGACTTGCCTCCCGGCAAGAAGGCCATTGGCACAAAGTGGGTATACAAGCTCAAGCGTAAGCCTGATGGAATAGTTGACAGGTATAAGGTCAGGCTTGTTGCAAAGGGTTATGCGTAGGAAAGAGGCATTGATTTTGATGAGACCTTTGCACCTACATGCCGTATGACTACTATTCGTAGCATATGTGCATCTGCAGCTCATCATGGTTGGAATGTACATCAGTTGGACATTAAAACTGCATTTCTGAATGGTGACTTGCATGAAGATGTGTATGTTTCTTAGCCCTGTGGCTTTGTGCAGAAAGGGCATGAAAACCAGGTGTGCAGGTTAAAGAAGGCATTATATGGTTTAAAGCAAGCACCATGTGCTTGGTATGAAAAGATCTGTTCCTATCTAATTGCACATGGTTTTGAGAACAGTCCAACTGAGAGCACCTTATATGTTAAGCGTGCTTTAAATGATGTACTTCTGATCATTGTGGTTTATGTTGATGACATGCTGCTCACTAGTCCTCATGAGAAGCATATTGTTGATTTCAAGGTTAATTTGAGATGTCTGATTTGGGGCATTTGCATCATTGTTTGGGCATTCAATTTATGCACGTTGATGGTGGAATGGCTTTATGTCAAACAAAATATATTGACACATTATTGCATTCTTTTGGCCTTGAATATTGTAAACCTATTTCCATTCCCATGGAGACAGGTTTACGATTGAGTCTTCATGATGCTGGAGATGCATTTGATGCTCTTCTCTAACAGCAGGTTGTTGGATGCTTGATATACTTATGCATTACTCGGCCAGATATTTAGTTTGATGTCTCACAGATAAGCAGGTTTATGCATTGCCCAGGTGTCAAGCATTGGCAAGAGGTTAAGCGCATCTTTCGCTAATTGAGTGGTACCTGGCTACTTGGGTTGTTTTATCCCAAGGGGGGATCACTACCGCCAGATTTGCATGCTTTTCCTGACTCTGATCGGGCTGGTTACTATGACACTCGTGTGTCTACTAGTGGTTTTTGCTTCATGCTTGGTACCTCATGCATATCTTGGTTGAGCAAGAAGTAGCCTACTATGGCCACTTCCAATTGTGAGGCTGAGTATAGGGTAGATTTCACATTGACTTTTGAGTGTGTGTGGCTCAGATGCCTTATGGCTAATTTGGGTGTTGGTCTGTCTTTTGCCACCACCATCTTCATTGACAGTCAGAGCGCATTGGTAGTTGCAAGGAACCCTGTGTTCCATGCTCGCACTAAGCACATTGAGGTGCATTATCATTATGTCACAGAGAGGTTCTCTGCTGGGGAGATCAGCTTGGCATATGTGCCCACGCAAGAGAACATTGCAAACCTTTTCATGAAGGCTCTTCCTAGGGAGAAGTTTGAAGCTTTTCACAAAGCTTTGGGCTTACTTCCTTTTGTGGAGTGATTTCCACATAGCTTGGCACTTCCTTATACATGAGTGCCAGCTCCTTGTTCACCGCATCACTCCCAAGGGGGATTTGTTATATATTTAGGTAGTTATGTGTGTGAACACTCTAGGACTGTCGGGGCACTTTTTTCCCTCTTTAGGAGGTTTTTTTCCCCCAGCTTGTATATACGCCTATTGCCCTAATGGGCTACTTATCTTTGTACATTCTAGTGGTAATTCATTCAGTATTGTGTGTTGTGCTCCAAGCTTCTTCTTCTTCCTTGTGTTGTTTGTGTGCTTCCGTAGACGTCTAACTCCAATAGGAGGACCTACTCAAGAAGAAATTGATAAGCTCAAACTTTGGTGTGGAAGGGATACTCAATCAAGTTCATACATACTGAACTCTATCTTTGATTTTCTATTACCACATATTAGAGGATGCATGATATCTCAAGGGACTTGAGATGCCCTAGACACTTTCTTTTCTGCTAGTACAAAGGCAAGGAAAAACCATCCTTGGAAAGAGTTCAACTAAATGAAAAAGACTCCAAAACAAACCATCACACATTCTGTTACAATGGTCAAGGATGTTGCTAATCAATTGGCATCCATTAGAGAGCTGATTGAAGAAGAGGGCATCATGAGGAAAATTTGCAATGGGGGAGAGGTGATAAGCAATGGTAATCTTTCACCAAAACTTATGACCTCATCATGGATGTGCAAAATCCATATTTCAATATCTTTCTTGAAAAACTACTTCAATCAAGAGGCCAAAAGTAGCATAAAGGAAGATAAATCCTATCATGGTAATTCAACTAGTGCTCTATATGCAGATAAGAAGGGCAAGAAGCTGAAAGGCAAGAAGAAGGAAGAAGATGAAGAAGAGACTTCCCAAGCCAACTTTGCAAGCAAGAGCAAAAGTGGAAAGGGAAGAACAAAGGACCAAAGCATGACAAAACCCAACACCAAAACGTTCAACCTTGTGCCATCTATTATAAGACCAACCACACCACAAAGAATTGTCGGTTCAATGGGAAGACAGAGAAATAAAGTGGAAGAGGTGGATATGGCAGCAATAGAGGTAGAGGTGGACACAACTTCAACAATAACAATAGAAGCCATAACGAAAGGGACTAAAACAATTATTATGATGATCAACAACATGAAGACTCATTGCTTTTTATGAATCTCAGCCACAAGGAAGGTAAAGAAGATAATCATTTCAAATCATGTTGCAAGCAACATAGCTCTCTTATCCGATTTGGAAAGTCCAAAGCATAGACATGAAGTAAAAACAGGGGGATGACACAAAGCATAGTGTGGAGAAGATTCGTGATGTCAAGGCTTCCAATGGAAGGAAAAACTTTATGAGCAAGGTACTCTATGTTCCCACTATTATAAAAAAAACTAATAAGTATATGCCAAATAGTTGAGAAAGGCTTGCAAGTTAGATTCACCCAACATGGAGCTTTTGTGGAAGATCCATGTCAAGGTTTCAAGAAGATAGGAAGAGGTGAGAAGCTTGGTAGGCTCTTTAATTTTGAAGTAGGAGAAACCAAAAACATAGCTCTATTCAAATTTGGGTTTCAAACCCTAAGTGAGCTTGAAGTGTGGCATAAGAGACTAGCTCATGTGAATGAAAGAACCTTGAAGGATATATCTAGGAATCAAAGTGTTCTAGGATTGTCAAACGTATGAAAGAAACACATGATCAACAGATGTGATGCATGTCAGATTGGGAAGGGACAAAGACAACCATTCAACCACAAAGGCTACATCCACAACAACCTATTGGACTTAGTATATGTCAGAGGAGCACTAGATTGTGCTCTCTTACTACACTAGACAAGATTTCGAAAACACACTTCTAATTACAAGAACATCCATGTAGGAAAAATGATACAAGAATATGTAACTAATACAATATGTCCCGCAACTCGGGACTGATAGGTATGGAAAACTGGACTAAAGTCAGCCCGGGATTGTAAGTATGGAATAATCTAGATTACGAGAACTCCCTTCTGGGAGATGAACTAGATACAAGAAAGAACTCGACAATATCTCATACTATGAGATTACAAGAGAACAAGACAGGATGTCCAAGAACTAGACTACACAAGACTAGAACAAGGAACAAGACAAGAACTAGAACTGGAACTTGGAGAGTACTTACTTCGCGGTCATGAATCCTTGAGCTCCCAAGATTGATATTGGCAAGACTGAGAATGAATGTGGCCAACCCCTCCTTATATAGGTTTTCCAAGGGCGGTTACGAATTGATGATGTCATCGATGATGTCATCAATTCAAAGCATGGTCTCTGGATGTCAAAATCGAGCAAGAAGACAGTCGATCTTAGGGTTTTGGCACGTTTCGGATGCAATGGAAGCATTAGTTTTCTCCTAATTTTGAACCAATCATGAGATATAGGATTCACATGGAATCTGAGATTCAAGATGGTTTCCTTTGTCCATGACATCACCTCCCCCTCAAGCGACGAGTTCCACGAGGAACGGTCATGTTCTCTTGTTTGGACAATTAATTGCAATATGTCTAGGGTTTCCACAATAGAGACATAACTTATTAACTCTCCTTCTCTGTTTCTCTTCTAGTGTTAGAGGCTGAAACCTAGTTACATATATTTGCATACGTTTAGGCATAGACTCATCTTTAGGAGTGGGCTGGAAGGGTTTCCATTGGCGAGGTCTTCCTTCTACTTGTTTTTCTTGTTTTCTTTCAAAAAGTCGATTATCACATTGAATAGCTTGCATGATATATTCATTCAATGTTTTAACCTCTGGCATCGTGAGCAAAAGGTCCTTCACATCATCTCTTAAACCCCATCAAAATTGGCTTATGAAATAATCTTCATGCCAAGTGAGATCACATATCAACTACCTAAATTCAGATGCATAGGTAGAGGCAGGGCGGTTACCTTGACGTAACTTCTGAAGTTTTGTTTTTGCTACTCAACTTGTGTCTGCATCCCCAAATGTGGCGGTGAGTTCTCGAAGAAACCCCTCATAGTCCTGGAGTACTGCCATGTTCTTCTCCAAGATTGGGACAAACCATGATAATGCTTGGCCACAGAGCAAGGTTCTGATAAACCCGACCTTGGATGCCTCGTCAGGGTATCTATCAGGTTGCATACGGATGTACAACTTCACTTGCTGGAGAAATCCACGCTTTGTGCGATCCCCATCGAACTTTTCTGGCATGCAAATCTTGGGTTCCTTCATAGATGATCTATTAGGCCGTTGATTCCCTTGAATGCTCCCTTGATTTTCTTGAAGACTCCCCATTCGTTCTTGTAATTCTTGGAGGAGTGCACCTACATGCACTGGATGTCCCATCTCGACTTGTGTCTGTCGATGAGTTAGGTCTTCAACTTGTTGTACTCTGAAGTGATGCTAAAATCTGTTCATAAGTGTTCTCCATGATGCCTGGTCTTGGATAGAAGCTAGTCTTGCCAAGATGTCCTACTGCATGGTTGTCATGACGTTGTTGAAGTAGTTGGATCATGGGCTTTCCTGGAGGGACATACAATAGGTTCTTATAGAATAGTAACGCATCCTTTTCCTGAAATTCATTTACTTCTTGGACTTTTCCTTCTTGAGATTTTTTCTTAACATTACAAAACAATTCATCTTGTGGTAGATTCTCACAGATCAAATGATTCAAGGCTGAATCTTCATGATGGGTTGAAAAGATAGATGCTAAGTGAATGCTCAGGCTTGAGTAATACACTCTCTTGTTGATCAAACGCCTCTTCATCCTTCTTTAGTGCAAGGTAAGATCTTCTAGACAAGGCATCTGACTGACATTGTTGACGTCTTGGACGGTATGTGATGACAAAGTCGAATCTGGATAGAAAGTTACTCCATCGAGATTGTCTTCTATTGAGAATGCGGGTGGTCATAAAATACTCTAGATTCTTGTGATCTCTATACACAGTGACTTTATGAGCTGCTCCTTCTAGATGGTGACACCACATATCAAATGCATCCATTATGGCAAGAAGTTATTTATCATGAATTTCATAATTAATTTCTGGAGGGGAGAATTTCCTCGAATGATATGCAATTGGATGTAGGTGTCCATCATCTCCATATTGGGAAAGAATGGCACCTAGGGCAAAGTCTGATGCATCTGTCTCTAGGAAGAAGGGATTACTGGAATCAGGATGAACTAGAATTGGAGCAGTGGTGAAAGCTAATTTCAAGGTTTGAAAGGCTTTTTCTGCTTCTTCGATCCATAAGAATTTGGAGTTCCCTCTAACCTTGCTAAGAGGGTGCTAAGAGGGGTCACAATCTTGGAGTAATCTCTGATGAATATCCTCTAGAAATTGGCAAACCGCAGAAAACATTGTACATCTCGAACACACAAAGGTGGTTTCCAATCAAGGATTGTCTCAATCTTCTTAGGGTCCATAAAAATTCCTTTATCTAATACAACGTACCCTAAAATTTCCACTTCTATCTTATGGAAAGAGCACTTCTCCAATTTTGCATATAATCCTTTTTCTCTTAGTTTCTCTAGGACTATCTTTACATGACATTCATGATCCTCTAGATTTTTGGAGAATATCAAGATATCCTCAAGGTATATTACAACAAAATCATCTAAATATTCTCAAAAGATATCATTCATCATATGTTGGAAGAGAGTTGGAGCATTTGTGAGACCGAATGGCATAACTACATATTCAAAATTGCCATACCTTGTTTGAAATGTTGTCTTCCATTCGTCTCCTTCTCTGATCCTGACAAGGTTGTAAGATCCTCGAAGGTCAATCTTCGTGAAGAATTTTGCTTTTCCAAGGTGTTCCAAGAGCTCTGATATGAGTGGTAGAGGGTATCTGTTCTTTATAGTGACTTTATTCAATCCACGATAGTCTACACACATCCGGAGAGTCCCATCCTTCTTCTTTACAAATAAAATAGGAGCTCCTATTGGAGATTTTGAGTGCTTGATAAACCCCTTTGCTAGATTCTCATCAATGTTCTTGCGTAGTTTTGTAAGTTCCCCTGTGGATAGTCAATAGATTGGTCCAAAGGGCAGTTGTGCTCCTTCTTGAAGTTCTATATCACAATCATAAGGTCTATGCTCTAGAAGGATATCTGCATTCTTCTTTTCAAAAACATCTTCAAAGCCTTTGTACTGATTCGGTATCTACACTAGATCATCTTTCTTGGATTCTTGAGTTGGTATGGCATAGATCATATATGTAGGTTCCTTCCTTATTGCATGTATGAAGGCTTTGGCTCCAACATATATTGGGTTCTTCTGGATATCTCGATGCATGATTTTATTCCTTTCCCAATTAATGTATGGATTATGCTTCTTTAACCAAGGCATTCCAATGATAACTAGATGTACTGGGCTCAATAATACATTGAAACATATGTGGGATTCATGGTCACCAAGGTGTACTCTTAATGGTGTGGTTTCCATGGTTATATTCCCAGATGCTAGAGGTCATCCATCTACTACCTCAGCTACTACTGGTTTGTTCTTCCGAAGTACAGGAATTCCATGTTTCTTAACCAATCCTTCATCGATCAAACATGAGGAGGCTCCTAAATCTACTAGGGTTGTAAGGGAAAGGGTCTTCTTGGGCATGATTTACTTGATAGGTGCAAGACATGTTTCTATGGGTGTAGCTCGATCATCTTCTCTTGTTTGGGCAATTAATTGCAATATGTCCAGGGTTTCCACAATAGAGACATAACTTATTAACTCTCCTTCTCTGTTTCTCTTGTGGTGTTAGAGGTTGAAAGCTAGTTACATCTATTTGCATAGGTTCAGGCATAGACTCATCTTTAGGAGTGAGCTGGAAGGGTTTCCATTGGCGTGCCAAAACCCTAAGATCAATTATCTTCTTGCTCGATTATGACATCCAGAGACCATGCTTTGAATTGATGACATCATCGATGATATCATCAATTTGTAACCACCCTTGAACTACCCTTGGAAAACCTATATAAGGAGGGGTTGGCCACATTCATTCTCAGTCTTGCCAATACCATTCTTCGGAGCTCAAGGAGTCGTGATCACCAAGTAAGTACTCTCCAAGTTCCAATTCTAGTTCTTGTCTTGTTCCTTGTTCCAGTCTTATCCAGTCTAGTTCTTGGACATCTTGTCTTGTCCTCTTGTAATCTCATAGTATGAGATCTTGTCGAGTTCTTTCTTGTATCTAGTTCATCTCCCAGAAGGGAGTTCTTGTAATCCAGATTGTTCCATACTTACAATCCCAGGCTGTGGGATCTCCTATGTCATCTTTAGTCCAGTTTTCCATACCTATCAGTCCGGGGTTGTGGGACATATTGTATCAGTTACTTATTTTTGTATCATTTTCCCTACGTGGGTGTTCTTGTAATCAGAAGTGTGTTTCGGAAATCTTGTATAGTGTAGGCACAGAGCATAATCTAGTGCTCCCCTGACATTTTGGCAAGACTGAGAATGAATGTGGCCAGCCCCTCCTTATATAGGTTTTCCAAGGGCGGTTCAAGGGCGGTTACAAATTGATGGTGTCATGGATGATGTCATCAATTCAAAGCATGGTCTCTAGATGTCAGAATCGAGCAAGAAGACAGTCAATCTTAGGGTTTTGGCATGTCTCGGACGCAATGGAAGCATTAGTTTCTCCTAATTTTGAACCAATCATGAGATTTAGGATTCACATGGAATCTGAGATTCAAGATGGTTTCCTTTGTCCATGACAGTACATACAGATGCATGGGGACTAAGCCAAGAACCTTCATTGGCAAGATCAAGGTATTATGTCTCATTATTGATGACCATAGTAGATGGACTATTCTATACTTTAACAAGAGTAAGAACGAAGTTTTTGAATGCTTCAGAAAGTATCTACCCATGTGGAGAACCATACGTGTAGATCACTCAAGAAGCTCAGATCTGATGGAGGAGCAGAATACTTCTCCAAAGAGTTTGATGAGTTCTTGCAAGATAAAGGTATCAAAAGGGAAACAACTACGAGGTACTCTCCTCAACTGAATGGAATTCCAAAGAGGAGAAACAAGACATTGGTTGGATCAGCGAAACCAATGCTTGAAGAGAAGAGGTTGCCACGTTATCTATTGATAGAGGATATTTCAAGTGATATGTACCTTGTCAATAGACTACCATCCAATCCACTCTAAGGTATGACTCCTTATGAAGTGTGGCATGGAAGAAAACCTAGTCTTGAACATTGCCAGGTGTTTGGTTGTTTAGCTTATGTTCATGTACCAGCATAAATAAGAGATAAACTAAATGAAAGGGTAACAAAGGCAGTATTTATTGGATATGATTCAGCTCCGATGAGTTACATGTTCTATAATCCTCAACCAAGTAGGGATATTATGTTTGAAGAACACATGTCTTGGTATGATGAAGACAAACAAAAGATAACTCTAACATATGACCTTGATTCTAATTTCCATCAATTAGGAAGCAAGCATGATACATAGGTCCAAGATCCAAGAAGTGATACACATGATGAACAAGGTGAAAGATAAAACGATTAAAGTTATGGAAGTCAAGAGGCAAAGCAAAAATGCAAGAGTGTGGAGAATGCTCCAAACAAGCACCTAGAAGGTGAACAAGGGAGAAAAGACAACAAGAAAGGCATGGATATGATTCCACATTTGATACAAAGCATTCACTTCAAAATCAGTGACTTACATGAGCTCACATATTTCCTAGGTATGTGTTGCAGAGCTAAAGAGCGCACGAAGCAGAGAAAAAGACGGGCCCCAAAATTTTTTTCGATTTGGACATCAAACTTTTGTATTATATTCATTCTTGTAATATATTTCCATTATAAATGCACTAGAGGAGTCCTCTAGATGCATCCCCACGGAAGAGTAGAGATTACCCATGTACAATAGTAGGAAGTTAGTCTCTTAGTGAATAAAGTGCCGGTCACTTGTGTGAAAGGACCAAACTTAGGGCTCATGTATATAAGTCACTTTGTGACTCTTTGTAAAAGACTTTTGCCATTGTGAAAAATGAGCTCTTCAGAATTTTCGAGTTTGCCTCTTTCTTGCTGATTTTGATCTTCATTTTGCTCTTGTATGTGTGTGTGATGCTTGAAATGCATGTGTAGGACTGTTGTCTACCCCTTCCCCTTGATTTTGAGCTGCTGTAGTGCGTGCGTAGGCTAGGAGAAGCTGTGGCGCGGGTATTTGTGATTCCCGTCATTCACTGTTTTTGCCATAACTTGAAGCAGAGTGGTCAGAATTGAGTGAAACCACCACCGTTGGATGCGTCTCGTCGAGAGCTTCGAAAGGAGTACCCTATTGCCTATATTCGGAGTTCTGGGCTGGGAGAAAACCTCAAAATACTAAAACTACTGTGAGGGGCTTGCGGCAAACACTTTCAGTATTTCAAAGAGTGTGAGAGGTAGTAGTCTTTTCTCATGCATGCTAGCTAAACCACTTCATTATCCATCACGTGTGAACAAGTCTTCATACACTTGGTAAGTCGCTCCTTAGGATTGATATTTAAATGTGTGTTAAAGATCCCACTATATGCACTTGTGTGGCAATTGAGGTATAGTCTCATTGGCACAAGTCCTTGAGTCATCTTGGCTCAAGTACACACGTTTTTGGCGCCGTTGCCGGGGAACACTCAACCAAGGTGCCTTCGTGATGGTTATAGATCGAGTGTGATCGAATTGTACTTGTAGAGGTGAAATTGTCCTTTGGCAAGTAGTCAGTCACTTCAGCACTTGTTACTTCACATCCCCGAGGTGTGTGTGATAAGTTTTAGGTTTAGGAGTAGTAGGAGGAGAGTAGGAAGAGTGAGGGAGTAGATTAGAGTAGTTTTCACTTCTTGTCTTGATTTTTTTTCATTTTCAGTAAATAGAAAATCCGAAGTAGAAAAACTACCAAGAGTCATTTTGAAAATCACTTGTTTTGAGCAAGTATCGTGGGAGAGCTATCGAGTATCGCGAGCTGTCGAGTATCGTGTCTGAGCTTGTGGAGCTGCTTTGAGCAAGAAAAGGTGCTAGAAGAGTGAGAAAGAGCATCAAAGGTGAGCCACCCAGTAGCTAAATCTTTTTGATCACTCAAATATTTCCATATCTGTGAAAAAACGATCTGCGCCAGGTATCGTTTAGAGCTTTCAGGGGGTAAAAGGTGTGTTTTGAATGATACAGAGAGTGAGGAGAGGAGAGAGGAACTAGGAGATCAAGGGGTCCAAATCAAAACTTCAAAAACATTTTTCAAAATTTGTCTAAGGGTCAAGTATCGTTTTACTCCCGCGGTTGAGTATCGCGATACTTAACAAGTATCGTGACCTCCTGTGGTCGAGTATCGCGATATTTACCATCGATCGTGTATCGTTCCATACCGGTCACGATACCGGATCAGAGATCGTTTTGCCAGCGATCGTCTATCGAGTATCGTTGAGTGTGTATCGTTTCGTGCCGATCGCGATACTTGAGAAGTATCGTTTGGTTAAGCGATCACGATACCTAACAAATATCGTGTATTGTTTTGCCAACGATCGTCTGGTGAAAGATCATGTATCGTTTGGCTTAAGTATCGTGTATCGTTTCACAGAGATCGTGATACTTGCCAAAGATCGCGTATCATTTCGCTCAAGTATCGGCGATCGTTGGTCGCGTATCGTTTGGATCAAGTATCGTGTATCGCTTCTCAGAGATCGCGATACTTACCAACTATCGTGTATCGTCGATCGTTCAGTTCAGAGATCGTGTATCGTAGATACCAAGTATCGTATATCGTTTCCAGCCAAGTATCGTTTGGCCCAGAGATCGCTTAGATCAAAGATCGCGATACTTCCCACATATCGAGTATCGCCTGTTCCAAGTATCGAATATCGTCGGGATTGAAATATCGTGTATCATTTCCCCCCTAGTAACAAGTATCGTTTCCTTCGAATATCGTGTATCGTTTTGACCCAAGTATCGGGTATCGTCTGAACCCAGAGATCGTGTATCGCGGAAATTGGAGGTCAAGTATCGTGATCCAGAAAAAATTCTTTGTCAGTCATTTTTTCAGCCAAGTTTTCTAGAAATTTTGGACCTGTAGAGAAGAGTGCCCAAGGCCCAAGGGTATCAAAGTTTGATCAGAGTTTAGAAGTGGATGAACCTGAGATCCGGAAGAACCCTAGGAAGTCGAAGAAGTGTAATTTCTTCTGTAGGTAGTGTAGTAGAGCCAAGTAACCGTTCACACTACTCTGAGACCTCCAGTGAGTCAGAGGAAGAAATTCCCATGGCTTCAGAGGATATGCAGAACACAGTACCCATGAGTGGCATGATGTCAATCATTGAGGGAGAGTACAGAACCTCTTTGGAGTATGTGAACACAAACCACAATGACGTACCCATTTATCTGGATGGTCTAAATAGATCTGTGGCCAGATTAAAGAAAGCGTCAGAGGCTTACATAGTGCCTAGACCCGCAGTCAAATACGTAGGAGGATTTTACATGGACAAAAGGGATATACAATACGTTGTCACAGAACACCTAGAGAACATTAACGAAATTGGTGAAGAAAATAATGCTTCAAACATAAATGGAGGAGGGAACGAAGAGCAAGTAACCACGCCTAGAGGAAGATCTACAGTTGCGAGGATATGGAGAGGAGATCTGATTCCCCAAGATGACACCTTGATAGATGTATATTTGATCAATGGGATGGAGCATCTCCTTAGAGCACATTCCTCAATTTGGGAAGCTGCTCCTAATCCAGTCACCATTTATGAGTTGCAAGATCCTGATTTTTCCACCATTATCACTTATCTGGATAAAAATCAGAGAAGATATTGGCCCATAACAGAAGTGGAGAGAGCGAAATTGAAATATCAAAACATCCCAGTGTTCCCACCTAGAGACCAAGCCACTACATCAAGAAACCCAATAGGAACTTCCCATAATGACTCATACCAACAGTCAGACCAAACACACCAAACACACCAAACACAACAAACACAACCAACTCACATCCCCGTCAGACCTCCTGTGCAATTTACAATGCCTGCTAATAACCTTCACTACCGACCTCAACCAGCTATGGACCCAAGACATGGAGTTCATGCTCCAGTCAGACCGCCGGTAGTAAGAGGACCAGGCATACCTGTAGGAAGGCCTATTTTCCCAATGATGCCTAGACCACCCGAAGCAGGAAGACGACTAAGGCCAATCCAAGTTGCCAAATGTATGAGAAATCACTATGATGGCTCTAGTGAACCTTACAACCATATAGCAGAATTTAAACAAGTAATCAGAGCCGAACAGGTAGACGACTTTTTGATTCAGTATGAGTCCTTTGGTCTTACACTGTCAGACACAGCATTAGCATGGTTTTAGCCATTGGACCCTAATACCTTTCAGAACATGGAGCAAGTATACCAAGAAATGATTGAAGAATTTACTAAATCAGAAATCAAAAACAATTCTTCATCATTAATCCATAGCTTCAAACAAGTCCCTACCGAGTCAGTGAGATTGTCGGCAAGAAGATTCAAGCAATACGTAGACAGATGCCCAGTAGAAGAGAGGCCGACACAAAATAAAATGGTGTCTTTATTTTTGGAAGGATTATTGAACGGATCCTTAAGATCATTGGTGTATGTGAAAAGGGTTCAGACCTTGCAAGAATGCATGAAGGAATGCATAGATTTAGAAGATAACCTTGCAGAGGATCTGAAAATGCCTCAAGGAAGCTCGAAAATCGAAGATTCGACCAGTAACGCATCCATACCTAAAAACAACGTAGAGGAAATAGCTGAATTGTTAGCAAAAAAATTGAATGTTCAAGGACAGAGGAACTACCCCAATAATCCAATGAGAGTACCCATGCTTAGAAGGTGTATGCAGTGCGGAGGTGATCATCCTTCTCATCTGTGTACTAGGGGAGTAGTTCCACCACCAGCTTATGGATATAATAGACCCGCTGTCCCAAGACCACTACAATATTGCAGTGTGGAACAAAAATACACAAATCATAGCACAGAAAATTGTCCCTACAATAGGCAAGCTAGACCAGCACAGCAATACATGAGACTGTACGGATACCCTCAGAATCATCAGGGAGGTGAAGCTTTTAGGTATCCCTCTTATCAGCCACAGGCCCCAGCACCGCGACCATACCCATATCAGGGATACACACAACCACAGCCAGTACTAGGACAACAACCGCCCCATCCTCAGAACGTTATCCCAGTCAAAATTGCCCAACCTGAAGAAAACCTAGAGAGAGCTATAGTGCCAGCCACACCATTGACTAGTAGTGAACCATACGACTCGTTTTATGACTCTAGTCAAGGAACATACTCTAATTATGAAAGCTCAATGATGGAATATGGACAATTGTATGAACCATATGCTTATGGCATGGAAGCACCAGATAGTTCATACGGTTATGAGCAGGACTATGTGTCATTAATGTACACAGCTCCTAGAGCAACCATACCACCCCGACCCATGAACAGACCGCCTGTACCCAGAGGACCATGTTACAGGTGTGGAGGTGATCATTATATCAGGGAATGCACATTGCCAAACCCACCCCCACCACAACGAGTCTGGGGAGGCTACTATAATGATTGTGGTAAGGAACATCTTTTCAGAGACTGCCCAAAGAATCCCAACAAGGTTTCATCAAATGTACAAATCAACGTAATAGAGGTAATTGAATCATCAGGGAGTGATAAAGAGTACACAGTACCATTGAAAGCAATAACGAGAGCCAAGGCTAGAGAGACCCCTGATAAAATGGATGAGAACAATCAAAGCGACAAGGAGAGGGACACACCCATCCCTCAAAGAGTTGAAGACTCAGAAGAACCGGAGAAAAGTATTGCAAGTAAAAGGTCCCAGAGATGGAAGCACCGAAGAGAGAGGCTAAAAGAAAAGAAATTACGGCAGAAAAAGGAAAAATGAAAGGAACGAACAAAATTCAAAAGAAGAACAGAGAAAGAAGGAAGAAATTAAAAATGAACAATACAAAAAAGAAGAGGTAGGATCAGTGTTAGCAGATCCTATGCCTGAAGAATTAGCCATGTGGATTCAGGCATATAAGGCAAAAATAAGAGCAGGACCTACCATAGAGCAACACGAGAGAGAATATCCAAGAGGCGACTTAGAAAAAAAAAGGCTAGAAATCTGTAAAAAATTGATAGAAGTTGCACAACAAACCTTAGAAAAACCTGCATCGCCTTTACCCAATACCCGAATTTCTGAAGGAGAATTCCAAGAGTGTATAAACAAACACTCATGAAAAGCCTGAAGTAAATAGACCACAGAATGACGAACGTGTTGTTGAGAGAAAGGAAGGATCCATAGTTCCCGAAGTAGAAGGAGAATGGACTAAGGACCTATGGGCACGAGTCCAAGAGGACAAATGGAAGAAGGTGGAAGGAATCAAACCACCCTTTGAAGAATTAGAAGCAGAAAATGAAATAGAGGGTTCAATACCTGAACTAAATTCAGAAGAAATTTTTCCAATGGATGCAAGTAACAAAGGAGAGGAAGATGTAAAGGAACTGCCCAACTACACAGGGGAGTACGAGCAAAATTCTGAATTGTATCGCATTCCATCAATAAGGAGACGGGAAACGAACCCATCAGTCCAAACATCGGAGATCATACAACGCCTTAGAGAGGTAAAAATTCCATGTACCCTAACATTTGAAGAACTGTTAAAGGTAAAACCACATTTGAAAGAGAAATTAATCAATCAATGGGAAGTCAAGGAGGAAAAGAACGAGATAGCAGATGAAGTAAACACAGTGAGAATTCCAGTGGATAAAGTAGGAGACTTTAGTGAGGGAGATGAAGGAAATACCTGCCTTCCAATTACTTATAGGGGTTACACTACCAAAGCCATACTAGATTCAGGAGCTGGTGTTGGCATTGCTACCAAAGAAATTTGGGAGAAATGGGGACAACCAGCATTAAGACCAACACGCATGAAAATACAAATGGCAGATGGACATACAGAAAGACCCTTAGGGTTGTTGGAACGAGTAGTCTTCACTACGTGTGGAGTAGAATTCGAACACACTTTACAATATGTCACTTCGAAAGGCCAAGCAATTATGAAATGATCCTGGGAAGGCCTTTCATGAGACAGCTAAAGGTCGTACAAGATTGGGGAAAAGACGCAGTTTACCTACAACACGCAGGAACCACCACTAGGATAAACCTACATACGTACACATATCAAGATGTGCCACCTCTACAATGGAATCAAATCCATAAAGAGGAAGACGATCAATCGGTTCATAGTGCAGGTTCTAGTGATCAGTCCTGGATGAACGAGGACACTCATCTGTGGATATGTCAAGCTGCAAAGAAGGAAGAGGAGAGAAGAAAATGTTGGCAGCAAAAACAAGGAATAGTGAGGTCTGTACAAGATCCATCTTATATGCCACAAGTATTTCCGGATGAAGAATTCGAACCTCACGGTTGGATGCTCCTGAGGACCAACATAAGACAGCATTTGCAACTGAATGGGGAGTATACGCCTTTAGAGTCATGCCTTTTGGTTTAACAAATGCCCCAGCTACCTTCCAAAGATTGATGTGTCATGTGTTCAAGGAATTCCTGAGAAAAAGTATGGAGGTATACGTGGACGATCTTTGTACATATTCAGCTATACGATCAGAGCACATCCCTGAACTAGAAAAGATTTTTGCTAAATGTCGACAATATCGAGTATGCCTCAACCCTGAAAAGTGTGTCTTCATGGTTCGACAAGGGAAAATCTTAGGACATATTGTCTCTAAGAACGGAATCTCAACAGATGAAGACAAAATTAAAGTCATCTTAAATTTACCAAGACCGAAAACAGCTAAAGAAGTTCAAGCATTTATGGGACATTGTGGATACTATCGAAGATTCATACATATGTACGCCATAATTGCTAGACCTCTTTATGCATTATTGACTCTGTTTAAATGGACCGAAGAATGCGAAAAAGCTTTTAATGAGTTAAAGAATCGATTGAGTTCAGCACCAATCCTTCGAGTCCCTAACTGGAATAAACCGTTTCACATTCATGTGGATGCTTCCAAGTTTGCCATTGGTTGCATCTTAGCTCAACCAGCTGACACAGGAAAATTAGACCACCCTATAGCCTATGCTAGTAGACAGTTAAATCAAGCGGAACGAAATTATACTACCACGGAAAGAGAAGGCCTAGGGATGGTATACGCAGTCAAAAAGTTCAGACATTACCTGCTGGCAAATAAATTCAAATTCTTTATTGATCATCAAGCCCTATTGTACCTAGTCAATAAGCCTTGCAATACAGGACGACTAGTACGATGGTTTCTATTGCTATTGGAATTTGATTTTGAGGTAATAGTCAAGAAAGGAAACACCCACATAAGAGCAGACCACTTATCTCGAATGACCCATGGAGAACCACCCATAGGAGTACCTGATGATCTGCCAGATACTTATCTTTTTAACCTGGAAGTATGTCCTCAGTGGGCAGAAAAATTGATCCCTATACTTACACATGGACCTAAAGATGGGATCACACCAAACCAAACGCAAGACTTATGGAGGACTAAAAACCTTCACATCATTGCGGGAAGTTTGTACCACCAGGATTCAAGCGGATTATTGATGAGATGCGTGGAAGAAGAGGAACAAGAAATGTGGCTTCAGAAAGCACACATAAACCAATGGAAAACTCATTTGAACGCAAATGGAACGTGGCAAACACTCAAGAGATTTGGCATATATTGGCCAACCATGCAAAGAGATGCACATAACTATGTATCAATCTGTCAGACCTGTCAAGAACAAATCCCAGATGAGAACTCTACCTTATGCTATTCTACAATAGCACCAAGATGGAGCATGCCTCTAGTAAAGTTCTTGAAAACTCAAGAATACCCTGACGGAGCTACTTTTGCAAGGAAGCGTGCTCTTGAAGAACAGAGTAAGGATTATGCCATCATAGGAAAACAACTCTTTAAACGAGGGAAAGATAACCAATTACGAATGTGCATTCATGAAAACGAATATCTTTTTGTCTTAGAGATGGCTCACACAGGAGCTGCAGGAGGACACTTCTCTGCAGACAAAACAGTGAAAATGATCCTCTTTGCTGGAATGTGGTGGCCAACTCTACACCAAGATGCCATAACATATGTGCAACGGTGTGATACTTGTCAACGAACGAAATATCCTATTAGACGAGATGAGATGCCACTTAGACCCATGATGAGTACTAGAGCTTTCACGAAGTGGGGAATAGACTTTATAGGACCTATTAACCCACCAGCAAAGGGATCTCATGCTGAATATATAATTGTAGCAACAGATTACCTGACTAAATGGGTTGAAGCAAAAGCAACAAAGAAAAATGACGCCAGAACCACAGCCAAGTTTCTCTTCGAGAACGTCTTCACTAGATTTGGACTACCTATAGAGATTGTGAGTGATAGAGGTACGCACTTTGTTAATGAAGTGATAGAAGCCTTATTGAATGAATTCTTAGTAACTCATAAGAAATCAGCCCCTTATCACCCGCAAACAAATGGACAAGCAGAAAGTTCAAATAAAATCTTGTGTACGGTTCTCACCAAAATCGTTAACAACGGTAGATCAGATTGGGATAAGCAGTTACATCATGCGTTATGGGCATTTCGAGTAGCCTATAAAACCGCAATAGGCACTACTCCTTTTAACTTAGTGTACGGACAAAATGCTATTTTGCCAATTGATTTCTTGATTCCCACTCTGAGAGTAGCAACTACTTACGAGTGGACAGGACATGAATTATCAGCTCAATTGGACCAAATAGAAAAGCTTCATGAAACTAGGTTACAAGCAGTAGCAGGTATTTATGCTGCTAAAAGGCGACAGAAAGCCTACTTTGACGCACATATTAAGGACAAAAATTTGAAGGAAGGAGATTTAGTTTTGGTATACACTTTGAAACAACACGCTAAGAAGTTGCAGAAGAGAGAATATGGTCCATTAATCATTAATCGCATATCTACAAGTGGAGCCATTAGCTTAGCAACCTTAGATGGAGATGTGTTACCAAACTACATCAGTGGGTGTAGAGTAAAAAAATATATAGAACCATTAACCGAAGAAACAATGTCACGATTAATCAAAGGTAAGAATAGACGCGTAGAAGAGGAAAGGATACGAGAGGAAGCGAGACAGGAAGCATTGGAAAGAATAAAGAAACGAAAAGAGTGGATGAGAGAGCGAGATGAGAGATATCGGCTAGGAGAAGAACTCATCCCAATGGCTAATTTTAGAGCCACTCAAAACCTAGGATCGCAGAGAACACAACCTTATTTAAATTTGGGAGCAGGAAAAACGGAATACCACTTGGTGAATGCTCTCATTGACACAGGAGCCGCTGTAAGCTGCATCAAGCTTTCTTTGACCCAAAAACTCAAAGAGGCAGTACGGCCATCGATGGCACAATTGATAGGAATAGGAGGAACAATTACTCAATGCATAGGCGAGATCACCTTACCGTCGCATCTTGGCAACAACACTATGGAACAAAAGCTGTTAGTGTGTCATGACCAAGATTTACTGGAAGAGGTAGTGTTAGGTCAAGACTGGATTTATGAATACAAGGTGACCATTCAATTGGCGTTAGGATACATCTCAGCCAGGATAGGACATCGCGAAGTATTCAGCCTGCTAGATGAACGACCACTCAAATCTGTGAGCATGGAGCAAACAATTCATTCTAATGAACAAAGTCCTGAATGTATGATCACTAGCACTATAGAAACACCTTCATCGAGTACTGTATGTGCGGACACCTTGAATTCTGCTTGCACACCATGTTCTGATCTAGCAAGTCATGAGAGTGTCAATCTATCTGAAACCAACCTCACCGAAACACCCTGCATTAGAGAGACTAGTCCTCTGAGTAATTCAAAATCTGTACCCATTAAAATATACCCTATTCCATACTCTAACCAAGCGTGGATAAACAAAGATCAAGTGGAGGAGTATCTTCGACGACAGAAGCACAACCGACATCAGAACAAACAATCAAAGCAAAAACCAACTCAGTCTGAACAACGAAGTCATCGACAAGTTGCTACAATATGGATTCCAAAGAAAGTCGTAGCCGCTCAACAGGATCGTTCGCAAATATGGATTCCTAAGTCTTGCGTTCCAAAGAAAACGAACCGAAGGGAGGATCCTCAGCACAAGAAGAACCAATATGGTCCACATGCAAAACAGCCACAGAAAAGGAGTTATTGGAGAAAGAAGGAGTCTGTAAAGGCAGTCCGAGCCATTCCGAGATTCACAAATCAGATAAAGCAGACCCACAACAAGAAGAAAAGAGCCACATTCAGTGGAAGTGGGCAACATACAACGAAGCCCAGCACAATGAAGCAAATTTGGATACCGAAAGACAAAACGAACGGCATGCATACGCCAACTACCTCCAATTGCACACATAGGGAATCGTCAATACCCAAAGTATGCATGATAGGGCCACATTACAAGGCCAAGCATTCGGCACATCCTTCTTCTATTTCAGGATAGTCAAGCACATTTTCCTAATGGAGAAATAGGAGAGCACTTGTACATATACTAAGAAAATACTCCAAAAATTTTAATAACCGCTTCGGCTATGAACTAACTTTTCTGTTTTCCTTTTCAGATGAAAATATAAAAATACATAAAAATGAGAAAAATCCAGGTATTACCTTTCTCACACACACGGGAAAGGGACGACACTATTCACTCGGAGCAATACCAAGCTTATGACAATCAAATAAAGGAGGATTTCGGATAATGTATGGCAAGTAATTCATGCTCTCCCTTGAGTGCAGATGGCATCTACTAGTTCTGAAGCTACCCAAGTGGAAGAGGTCGAGCTTTTCCCACTCGAGTCCATTACAAAAGCAAGAGGTCACTGGTTCCGGGATGATCAACCAGTGGCTGAACTAATCTTCATGGCAACTATCAAGATAATGGATACAGATCATTATTTTCCTATCTTGTCCCAGGATTTCAAGACAATAATACAAGGACTACCTCATATTGAGGATGTATGGACACAAGCGGGCATAGAGGTATTTCTCAAACTGCCTATATATGTTCCAGATTTTCAGAGATGTGCACAGGTGATGAATACCATGCAACCAGCCGCAACAAAAATATCAGTACCAGAAGCCCGAGTACTGGATAAAGTAGGGACATGGAAGACCATCCAATTCACACACGAGTTAATCAATAAAGCCTTTGGATGGAATCAAACAGGAATTACGAGTGTCAAAGAGGAGTGCCATGATCCCAAGAAGAGATCATTTTTGGAGATAAACAGAATTGACATAGAAGATGTTGTCCGTCTAATGCATCAACACTTTTGTTTTCCCAGCATGCACAGGTATACGGCCCCACAAAAGATAATAGTACAATTATTATCACATGCCATGAGGCAAATTGGAAACAAAATCAATTTAACAGGGTATGTCCAAGAAAGGTTGTTTGAAGCACAGAAGAAATGGGGCCAGAAGAAATTTTTGAATGGTAGTTCAGCTCTCAGATTACTGATATATGAAGCTTTGGATATGAAAAATTGCTTACGAGAGATGCCGAACTCAGAAGGGCTAGCAAAATATGTAAAAGCAGCAACGGTCCCTAAGAAAAAGAAGGTTGCCATCAGCGGAGCAGAAGCCGAAACCAGTTCTCAGCCGAGAATGAGAGGCACCAAAAGACCAAGAGAAGTCAAGCAAGATGAAGAAGGAGAACACATGACAAAAAGAGTCCATGTACTTCCCAAGGCGACCATTGCAGGACAGAAGCAAATAACGGAAGAAGAATTGACTCAAGCACTAGAAGAGACGCACAAATATACGGAAGGACAAATAAACTTACCAGTGCAAGGTCATCATTACCAGCAGTCACAACAAGAACTAAAAACAAAAAGAAGACTCACTAAGGTTCACCGATACCGCGAAATCGGATTAGACAATTCCAATTCATCAACTCAGGACAAAGAAGACAAGGACACATCATTGTTGGATGTGGATATTCGAAGCGAATCCAAAGATGATGGGCAATGGACCGAATTAAATGAAGTTGATTATGGTGAAGAAACAGAAGGCCTCAAGCCGATAGATCAAGAAATAAAAGTGATTCAGAAAACCACAAGCACAAAGACAGATGAGGAGATTTCGAAAAAGGAGAATGAAGATAATGATATAGAAACGGAAGAACCCTTCACACCAATCAGGGTTGTGGCAGAACCTTCCCCAATGGATGTCACATTTCAGGGGAGTGCCACTAAAAAGGATGCAGCAAAAGGAGATAATGAAGAACCCAGAATACAATTGCAAGTGAGACAACCGCATAACGAAACACTCCAGGTGGAAGAAGGTAAAGATGTGCAAACGGGAGAGACTCCAGCAATAGCAAAGACATGGCTAAATGTAGACATTGCGCAACTCAAGCTTGTTGTGCAAGATATGATTAGAACAGCTTTGGATACACAACAATTGATGCTTGATGCTGATGAAGATTACGACCAAGCCATGCGAGACAAGAAAGAACTTGAAAGAGCAGGCAAAGAGCTTTCCGAAGAATTAGCCAAGGTGCGAGAACAAGCTCTGAACAAAGAGAAGGAATTTCAAGAGACCAAAACACAAAACAGTATGCTAGAGATAGAGCAGACAAAATTGAAAGATCAAGTCCAAGAATTAACAAAGAAATTAGAGATGAGTGAGACTGAGAAGACACGTCTTCAAGCACGCAGTAAAATCTTAGAGTCTCAACTTAAAGTAAGTATGGAGGAAGCTGACAATATGCGACAAAGAAATAAAGAGTTAATGACAGCTCTCATTAGTGATCAGCCACTGGCAATTACTGATGACCAACAAGGAAATATCAAGAACCTGGAAGAACAGATCACTAAATTAGAAAACCAGCTCAGACAGGAGCAAGCTGTCATTACAGATTGGGAAAAGAGGTATATGGAGGACACAGCTGCACTCAGAACGAAATGGAAAAAAGCAGAGAATAACTAATTGCGACAGTGTAAGGAAGACACAGAGCACATGAATATTGTGGCTCAGGAACTGATTAAACACCAAGCAATCATTACGAAGGCTAGAGAGGAAAACAAGAAAAAAGATGATTTAATCAAACAGCTTCAGGAGCAATTAGAGCAGCGAGCAAAACAGGGGACACCAGTAGTTCCACCAGAGACCACGGCTACTGTGGAGGAAGAGGTACGTCCTCTCTCTCCCCCCTCGTATCATTGACCAATAAGGGCGGAAAAGGAGGTTCCCATTGAACCTAACATTCGAGACATTGCAGAACTAAGTCGGGCAGACAGGGCACTACTGGTGTCCCAGCTTACTGCGGAATTTGAAGATCAAATCATCAAATTAATGAAAGAGGCTCAAATTGACAGCAAGCAACTCGAGCACATACTCAGGCCATTCAATGTACCATACGGGCTATTGAAGGAACAAACTCGGCATTACATAAAGCATACGACAAATAAGGAACCGGATCATAATCTCTACTTTCGGTATGACACGTTTAAATATACTCAAGACGAGTTTGAGGCAGCAGATCCAATATGGAGAAGAAAGCTGTTGGAAAAGAACCCCACACTACGGGTACAGTGGGAAGCATCCCCGTATGAGCTTCAAGTCAACCCATCATTTTGCCCACTACCACGTCGAAGAGCATGGATGCAATTTTGGGAAGGACAGCGACAAGGCAGCATTAATAACCAGTGGTTAAATTATCCACTATTACCTAGTCCACCACATAACTACCTACCGACAGAAGAATACATGGTCAAAACCATGGAATTTTGGCTTACCAGATATGCTACTGTTCCAGACTTAGCAGTCAAAATGACCAATAAAATATTTAGCATGTTCCTGACGGTAATAAAAGTGTTCCAACATGCGCAGTATACATTTTTGAACTTCATCGGCATTACGCAAGGATCGGAGGCATTAATTTTTTATTTATCCACTATTCCCAGCCGGTTAACTATTATGGCACATTTTTCTCGTCTCATGTTTCTGCCATCGATATATATGCAGACTTTTGAAGAAGCATTCTTTACAGGATTCTTTGAAATGGATTCAGAGATTTTTATTAAAATGACATCCAATTTGAATGCAAAACTAGTGGCCTACGAGACAAGTTTCTTTGCTGATCATAGACAGGCGCCAGAGGATGGAGTAAAGTCTCAACAATGGAAGGAGTTTATGCTTTGTCACGCTAATCTGCTAAATCACAGAGAGCAACAAGCCATCCAAACCTACACTCGTCGCCACAAAAAGCCTGTCGGGGACGACAGAGTCCAGGAGGGGGGCAGTGTTGAGGGAGAATCAAGTAAGAAGAAGAAAAGAAGAAGACAACGAAAGAAGCAGCTTCACTAAGAAGCAACATTTGAAGATATATCTCTACAAGAAGCCCCGCAGGGGAACGCATCAGGCGAAAAGAGAAAACAGCCAGGTCATGCACGGTGGAAAGAAGTAAACAGCCTCAAAGAATACAACAGGGTCAGAGGTGTGCAACCAGGACAAATCAGAGGACCAAAAGTTAGAAAGGGGTAGAGGCTGAAAAGTTTAAGAGGGTGACTAAGAACAGCACATTCCTAGTCACTGGTGGCGTGCGTGGCAACCCAAGTCAACAGGCAAAACAAGTGCAACAGGCTCTCGAGTAGTAGAGCTTGAATCAAGAAGGCCATCGAATCTGCATGTCTGTTTAACTACAGACAACACTGACCACTGGATGCGTGCGGGAAGCAAAGTCTGTCAAGGGACGACAGAGACGAAGAGGGGGAAAGTGTTGCAGAGCTAAAGAGCGCACGAAGCAGAGAAAAAGATGGGCCCCAAAATTTTTTTCGATTTGGACATCAAACTTTTGTATTATATTCATTCTTGTAATATATTTCCATTGTAAATGCACTAGAGGAGTCCTCTAGATGCATCCCCACGGAAGAGTAGAGATTACCCATGTACAATAGTAGGAAGTTAGTCTCTTAGTGAATAAAGTGCCGGTCACTTGTGTGAAAGGACCAAACTTAGGGCTCATGTATATAAGTCACTTTGTGACTCTTTGTAAAAGACTTTTGCCATTGTGAAAAAGGAGCTCTTCAGAATTTTCGAGTTTGCCTCTTTCTTGCTGATTTTGATCTTCATTTCGCTCTTGTATGTGTGTGTGATGCTTGAAATGCATGTGTAGGACTGTTGTCTACCCCTTTCCCTTGATTTTGAGCTGCTGTAGTGCGTGCGTAGGCTAGGAGAAGCTGTGGCGCGGGTATTTGTGATTCCTGTCATTCACTGTTTTTGCCATAACTTGAAGCAGAGTGGTCAGAATTGAGTGAAACCACCACCGTTGGATGCGTCTCGTCGAGAGCTTCGAAACGAGTACCCTATTGCTTATATTCGGAGTTCTGGGCTGGGAGAAAACCTCAAAATACTAAAACTGCTGTGAGGGGCTTGCGGCAAACACTTTCAGTATTTCAAAGAGTGTGAGAGGTAGTAGTCTTTTCTCATGCATGCTAGCTAAACCACTTCATTATCCATCACGTGTGCACAAGTCTTCATACACTTGGTAAGTCGCTCCTTAGGATTGACATTTAAATGTGTGTTAAAGATCCCACTATATGCACTTGTGTGGCAATTGAGGTATAGTCTCATTGGCACAAGTCCTTGAGTCATCTTGGCTCAAGTACACAGTATGCAAGTGATTTATACAGATGATGGGATGTATCTAACTGAGAGAAGATACATTCAAGACCTACTTCTCAAGTTCAGAATGGAGAGCACAAAGCTTGCAGGAACACCCTTGGAATTGAACCATAAACTAAGTGTTTATGAAGGTGAGCAGATTGATGATCCTAAAGAGTATATAAAGCTTAATTAGTAGCTTGATATATGCTACTCACACAAGACTAGACATACCCTATAGTGCGGGAGTGCTTAGTCAATTCATGCACTCACATAGAAGGCCACACATGGATGTTGCAAAGAGAGTACCCAAGTACCTCAAAGGGATACTAAATGAAAGTATTTACTATCCTTACTCTTCATATTTATGCAGATTCAAATATATGGTAGGTATTCAACATATCAAAGAATAAAGACTCAAGCATACTTTAGCTTGAGAGAAAGTTGTTTGAACATCAGGCTTGCACTATGCTTGAGGTGGATATGATCTACATCAGAACCATCATTTGGATGGTGCCATTGATACTCATTGAAGAGTGTTTTATTTGCATTCATTTATTGTATTGAGGGTTTGATCACATGATCAACCCCTTATGTAATTTTCAAAGCATTTATCTTCGTAAATGAGAAGAGTAAAAGGCCAAAAAGCCATGATTTAGAAGTGGTTGAGATTGATTCTCAATCAATCAATCAATCAAAAAGTAGATGTGATTTCAACTTTCGTTTTTCCTAGATTGTAGGAAAAATTCCAACCACTCTAAACTACCAAGCCTGCCTATATTCAAATTCAAATTCAACAAGAAAAAGTGTGGATAGATCCTCAAGAGGCTATATAAAGACTTCCAATCACTTGTAAGATACATAGAAGCAATATACATACACTTTTGGCCATCATTGTCTTGCTCTTTCATTTCTTCACTCCTTCCTCAGATTGAGTCATCTTATAGAGGTTGTTGTTCTCTCTACAGATTTCAAATCAAGTAAGTAAGCATTCATTGGAAAAGTATCACTTTCAAGTTTATGTGTACAAACTTCAAAGCATGTGGCTGAGTGACTTGTGAGAAATCTTCATTTTTTTGTCACAGGGTCATCTTTTGCACATCCCTGAAAAATTGGGATGACATCCAATGAGTGTTAAGGTCATTGCTCCTTCATTGATTGTTATAAATTGTGGATCTTATGCATTATAGCAAGCCAACCCTATTTATGACACTCCCTTAAGAGGATTTTTTTCGATTGTAATTGTGATGGCTGCTCTGAGTGTTCAAAGTCATAAGCTCCATCCATATTTAAAAGGTTCTTTTGAGCTACTCAAGGTGCAAGTTATCTGTTTTGCGTCAACTTGTTCCTGTTGATGTTCCAAAGTACCTATTTTGTTTTATTGCACTAACCACAAACCTATAAGGTCTTTTTTACATATTCAAAGAGCTAGGCTTGGTCCTATTCTAGTTTTCTAGACCATCTTCACCACTTAATAACCTACTTCCGAGCTTCTCCTAACATCTCCAACTTCTTTCAGTGGCCACCCTTGGGAAAGTATCCTTGTGAGGGACATTTGGCTGGACATTTGGACACTCCCAATGGCATGCAATCCCTTAGCCTAGAGGGACATATATGGGTGGATTTAGATGGGTGGATACATGTATCTCTCACCCCTTTGTAAGCTAGGCTAGTTAGTCTATTACTTAGATTATTTATGGTCTTTGTTGTGTGGACACAACAATGGGATCATGTAGTCATGGGTTGATGGGATATGAGAGAGAAATTAAGTTCAATAAAGTTAAAGGCTAAGATAGGAAATGACTGCTAATTATGAATTCAAAAGCATGAAAGTTTAATACAAAATTGAGGATATGTAACTCAATATCCAAACTTTTATGCTTTTTATATGTTGGCTTGATCCAAAAAAGCCAACAAAGCTTAACACAGATAGAAAAACCTTAAATTTTGAGTCCTATTTATGGATCCTCAAGCTCCATTAAACCGATGGCATGCATGATCAACAAGGCCAGGGACTTAGGCTTTAAGTCAAACATATTTCTCTTCTTAGTAAACCACGAATGGTAGTAATAAGAATTTGGATTCAGATATATCCAAAACAAAAACTAGAGCCTACATGAGACCCTAGGCGATGTCATTGAAGTTCAAAAGCATCAAGAACTTCAAAAGTTAATCATTGAGGACAATGATCACACTAATGGGGGAAGACAATGTCATAAAATGAAAAACTAGGGCAAGAAATGGTTGAACCATTCCACCCTTCTAAAGTGATCATTTCTTCCCCAATAAGGTTCTCTTTTTTTGGACAAGAGTTATGATTCATTTGGAGCTTTTAAAAAATTTCCTTCATGATTAAAGGATTCTAACTCTTTAAGGCATATTTGGATTTAAGATACCCTAAATAGCCCTTCTCAAGAATGTACCTTAAAAGCACAGAACAATTTTCCAATATACTTATGGATATAACCATATTGGAAAATTGACACATGACTACATCCTTTAAAATAGATGCCTATTTATGTCAATAGATAATATCTAGTATTCTCTGAGAATACTTGCTCTATTATCAATTGACATAAACATAGACACCTTTGATTGCATTTTATCAAAGAAGAAGTTCAATAAATGCTCAATCATCAAAGTCTTTCCAAGAACAAATGAAGACCCAGTAAGGATGTAACTTACAAAGATTTTGATTATACTTGGGAAGACCAAGATGGACAAAGTCTTCTTAGTAAGCCATCCTTTAGTAAAAGCTAAATTTGTCTACACGAAAGTGAGAGTGTAAACCGGATGGTATGGGACATATAGGTTTACATTACAGTAAAGTGGATTCGATGGTATATAACACTAGATATAAAGATAATGGAAGCTTGGACTCAAGGATATTCAACGACTTGCTTAGACAGTTTAAAAGAAAACAAGACTGAGATCTAATTGGGTTCATAACTCAAAAATCAAATAAGCATCAGTTTCTCGCAAGGTTGCATTTTCGAGGAAGAAAACTCTTTAAAGGGGGAAGAAAGGTATCATTTATTGAATTATAGTGGAAGTTGGGGAGTACAATATATATCAAGTACCTAAGTATGTTTGAGTTAAACTCAAACAAAGTAAGCTATGTAAGGATGGATTGGAAGATTCCAAATTGGTACTAACCAAAGTATAAGCTAGTCTAAAACTTGAAGCATTTCCATAGTAAAGTACTTGAGAATAATGTCTTAGGAAAAGTTAGCATGACAACTTGCTTAAGTTGACGGGATGACACATAATTATTGATACCTAGAAGAACAACAATTAAAGGTTCTGAGAATATCAACAGGATGTTAAAGGCTTAAGCTAAATGTAAACGCATGAAGATATGAGTTAAAGATCCCAAGCAAATCCCATGGGTAAATATCATTGAAGAAGGTATTTAAAGGAGAAAAGACTTAGTTTTATCTCAAATGAACTTGTTTGGAAGAATTTTGAGAAAGCCAAAAGACTTAGATTGATCATAGAAATCAAACCTTTGATGGTTTTGTATACCATGCCAAGAAACTTTTAATGGTCAAATGAAGAAATCTTTATAAGATATAATGGCATGTGATTTAGAAATCTTAATCTTTGATCCCAAGAATATAATGCCAAGGAATTCCAAGGTGGGATTCTGAATCATTGAAAATGATTAGAGAACATTAAAAGGATAACGAAGGTGGAAAGATTAAGGATGTTGTTCCATGGATTGCACAAAAGAAACTCATATGGGATAGTGGGAACTAACTCCTATTGAGAATTTTCTATCTTTGTTACCTCATAATGGAGAATCTCTTGGCACCAAAGTTGGCAGCATTTGTTGTGGCCAAGGTTGTGGGCCTTCTGTCAGGTATGATTCTCATCTCTGACGCTGCATAGTTACTGTCAGAGATTGAGCTCTCATTTCTTTCAAGTGAGTGGCTGATTCATAGGGTCAAGTACTCGGGCCTTTCGAATCAGTGTTTTATTTGTCGCAAGGTTGGACACTTTGTGAATGTGTGCCCTTCAAGGACTAGGCATCAAGTCCAACATCACTTGAGGCAAGTGGCATATTAGCTACTTGCAGAGGTACCTCATCTTCCATGTGCCTCTTCGATTCCATCAAGCTTATCACCTCCAGATGAGAGTGGGTTCTGATCCCACTCTGGTGCCCCTGTTTCTATGGTTCTGATGCGGGTTGGTGACAGCATGTGCAATGACAATCATTTGGACAAGAGCCCCATCTGATGGTCTAGGGAGTTTTTGTTCCCACATGGAACCATTTCATTGCTCTTCGAGAGGATCGTGGCCCCTGGCACAGAGTTGGAGCAAGATCCCTCTACTTCTACCCCCATTCCCTCAGTGTCCTCTCCTTGGCCACCCAGCTTTGTCCCCACTCCTTCGGTGCTCGCTTGGTCTCAAATGGCACAATGGGAATAGCCTATCAAAAATCCTGAACATCAAAGAAACGATTGATTATCATGTTAACCTCAACAAGAAGTGGTGCCTGTCATGGATGCGGCTTCGATGGGACATGAAGTTCATGGCTATCTGGCACCCCCTCATAGAAATCAAAAAGTCTGTCCTCTTATGGCAAATTCTTCATCGTGGAATCTGAACAAACCTTAAGGCTAGCAAATTTTGTGGGATACCTCCCTAGTCCAAACGCTGCTACCGGTCTATCGAAGATGTTTCTCACATCTTGTTTACCTGTCCCAATTCCAACAGGCTCTGGCAGACAGTTGGAAAGAAAATTAGTCTTCAGAAACATATCAGTTGGAAGCAAGCTCTGCTGGGAGAAGTGACTGGCTACTCCGCAACTCTCTGGAATGCCATCAGAGGGGAGGTCCTATGGAAAATCTGGCGGGAAAGATGTGCTTTTAACTTTGGCGACTCCTCCAAAGAGTGGTCAATTGAGAAATTGTTGTTCCTCCTTGGCAAAAGGATCGTTAACTGTAAGAAACCCCCCCCCCCCCTCCTTCAGGCATCATCAAGTGCTCCTTTTGATCAACAACAAGCTTAAACCCAAGTGGGCCCCACATGAGGGTGATGAGAGGGTGATTAACCTTCTTTGTAATGCCATCTAAACTTTGTAAAAGCTACCCCTACTTTATGGGATTCGGGGGGTCCCGCGGGCACTAGTCCCCTTCTCTTGTACTTTTCTTTAATTAATTCAAGTCGGGGAGAGTAGGCTAATGCCGAACTTCCTTTATTAAAAAAAAAAGAAATACTTAATCTTGACTCAGATGAAAAAGCAAATGCTAAAAATGCAAGTGTAGAAGCTCAAGTTATGAGTGGACCTAATATGTTGCCAAGCAATAGTTCCAACTCAAACCCATGGAGTGGAAGATTGCCTGGAAATTTAGTCCAGCAAATTCATCAACTACATCCAAGAAAGGTAAGGAAAAGCTTTCTGCTAATAATAAAGCATCTATAGGTTTTGAGGACATTGATAGAGATTCAAGAGGTTTAGAAAAGAGCCTTGATGAGGAACTTAGATTGCCATCTGTGAAGACTCCAAGAGTAAGAAAGCCATATGAAGATGACACAACAAGAAGAAGTGACCCATGACCAAGACGATATGGGATGATGCGAAAGTCGGTGCAACAATTGACATATGATAGTTACATGGCTCGTCATTGTGCCTACATGACCAAGGTAATACAAGATATTGAACCTTATTGTTTTGAAGATGCAATTGGAAATGTAGATTGGGAGAAAGCTATTGATGAGGAGATGGCTATAGTTTATGGAAATGAAACATGGAAGCTAGTTCCATTGTTGTAAGGAAAGAGACCCAGAGGTTGCAAGTGCTTTTACATGGTAAAGCACAATGTTGATGGTAAAATAAGCAGGTATAAAGCACGACTGGTAGCAAAAGGATATGATCAGACATATGGCATTGATTATGAGGAAAATTTCAGCCGTGTAGCTTAAATGTCTACTATTAGAGCACTTGTTGCATTGACTACAACAAAAGGATGGATTTTGCATCAGACAGATATGAAGAACACTTTCTTACATGGTGAGTTGCAAGAAGAAGTATATGTGGACCAGCCACAAGGATATGAGGATTCAAAGCACTCTATATGTTTGCAAGTTGCAAAAGGCTTTGTATGGGCTTAAGCAAGCCCCTCATGCTTGGCATGCAAGGATTGCAGATTATTAAACCACCATTGGATTTTCTATGTGTGATGCAGATCAGTCATTATATGCAAGGAAGGGTGATGATGGCATCATGATTGTGGCTATTTATATTGATGACTTGATTGCATGTGGTGATAATTGCTATTTTACATGGATGAATGTGTGGAACAATACAATTCGTGATGGAGAAAGTAATCAAGGCATGTGTTTTGGCATCTCTTCCATCTTATTATTATCTTTTCTTACTTGTTGGGGTTTGAATGTTGAACTTGGATGGTGAAAAGATAAGTGCAACAAATTTAGAGCTTGGAATATCCTCATCACCATCTATACTTGTGGTATTTTACAACTACGTTATTTGCACAAATTTCCACATGCCTTTTGCTACCAACACATGGTGCATCATATGAGTTCAAAATGAATGTTTTGAACCATCCAATTTATCCTCAAGAATCAACATAACGAACACATTATTATTGTCATTCATGGCTTGTGATTGTATATTGATGGCAAAAACGATTGTTTACAATAAAATTTGAACAAATCTATTTTGTGGAGGCTTTCTACACATGCATAAAACTTTGAGATGTGTGTAGTAGCATAACAAAAAAGAAAGGGGTACAAATGCCACTTTGCATAGTAGCTAGAGAGAAATTTGAGACAACTAGCGAAGGGTTTCAACAATTAACCTCAAGAATAAAAAGCTTTCTATGGGACCAATTTCGAAAGTGTTTGGAGTAAAGAATACACACAACTAACACAAAAAAGAAGAAACTAATGAGCACAACACACAATGACATTGATATTCGAATGAGTATAAATTTAAAGTATACGTAGCCAATGATGTATTGCAAGTCATTAATAGGGCCAAATAATATATTTCATAAAAAAAATCTCCTACAATCTTTCATGAAGGAGACAAGCTTTTTCTTAAGCCTTAAGCTAAGTCTACTTTCTTTCTATAGAGAAAGTGCGCTAAATTTCCACCAAGAAGGTATTCTGGACCTTTGGAGATAGTTAAAAAGCTTAGTGACATTGGATATTAAATAGAGATCATCTAGATTGGAAAATCCATCAGGCTTTTCATGTTAATAAGCGTATAAAATATATTTCTAGAGAGGACAATATAATCGAAGTTAATATTTCCAAGGAAATGAGACTTCAGATAATTCTATAGATATGATATTAGACTAAAAAAAGGGGGCTGAGGAAGTACGTCATCCAAGGATATATGAGAGGATTTCACATTAACACTATTTTGGAAGGTATCTAATTGCATGGAGCAGACTGTCATATTACTCCTATTTTGGAATTAGAAGCTTTGATTCACAAGTATTTTCCCTTACTAATAATGGAAGAAAATTCTCTTTATAAAAAGAAGGATAAGGTTAGACATAGGCCAAGGTGGCCATTATTTTGTTTGTGAACCAAGGGCAAGAAGTGCTTGTTTCCTAGCTTAGATGCTCATATGGACGCTTGATATGCTTGATACTTTATGTCGATGATATATAATTGATTGCTGGGAAGTCCTCTTATGACTTGTCAACTCTCAAAACAAAGTTGAGTAAGACATTTGATATGAAGGATTTGGGGGATTCCAAACATATTCTTGGCATGTACATTACCCATGATAGGAGTAAAAGATGCATATACTTGTCTCAAAGTGAGTACATATCCAAAGTACTTCACAGGTTCAATATGCATGGTGGAAAGGCATTGGGTACACCTTTACCCACATATGTGAAATTGAGCAAGGATGATTGCCCAAAATCAGATGAGGAACAAGAATTCATCACCCAAATTCCTTATGAGTCTATTGTTGGTAGTCTCATGTATGCTATGATAGCTATGTGACCAGACATTGCATTTGCAGTGGGAGTTGTGAGAAGATATATGTCTAATCATGGAAAGAAGCATTGGGAAGTGGTCAAGATGATTTGAGATCTTTGAATGGCACTAAGGACAAGTGTCTATGCTTAGGTAGAGGGAAAGCACCCATTATTGGTTACACATATTCTGATTATGCTGATTTTGTAGACAATCGTAACTCTACATCAGAGGTGCTATCTCTTGGAGATAATCGTGTTAAAGAATGTACCATTGTTTCCATAACAGAAGTAGAGTATGTTGCAGCAAGTGAGGCATGTAAGGAAGCATTGTGACTTTCTCATCTTGCTTGTGATATGGGTCTACCTCAACATGTACCTTGTTTGGTCAGTGATAGTCAGAGTGCATTTGCTTTGGTTAAGAATTTGGTCTATCATGCAAAGACCAAACACATTGAGGTGAGGTGTCACTTCATTAGAGATTTCTTAGCTACTAAGTGCACTATTATTGAGAAGGTTCATACTCGAGATAATGTTGCAGATGCTTTGACTAAAGCTCTACCACATGATAACTTTTGACACTATTGTCATTTGATGGGGGTTACTTGATTCATGATCTTACACAATTACATGTATCCTATGTGACATGCCCATCAGCTGGGAGTTATAGTTTGTATACATACACTCAGATATTCTTCATCATCCTTTATTTTTCTCCCATAGTCACTTTGGCCATATTGGCCTTTAGTGGGAGATTGTTACCGTTAGTGTCTATGTGAAAGTCCAAATGGCCATCAAACACTTTCGTATATGTTCTTTAATAAAACATATAGTGACTTAGTCAACCACATACTATAAGTTCGATTGCATTTGTATGACCTAATAAATCTTGTTCGCGGTTTGTGTATTGTGTGTTTTCCGTGTATTCTGAAGCTTCTGTGCAGAGTACTGTGTGTGACATCTGGAACTCGATTTTCTACTTGGGGGTATTATCGTGGAGCTCTCGAGAAAAAGATTTCACTGTGGTGCATTGCCATTGAAATACTTCATATGTCAACTTTGGTACATGTATATTGTATCGTCATACAAAATTACTTTATGCCACAATGGAATTGATTTTTATTTTCAATAGATGCATTGGCTTATGCAACTTGAAACTGATTGTATTTTAATATATTCAAATATTGTGAGAGATATATATGAGCATTTTTAATGTTATTTTATTGTGGATACCCACCCCTTGTAACACTTGTTTGAAGAGCATAGTAATGACTTTTCTTTAATTGATTTCTTTATCCCACTTTGAGTCTAAAAATGTACATGTTTAGGTGAGATGGATTTTTGTGTTGCACTCTCCTTCGAGGAGATATGACTTCGAGTTTTGATCTTAATTCCAAGTACTTGATTGGATCACAAGAGCACAAGTTAACTCTTTTATTTTTGGCTCAATTTTTGTATGACATTATATGTTTGTTGTGTTTCAAGTGCTGAAGCATCAGGTTATGACCTATGTAAATGCAAAAATGAAGTCTTGTAAGTACCTTTTTTTCGGAGAGTATAGGAAATTTAAAGGTCCATTGAGTGGGACTTGAAGTCAAGCATTATGCCCCACAACATTTAAGGCATACTGCTACACCACACCTGTTTGGATTTTAAGCACCAATTTTGGTTTGATAGAGCTCTCACAAAAGACTTTGAGCACTCTCTATTGTGAAAGGCTCCCTCTCTTTAACTCACATGCACACAAACCAAAATAGAAGCTTT
>CM035416.1:4409093-4426593 GCA_020310875.1 Ceratopteris richardii | reverse complement strand
ATGGTCATCTCTTGAGGCACTATTGTTTTGAAGCAGCCTCGCCTCATTAAAAACAACATCCCGGCTGCGTACAACTTTCTTGAGCTGAGGTATCCAAATTCTGTAGCCAGTCTCACCTTCTTCACCATATCCCATGAAGAGGCCTTTTATGGACTTAGCATCAAGTTTGTTTCTCAGCGCAGGCCTTATATGCACAAAAGCCTCGCAACCAAAGACACGTAAGTGATCATATGAAGCAGGTTTGCAAGACCAAACCTCTTCAGGGATGTCACCTTTCAAAGACATGTGAGGGGATCTATTGCATATATGTACTGCAGTTTTGAGTGCCTCTCCCCAAAATCCACGAGGGAGATTAGCTGTGGAGAGCATGCATCTTACCCTCTCACAAATTGTCCTATTATAGCGTTCAGCCACACCATTAGAAGAGGGGCTGTATGGAACAGTAAGCTCTCTCTTAATGCCCAAATTTTCACAAAATTACTTAAATTCAGCACTTGTGTACTCACCCCATTATCTGTACGTAGGCTTTCAGTCTTTTACTTGTTTGGGTGGTCACAAATGCATCAAAACGCCTAAACGAAGCAAATGCTTCATCCTTAGACTTAAGCAATTGAACCCAAATTTTTTTAGAGAAATCATCAACAAAAGAAATGAAATACAAAGGCCCCCCTATAGATTTGGTAGGCATGCTATATATATCAGAATGAACAAGATCAAGTACACAAGACTTACGAGACACACCGGAGTAAAAGGAATGTTTCACTTGCTTTCCATATTGACAGTCATTACAAAAATCAAGCTTTGTGCCTTTAGCATCAAGCTTCTTTAAGTTACAAAGCCTAGTGAGACCCTTTTGGCTCATATGGCCAAGTCTCTTATGCCACAACTCCATATGGGAGTGAACTTCAGCCAAAGCAATAAACTTCCCTGATAAGGCTTTTCCATGCAAGCAATGGAGAGTTCCCTTCTTTTGCCTTTCACAATCGCCTTGACCCCTTTGTCATTTTTCATGATCCTCTCTCAAAGAGAATGCTATAACCATGCATATCCATTTGACCCACAGAAAGCAAGCTTGTCTTGATCCCTGGTACATAACGCACATTATGCAAGACCAGCTCATTAGTGCCATTTGTAGAGAAATGCACTTTGACAATACCCTCAATGGAACATGCGTGATTGTTTCCAAGGTATACATGGCCATGGCTGCCTGCAGTAAAAGTAGAAAAACACTTCTTGATAGGAGTCACATGAAAAGAAGCACTAGAGTCAACAATCCATGTCTGGGCCAGTGCATCATTAACGGTCAGCAAAGCATCAAAAAGATCACTTTTGGTGATCGACATGTCCTGTGAATGAAAATTTAGAGAGGAATCAAATGCATAAGTATCATCAGCTGATAAAGTAGTGCATAAAATATCCTCAACATCTGACAGCTCTTCTATGACTACATTAGAGGCCACATTGGCCTTCTCCTTGTCCTTCTGGCTTTTCTGTGCATCAATCTTGTCTTCTTTCTTCTCCTTTTTCTTATCTCTAGCATTCTTCTTTCTTTCAAGCTGCACCTTGTAATAGCGGCAATCAGGTTTCTTGTGGCTTTTTTTGCCACACTGATAGCATGTCACATCATTGCTTTTGCCCTTGTTGCAATTACCCCTTTCCTTGCTCTTACTCTTGTTCCTTTGTGCATTATTACTCCTCTTATTTGTTTTGCCTCCAACCATGTTGGCTTAGCTGTCACCTTTACCACATGCTTTTTTCCTGATCTCTTCATTAAGTATAGAACTCTTAACACCATCAAAGGTCAGGTTGGGGTTATTGGACAATGAGACTACCAATGTCTCCCAAGAGTTAGGCAATGTCATAAGCAAAAAAATGGCTTTAAGCTTGTCATCAAAAGGAGCCATACCTGAGTCCTGCAACTGTGACAAAGTACGTGTAAAGAGAGATAAGTGTTCAGCTTCACTCCTTGACTCATTTAGCTACATGCAAACAAGCTTCCGCATCAAATGCACTTGGTTAACAGGCGTAGTGTTTTCACAAGTTGCTTTTAACTTTGCCCATATTTTTGAAGCAGAGGTCAAACATTTGAGATCTACCAATTCATCAGATACAGCCATCTTGATATATGTAACAACCTTCTTGTTTAAGATAAGCCATGCATCTTGTGACATGTCCTTTGGTTTTTCCGCCTCCAATGCCCTGTCACAATCCTTCAGAAAGAGAATACCTTGCATTCTGTCCTTCCACAAGTCGAAACTTGTTCCCTCAAATCGTCGAATCTCAAATAGATTCTTCACATATGAGGAAGATGACGCCATAATTGCACAATGAAGAGGTTAGTGTGCTGAAATTTCGGGCAAAACGCACCAAAATCAGGGTATCACCTCTAAAAATAGTGCACAATAGCTTCAAACACTTACAGGAGCAAAATGGAGCACAAAATTAAAATCTGAATTTTTCTGAAAAAATTTGCAGAAAATTACAGCAAGCTAATTTGTGCTTGAAATCAACAAATTTGGCTTCTTTTGACCTCAATGTGCATACATAAGGCTATAACGCAGCCTTTAGAACCAAATAAGAGCAAAAGCCCCAAATTTTGCTTCAGAAATTTCAGAAATTCTCAGAAAAATGCCACAAATTGCTTTACATAAGCAATTTCTTTTGCCACAATCCAATACATAGGGTACTAGATCTGTGTATTGCTGCTATGACTTGTGAAACACCTGTTTAGACCTGCAAAACACCTGAAAACAGCCTGTTATGGGTTGTTGAGATTTCCAAAGTGATCCTCTTGGCCCCGGAGCAACTTTCTTCGCGATGAAACTCTCTAAAAATTCACAAAATTTGCTTCAGCTTTGCTCTGGGCTGAAGTAATCCTCCAAAGACATCACTTTTATCGTGAAAAAAAGGGTTTTTCGCGATGAAATTCTCCCAAATGCAAGAAAACACCTTCAGCTTACATAGGCTGAAGTAGAAAAGCACTTGGAGCAACTTTGTCGCGATAGAACAGCTAGAGGCTCTGATACCAGTTGAAAGAGGCCGCGTAGAGCTACGTCATGGTGTGCTAGGTTGCTCCAAACTCCAAGGGAGTGGGCTTCTGCGTGAGGAGAGAGAGAAAGTAGAGAGAGAAACCTGCGCAGAAATTTGGAGAAGAAGATGGAGAAGCTTAAGTTGAAGAAGTCCCAATCAAGTTATGAGAGATTTGGGACCAAGTCTTATTGATAAGTGACTTTTAGGTCATTTGGGCATGTTCACATATGGCCGATGACCAAAAGTCATAAAAATAATGTAAATGCCTATAACTCCCCAATTTGGGGTCCAAAAATATAACAAAAATATGTCTGGAAAGCTCTCGAAGAGAGCTTTCACATGGAAGGGTCAAAATATACAAAAGGAGAGTCCTTGGGGCCTTTATCCCCAACACACACATATATATATATATATATATATATATATATATATATATATATATATATATATATATATATATATATATATATATATATATATATATATATATATATATATATATATATATATATATATATATATATATATATGAGGCTTTAGTCATGAGTGTTGCGAGTATATGTATACTGTATACATGTAATGATGTATGCATTTGTTGCTTGAGCCAACATGTATATATTTTTGGAAATGTCACTTTGTTGGTTTTTAAGGCCCACAATCAATATAGAGACAAAAATGAAATAGAGACTTGAGAGAGAATAGACAAGATCATAGAGAGACGAAGGAGCAAAGCTCCACATATATGCCATACATTTCAAAATATGAAGTACATGAATGTTACAAAGATTCATAAAGTTTGCATATAATGCATCAATCTACCGCATATCTTCACAACTTCAGAATCTCCATAAAGTGAAGATGTTCTCCTCTAAGTTAAGTTCCAAGCTCATGTCATCTTTGATGTTGAAGAAGAATCACAAACCTTAGCTCTTGCCCTCCTTGTTGAAGAGAAGGAAACCCTAAGCATTTTCTCCAAGATGAAGAAGACACCTCCAAAGCCAAGTTGTAAGCTTGAGCTCTTCAAGGAGTGATGAATAATGTTCCATAACTCTTCTCTTTATATAGTTTTTTGATCCAAGCTGAGAAGTTAAGTTGAAAAGCACATGAAAAGCTAAAAAAGGAAAACAACGAAAATTGCAGTGGAAATCTTGTCGAAACTTTTGGGATTGCGTCTGTTAATTATTTTTGGTATTTTTATATTATTTTGATGTTTTAATCGTAGTATAATAAAAATATATTGCTTTTGGCTTGAAAATCTATTTTTCATCCTTTTTTGATTGATTGACCTAAAATTAGGGTTTGACTCTTTGACCCTTAAATGTGCTCCAAGGTTAGCATGCATTATATCATTGGATAACTCTTGAGTAGCATTTTCCAAATCTGAACTATTTTTCGCAAATTTCATCCTCTTTTGATTGTTTGACCTGGAATCAAGGTTTGATTTTGGACCTCTATATGCGATCCAAATTCAACATGCAATATGTCATTTTAGGGACTTAGCCAATTTTTGGGTGCAAAAGGTAAAAAAATTTTATTATCTTATTAGATAGAGCTTGAAGAGAGCTTTCATTTGATATATAACATTCAGTTATCAGAGGTCTTGATCAGTAGAAAACCCTAACCCTAATTTCTGTTAAAAAAGAGGATTTTACATATTTGGGTTCCTCTTAGTGACTAGGTCAAGGAAAGCACACTCATATCTCAAGCTAATGTCCACATTGATGAGATCGCAACAAATAATTGATCAGAAAAGCAAAAACTTGCGCAAAAAATCACTATCACTATTTTTAATGCTTTTCAACTGAAATCTCATGTGAATATGACTTTTTTTTGCTTTTAGAACTTGGATCGTGACTTTTTGGAAAAGCATATGCATGGCTGATCTAAAAACTATATATACAAGGCATAGGGCTCACTTATGAATCATCATCCAAGCGTACATCCATCGTTGGAGGATCAACTAGGAGTGCTCTACTTGGAGGAGTATATTCTACACTTGGAGGACGTGTGCTCTACCCTAGGTGACATTGTGGAGGAGTTTGTATCAGCCAACCATCAGCATCTTTGTTGATTTACTGTGAGTAATAAGTCTATATGAGCTCCTTACTTGTTAGGTCACTAGTTTTTGATTTAGGATTTCTGAAATCCTAATTTCAAAATTAGGGTTTGCTGTAAAACAGTTCTAAACTGTTCATATTCTCTATATCTTCACACACTCACTCTTCATACCTCTTAGACACTTCATGAACAAACTCTTGTATCTAGTTCCCTATTTATGCCTAGATTCAAAGTTTGTAATCATCTACACATATTGTAATTGACATTCATATGTAAGATAGTGTAGATAGGCTATTTGCTTATTGTGATACTTGAAAATATTGTCTACTCTCTCTCTATCTCTCACTCATGCTAAGGTTCATGTGTTAGAAGATCTTGTGAACATGTGATTAATATTGTTATTGAGGCCCACCCCACTTCCCAACATTTGGTATGAGAGCATAGTTGACATTCACCCTTAACAAGATGAGTGATTATAGACTTGAGAATGAAGACAAGCTTAAAAGAAGGTCTAACTATCCAATGTGGAGTTTTATGATGGTGAATTTGTTAGTATCAAATGACTTATGGAATATTGTCAATGGCACTTATTCAAGGCCAAGACAAGTTGGAAAAGATGTTACTTCATCTTCTAGAAGATATGCTGTTCTTATTTCTGCTCAACAGGAGGTTAGTGAAGAAGAAGAAACTCTTTCATCATCAGGAGTCTGTTCTACGACTTGATCACTTCTTACATAAGTGCAAACGAGATGGGATTCAAGGGATGCACAAGCACTTTGATATATTGCTATGAGAGTCAAGAGGCGTATTATACCCCAAATCAGGTCATGTAGAACCTCTTGTCAAGCTTGGTTGGAGTTGGAGAATCTTTATCAGAGTAGAAACCTGCTAGGAAAGCTTATCTAAGGAGACAACAGCCAACACAAGGATGAAAGTTGGTGAGTCAGTTTAGTCACATATTTTAAAGTTCAAAGATTTACGAGATCAGTCACTCAATGTTGGAGTCTATATTTTAGATGAAGAGATGATAAACACGCTTCTATACTCATTTCCATCTACATATCATGCTTTTGTTACTTCGTTATCTCTCTCTAGATAGAGAACTTTCATTTGAAGAGTTGTAGTTCGTGTCACTTCAGGATGAAGATCAACAAAAGAGTATGGAAGAGAATGATGAAGCCATGTTATCATCATCTAAGGGAAAGAAGAAGGAGACCACAAAGAAGAAAAGTAAGTCTTTTACTCCTAAAACTTTTAGTTCTATCCCCAATCCTTCCTCTACACCCAAAGAAAAATCTGTTACTATATCTACTTCAAAAAAAGCAATTTGCCATTACTATAAGAAACCAGGTAATTTCATAGAAGAATGCAAAACAAGGATTTTTAATGAGAAGAAGAAAGCATCGGGTAATAGTGCTGAAGATGAATCAAAACCTAAATCTTCAAAGGAAGAATCTTATTCGTGTGTTACTATTGAAGAAATAGCTTTTGATTAGGGAGCACTAAATGCAATCTCAGAGATACATTGAGAAATTATTGGAAAGGTTTGGATGTCAGATTCCAAACCTATGCAAACACCTATGGATGTTAATGTGTCATTACAGGCAAAAGTAGATTCAAAACCTTTTGATGCTACTTTGTATAGTCAGGTAGTTGGTTGCTTGATCTATTTATGTAATACACGTCCCGACATTCAGTTTGAAGTTTCTCAGGTATCTAGGTTCATGCAGAGTGAATTCAAAATTAAGTGGAAATAAATTAAGAGATATATTTGCAAATATTCGAAGTTTGCAGATATCTGAAGTTCAGCAGATTATTGAACCTTGTACCATTATGACATTGAAGGGGGATTGTTGGAAACAAATGTTAGAATAGCACAAAACTGTAATTTCCAACAACTCTATTTTTAGGGACTTAGTCTTATTTGAGTACGAAAGATAAAAAAAATTTATTAGCTTATCAGATAGAGCTTGAAGAAAGCTTTCATTTGATATATAACATTCAGCCATCAGATGTCGAGATCAAGAGAAAACCCTAACCCTAATTTCTGCTAAAAAAGGGATTTTTACATATTTGGATTCCTCTCAGTGAGTAGGTCAAGGAAATCACACTCATATCTCAAGCTAATGCCCACATTGAGGAGATCGCAACAGATAATTGACCAAAAAGCAAAAACTTGCGCAGAAAATCACTGTCGCTATTTTTAAGGTTGTTCAACTAAAATCGCATGCGAATCTGCTTTTTTTTGCTTTTAGAAGTTGGATCGTAACTTTCTGAAAAAGCATACTCATGGCTGATCTAAAAACTATATATACAAAGTATAGGGTTCACTTTTGAATCATCATCCAAGCATACATCCATTGTTGGAGGATAAGCTAGGAGTGCTCTACTTGGAGGAGTGTATTCTACACTTGGAGGAGGTATGCTCTACCCTAGGTGACATTGTGGAGGAGTTTGTATGAGCCAACCATCAACATCTTTGCTGATTTACTGCGAGTAACAAGTCTATATCAGTTTCCTACTTGTTAGGTCATTAGTTTTTGATTTAGGGTTTCTGAAACTCTAATTTCAGAATTAGGGTTTGCTGTAAAACAATTCGAAACTGTTCCTATTCTCTTCATCTTCACACACACACTCCTCATAACTCTTAGGCACTTTATGAACAAACTCTTGTATCTAGTTCCCTATTTTTGCCTAGATTCAAAGTTTGTAATCATCTACAAACATTGTAATTGACATTCATATGTAAGATAGTGGTAGGTAGGCTATTTGCTTACCGTTACACTTGAAAATATTGTCTGCTCTCTCTCTATCTCTCACTCATCTCTTTTTGAGTATTAAGGTGTGTATGCTAAGGTTAATGTTTGGAAGATCCTGTAAACCTATGATTAATATTGTTATTGAGGCCCACCCCACTTTCAACACTCTTGGGGAAGGTTGCATTTCCAACCTCCTAACATGTGTAGATCTTCTCACCCAATGAGCTACATTATCTGGCATTGGATGCACAACACGAGGGATAATCATTTCATCATTATGGGGCTGCTGTGCATCATTTTTAGCCCTGTTTTCAGCATTATTATGAGGCTTCTCATCACCATCAGCTTGTAAGGGCTGCCCTTGGCTCGATTACCATGGGCTCAATTTTCAGCCCTTGATGGACCATTCTGAGGCTCAGTTTCAGGTCTAATAGATGGATGTACATGCTGAGATTTCATTTTCTTATTGTCAAGATTTGAGAACACATTTTATTGAGAGCAAGGCCTCATTAAAAACAATATGCAGGCTGCATACTACCTTCTTAAGGTGAGTAATCAAATGTGGTAGCATGTTTCACCTTCATAAGATGCATGAGGGGATTGAGTGCAAATGGGAACTTGAGTTTTCAAACCCGCTCTCAAAGTTCCAGCACATCATTACAAGAGGGACTTTATGGGGCTGTTAGCTCCCTCGTGATGCCATGTAACTCACAAAATTTAGAAAATTAGCACTTTTGAACTCATCCCCATTATTTGTGCTTAGGCGTTTCAACTTTTTACATGTTCGGATGGTTGGAAATGCATGGAACTTTTCAAACACAGCAAAAGGCTTCATTATTCTTAGATTTCAATAAATAAACTCATAGCTTTTGAGAATACTCATCAATAAAGGAAATAAAATTTAAAACACCCCCTTTACATTTGGTGGGCATGCTACGTACATCAGAATGCATAAGATCAAGAACGTTAGCTTTACAAGAGACCCTAGAATAAAAGGAACTTTTCGTGTGTTTACCATATTGATAATCATTTCAAATTTCAAGTTAGGTGCCTTTGGCATCAACCTTACCCATTGAATATAAGGCCCATTTGGCTCATGTGGCCAGGCCTTTTATGTCAAAGGTTCATATGGAAGTTTACATCAGTCAATTAAATCGCCCAAGAGGGCTCTGCCATGCAAGCAATACAAAGTCCATTTCTTAATGTTTTCAACAATCAGCCTTGACCCTTAAATGAATTATGAGCATCCAAGAACCTATCAAAGAAGAATGTGTCAAGGATCAAAAGTTTTCAAGAAGTCCACAAATCAACAATTAACTTGTTTCACGTCAGCTATGTGATCTGTGGCTTGGAGTCTGGAGAGTTAGAACGAGGTGAGAAGTGGAGGAGCCTCTCAGAAAGCTTCCCTTGCTCCTCCAAAGCCTTCCTTGATCTTTTGCTTCTGTACCCTGCTTTGGTGCCTGTCTACTAAGTTGCTTCTCGAGAATGAATGCATACGATCATGCCAATGTATGGACAATCATAATAGCACAAGCTTCCATGATGTTTAGGGTTTCTTGGCTTCAAGCACGATGGTCCTCACACAGCACAATTGGTAATCACTGTGTTAAAACTTAATTTCTCCAAACACATCCCTTCCTTTTTCCTTTACTTCCTATCTGCTCTTCCCTCTTTCCCCTCTTTTCTGGTATTACAGTTGACTATCCTTAATCAATTCAAAAAGTTGGAAAGGATCTCAGTGATGTAATGTAGGACAACCGTACTGGTAAAGAGATTTAATTTTCTGTAAAGTTGTGATCTATTTGGCTAAAAATGTCTTCTTTATTTTTTGACAGATGGCCCCCAAGGCAAAGGTCAGCAAGGAGAATATGCAGGCTATGCGAGCAGTTTTGGGGTCAGATGTGCCAGATATGGATTTGATCCGCTGTTTGCATTTGGCAAGGAATGATGTCTCACTTGCAATCAATATCATGCTTGATACTCCTGGATTCAGAAGTATAGCAAGCAAAAAGGATTATGCTGCGACTGCTAGTTCCAGGAAGCCAATGCATGAACACCAGTCACTGAATGATGTTTGTGTTACAGAACATGCAGAAGTAAGAATATCCAATCAAAGTACAGATGCAGTTTGTTCAAATGTTGTTAGTGAAGCTTCTAATCTAGACAGCTCAATTCAAGGCACAGATTCACCGTTGCATCGAAACTCTAGCAGCATGAATCTTCACATGATGCAAGAAGTATCAACCTCTTCTGAAAACAGAGAGATCGATGAGATTCAAAGTAAGATTGTTAAAACAGACAAATCAGCAGATATGGATTGGTGGTTCCTTGGTGAGGTGGATGTAGATGGCTTCTCCACATGTAAGGGTGTGAAATTGAAGGAAGGAGAGCTAGTCTCTTTTACATTTCCAAGAACCCAGAGTCAGACCATGAAGTCTAATGCCCGTGCATGGGGTCGTGGCAGGGGCTCAAATTCAAACTTAGAGATAGTGAGATTTTCTACAAGGGAAGCAGGGGAGGTATGCATTTCCACAGTTTAAAAAACTGATGTAAACACTTAAGAGTATTATTTATAATGCCTCTGTGACATTGTAGATTGGTCGACTTCCAGGAGATTGGGCACGTTGTTTAGTGCCTTTGGCATCAGCTAATAAAGTGAAAGTGGAAGGATTTTGTAAAGAGACACCAACTTTCATCTCTCTTGTTGACAATGTGAAACTGACCTTGAAGTACGTAGAATAGTGGTCAAATTGTTTCTAGATTTTGTTAATCCTTTTTACTCATGCTCCTTTCATTTTTAGGATTCATGTACATAGTTCTCTTTTCAAGAAATCTCACAGTCATACATCTTTATCGACCTCAGCTTCTGATAAAACTGTGCATCCATTGCCAACATTGTTTCACTTGCTTGGCCTGAAACCTTTTAAAAAGGTGAGGTTGAAATGAAAACGTGGTTTAAGCACTTGAGCAGTCTTTTCCTTAGGGATATAATGAATTTGGAACCCTATTTCAATTTGGATTCCTTTTGTTATGCTAGGCAGAATTTACTCCAGATGACCTCCTTAGCAGAAAACGAGCATTGGAGTTGCAGGTACAGGTGTGTTTCTGTTAAAAATGATCTTATAAGGATGATTAGAGCTATATTGAAATCAAATTTTCGATTTGAAGCAGGGTGGTGGGGTTTCCTCATTTTCTGCAGAGCAACGACTTCAGTTGGTTTCTGGTCCTACCCAACCAAATGAGGAAAGAGCAGAAGAGTTTCTAAATGATCAAGAAGTGGATCGATTAGTTGGCACAAGTGATGCATGCAAACTTTCAGTGAGTGAAAAATTTCTGGAGCTTTCTCTCCTAGTTCTGTTTCTCTCATTATTAATGGTAACACTGAATCATGTGCTGTAGAATCAAACTTAGAGTGAATCAATTCTACCTGAAGCTTCCAGAAATGTGAGAAACAATATTATGTTTATTTTTTCTTTCGTGGGAAGAAAGGGGCTTGAGACTTCAATTTAGTTTTTATGAGAAGTACATTGTGATTATCAAGGCCCATCAGGAAAGAGATTCCAGTGAAGGGGGGAAAAATTTCCTGACAAACACATAAAACTGAAGCATAGAGGAAAAATTTTGGGTAACAAAGCACAAGAAGATGGACAAGGAAACAACAATTTGCAGCTTGGAAGGTGAGTGGATGTCATTGTGGAGGAACACAATCTCTTTTACTGGCAATCCCTTCAATTATGGTAATTGCTTATTGCTAGTGAGATTTGGAGAGACTTTTAGATGTCATGATGAATGAGGACGTGCAAAATAAAATAAAAATCGCTCATGATGAATAAAAACCTCGATTTTTATTTTCAATTTTTAAAATCTTTACGATTTAATCGATTTAAATCCCTATTTAAATCTACGATTTAAATCTCACCTTTGTACTACGTGTATATGTATACATATGTATATGTATATGTGCACATATGTATATGTATATGTATACATATGTATATGTATACATATGTATATGTATATGTTGTATATGCATATTTATTTTCAGACGTGTATGGAAACAATACTATATGTATGAAAATGTTTGCATATGGTTGGTGTGTGGAATTTTTCGTACCTAAGACTTTTCTCCTCTCATTGACTCAAGGTCAAGACAAATCCATAGCTATTTCATATTGTTTTTATGCAAATTAACTCTCACATATTCTCCTTCATTATACCCATACAGAAATACTACACCTTAAGCTTTAGTAACCAACAAAATTCTCATCTATAATATTATATTATTGTATATACAATATTTCAAATTCTCAAATACTTTTTGTGCTAGATGTATGATATCACGTATGATATTTTTGAAAACATTCCATACTTTTTTCATATCTCCATATCCATATGTGTTTGCCGTATGGTTTGTGTATGGAAAAACTATGTGTATGTGTATGTGTTTGATATGTGTATATGTGTGTGCGTATGTTTATGTGTATGCGTATGTGTGTGTATGTGTAATATGTATGTATGTGTGTGTGTTTGTTTAGGGAAAGAGGTGAAGGGAGGGATTGAGATTAAGTAGAGAACCAAACAGTTCTTTTGTTTATTGATCTCTAGAGTCACTGAATTTGAGGTCTGTTGAAGCCGTAAAGAAAATCAGTAATGTTCTTGTTGTTTTTTGTGATCTGTAAAATATAGATTGAAGGATCAAAATCGATAGAACTTTACAATCCATATGAATTCCTTCCCATATTTTTACCAGGAAATGGAGCCCCCAAGTACACTTACATGCAGTTTGAGGCCCTACCAAAAGCAGGCCTTACATTGGATGTATAAGCTTGAGTCTGGTATAGCAGTTGAAGAAGCATCAAGAACTCTTCACCCATGCTGGGATGCATATCATCTCCCTGACAGGTGAGGTCCAGCAAAGGATGTACACTGATGGAGGTTGCCAATGTTTACTTGCTCATTTTCGCAACATCTTGGCAGGAGGATTGATGCGGTGTATGTAAACACATTTTCTGGAGATGCGACAATAGACTTTCCTAGTGCCTTGCAGATGGCCAGAGGAGGGGTGAGGAACTTCATACAGTACTTATTTTTAGTGACTGGCTAGTAGTACTCTTTGTATGTTAATTTCCATGTTTCCATATGAGGTTTCAAGAAGTTGCAAGTGTCAGGAATTTTCCTTTTCTTGGTTTTTGTTTCTTCAAGATTTTAGCTGATGCAATGGGCCTCGGGAAAACTGTCATGACTATTTCCCTTCTGCTGGCTAACCATGGAAAAGGTGGTTCTAATCACCAATCCAATACCAATGTGGTGGATGGTGAGGTAAAACAAACAGACCCAGGGAAACCAGAATCTTTTTTTGTAGCTGCACAGATGAGGGCTAAACTCAGAAGGACATTGCGCAGGGGTGGTGGGACGCTGATTGTGTGCCCAATGACATTGCTTGGTCAATGGAAGGTATTGGCTCAGAAGGTTATAGATGTATTTTACTTGAATGTAGTGTTTTATAATTTGATTTGGTTTTCTGTATGAAGAGGACGAACGTAAATAAATTTAGAAATTTTACAATTTTACGTACAGAGTGAACTGGAGATACACACAAAACCAGGATCTTTAACAGCATATATTCACTATGGTTCAGCCCGTGTGCGTGACTGCAAGGCTTTGACTGAATTTGATGTTGTATTGACGACATATGGTGTTTTGAGTTCAGAGTTTGCGAGTAACGAGGTAACATTCTACCTTTGGAAATTTGAGAAATTTTGTAAAAATGGAAAAAGATCCTGTTCCGAAGAGATCATGTCTGTCTAGGGTGATGGTGCTCTGCATGGAATTCATTGGCACAGAATAGTCCTTGATGAAGCGCACATGATAAAGGCTAGCAAAGGGCAGTCTGCTCAAGCTGCTTTCAGCCTTACTGCAGATCATCGGTGGTGCTTGACAGGCACACCCATCCAGGTATTTGGCATTTGTGATGTTTGTGAAAAAAAAGAAATTTTAGATATGGAGGCGTTCATGTGATATGAGATAAATAACATTGATATATTTTCTTTGATATTTTGGGATAGAACAAGCTGGAAGACATATTTAGCCTTCTTCATTTCCTCCGTGTTGAACCTTGGAGCAACTGGGCATGGCAAGTAGTTGATTGAGCACACTAAATTTCTGTATGGTGTCTGTTTATTTTATGTCAGAGTAATTGAAGACACTGAATCTCATGAACATGATAAATCATGTGTTTTTTTCGAACCCACATTTTTTGAGTTAGTCATGCCAAACACTGCAGGTGGAATAAATTAGTGCAAAAACCCTTTCAGGATGGAGATGAAAGAGGCCTTAGGCTTCTTCAAGCCATCTTACAACCTTTGATGTTGCGCAGAACCAAAGAGAGCACTGATAGAGAAGGAAGGTAAGAACGAGACTGATGAAGTATGTCATTTGCTGTGGGCCAGTGAGAATGTGCACTTATTTTGACTGTTGGTCAAAAGGCGGATTTTGGAGCTACCCCCAAGCGAATGTTCGATTGTTGATTGTGAATTTTCTGAGGCAGAGCGTGACTTTTATGATGCATTGTACAAAAAATCAAAGGTACTTAAGAAACTTAAATGTCTCAGCATGCAGTCAAAACTTCTTTCTTTTCTTATTGACTTGCACAAACAGGTAAAGTTTGACAAGTTTGTAGAACAAGGCAGAGTGCTTCATAATTATGCTTCCATCCTTGAACTGCTACTTAGATTGCGGCAGTGCTGTGACCATCCATTCCTTGTGCTGAGGTACTACTCTAAGTGCCATGTAGCAACCTCTAGAATGTGTAGCAATGTCTTCTTTCTGTATATGTATATATATATATATTGCTTAATCTATAATGTTTTCTGGGCATGCAGCCGTGGGGATACTGATGATTATGCTGATATGGAGAAATTGGCCAAACGCTTGATTGATGGCCGGAAAGAAAGGGAACTGTCATTAGGGGCACCATCCAAGGCATATGTTCGAGAAGTGATTGAAGACCTTCAGAAAAATGAAAAAGCGGAATGTCCAATTTGCCTTGAGGCAGTAGAAGATGCTGTGCTTACTCCTTGTGCACATTTTATGTGCCGTGAATGCCTTTTTGCAAGCTGGAGTGGTTGCTCAAGTGGTGCTTGTCCCATCTGTCGGTAAGTTATAACTTTTTGCATTTAATGCTGGTGAATGTGTGTATGGACACATCCATATAAATTTCTTTCAGCAGTCTTTCAACTTTTGCCTATCTTGGCTTCATGTGAAGAGTCACTAACCTTTTATGAGAGATGTGTACTTAGTATGGAGTGTGTCTATGGGAACATCCTTATGTGTATTTGTAACAAATGTCAAGCTTGCATGTTGAGAGAAATCTGCACACGTGGTCTTCAGGGTGTTCATTGGCACCACCCTGGGATGAGGATAATATGATATCTAGGTAATTGTCCCATTTTTCAAGCTCCAACTCTCGAGTTCTTCCGCTTTGCTTCCAGTTCAGCCCGATCTGCTTTTGCTTCATCGAGCGGACAGTTATCTAGGTAATTGTCCCATTTTTCAAGCTCCAACTCTCGAGTTCTTCCGCTTTGCTTCCAGTTCAGCCCGATCTGCTTTTGCTTCAGCTTGAGCCCTCTTGGGAGTCGTGACTTGAGCCCTCAGCCCATAGCTTGAGCCCTCAGCCCATAGCTTCATCTTTTGCATTTGTGTCAGCCCCATTGCCTCTTGAGTTCAAACTTGCATCAGTCCATCGCATCAGCCCATAAGGTTCAGCCCCTTTGCTTCAGCCCATTGAACATTCAACATCGGATTAGCTGATTATCCCAAGTTGAGCCCTCAGCCCACTCTTGATTTTTTCACCTTTAGTGTTAAAATTTCGAGGTCAGCCCGTTGCATCATCTAGAATCACTTTTCCTTGAATTTTATCATGTCTCGAACTCCATCTGCCTTATGGGATGTCCACACTATCGGTCACTCCTTGCTATGTAATCCAAATAGCTCTGGTTCGGCACACGCAAGTGGACATGCAAATACTGCATGAAAACGTATTGCACTACCACCACTAGACTTATTAGCCATGTGTCTGGCTTAGGAGGAGGTGGTATTGCAGCATGTGTCGAAGTTCCCAACGAGGTTGTTGAAGCGGCTCACCATGATAACAACCTCGCATGATAGGCTAGAGATGCTCGCCGTCGTGATTCGGTAAGTGCATGATAAACACCTTAGATGAAATGGATGCATCTTCCTCACAAACAATGAGAACCTCATCCTGGAGTAGAACTTTTTCACAAAGAGAGATCATCGTTGACTTTGATGCGTCAATTCCACCTCCACAAAGACCTTGGCAAGGTAGTCTCCATTCTTCATATGTGTCTATGCATTGCAAGAGACACGACAAAAAGTCGTTGACATTGAGATTGAGCGTTGCATTCTTGAATGCAACCTCTCTTTTAATGTTGTGCGCACGGATGCTTGGAGACGGATGGTGAAAGCCATTGCTCAACCAGGACCTTCTGATGACTTACATGGAGTGGAATACAGGAAATTGCGTGAACCCATGCTAGATGAGGACGGGGATAGAATAAAGGTTATGCTACAACCTATGAAATTAGGTTGGCAAATGTATGGTTGTGCCATCATTTATGATGGATGGAGTGATATCTGACGACGTCACATTATTAAACCTTGTCTCCTCTTGCGTAGGCACATATTTCCTCAAAGCAGTAGATGCTAGCAAGGCAAGAGTGCGGATTATGGCTGAATTTATATTCGAATATATTAAAGAAGCTATTCTTCAAGTAGGGGTATACAATGTGGTCCAAGGTATCACGGACAATGCCTCTAATTGCAAGAGAATGGGTGAGATGATGCAAGAGAATGGGTGAGATATGCAAGAGAATGGGTGAGATATGCAAGAGAATGGGTGAGATGATTGAGAATGAATTCCCTATTATAGTTTGGACTTTGTGTACTGCTCATTGCATTGATCTCCTTATAGAGGAGTCAAGACATAAGAAAGCTACCATGGATTGAGCCACTCATAGCCGATGCCGAACCCATGAGAGGCATCATCTTCTTTAGATAGTGATGCAAACATGGATGAGCATGATTACTAGTGACTAGTATGAAGTCTCTAGAGTAGTAGACTAATAGTAGTAGATTGGTCTCTGGAGTTTGTTCAGTAGACATAGTTTTTGTATATGGTAGCAGTTTTCCATTTACCTTGTTGAGTTTTGAGACATGAATTTTTGATGTACATTGCAGTGGCCATATGGATTATGGATAGTATCATCGTGGATTACATTTATTTGTCATTTGTAGATTGTCACTTCTCTTTTTTTTGGGGCCTTTTTGTAATGATAGATAGAATGTCACTTGTAGACTGTCACTTGTCTATCTATCTCTCTATCTAACAAACTAACTACTATCTATATACCTATCTCCCTATCTATCTATCTATCTATCTATCTATGTATCTATCTATCCATCTACCTACCTACCTACCTAGAACACATGCACGGATAAGAAAATGGATGTGTGCCTTTAATTATGCGACCCAAAAAGGCCTTTTTATACAAAAACAGAAGGTTATATGGCCAATCAAACAAGAGATAAGGCTTTAGATAGGATTGCTCTCTTTTTAGGAGAGGGATCACACACAA
>CM035416.1:4396593-4399093 GCA_020310875.1 Ceratopteris richardii | reverse complement strand
GTAATTTTCAGATTTCAGATGCTCTTTATGTACTTGAAATGAAGAAGAATCTGCTATTTATATCTTCATTTTTGAGTGATGGTTTTAAAGTTGTGTTTGAGAGAGATCTTTGTAAGATCTTATCACACAAAGATGATAAGCGTATTTTACAAGGTCAACATAGAGGAGGGATCTTTGTTTTGTCAAAAATCAGTCAGGCATATGTGGTGAAATCTTCGTCACTGGTGGAAGATATGAAGCTATGGCATGAAAGATTTGGACATATTAGTTTTGGAGCTCTCAAAAGTATAAAAAACAGAGGTATGGTCGAGAGTTTACCCTCATTCAAGCTACCAGATGATTCAGATATATGTGAAGGTTGCCTTGAAGGTAACATGCATAAACTACCTTTCAAGAAACATGGTCATATTACAGGTACCAGGAAATTGCAGATTATTCATTCAGACGTGAATGGACCTATGAGAGCATACTCTATTCAGGGCTTCAGGTATTTTGTTCTATTTGTTGATGATTTTACGAGATACTCATGGATCTATGGTCTTAAGTTGAAGTCAGAAGTCTTTCCTATGTTCAAGAAGTTTGTAGCTATGGTTGAAAATGAAAGTCAAGAATCTATCCAGATTCTCAAAAGTGATAGAGGTGGAGAATACTTGTCAAAAGAGTTCCATACATTTCTTGATGAGAAAGGTATTACTCGACACCTTACTATTGCTTATACGCCTCAGCAGAATGGTGTTGCAGAAAGAAAGAATAGAGTACTTGTTGAAATGATGTGGAGCATGATGGCATCCAAGAAGCTTTCATCGAAATTCTGATTTGGTGCAGTACATACAGCTAACCACATCTCAAACAGGTCATCTACAAAAGCTTTAAAGGTAATCACACCGTATGAAGCTTATTATGGTAGAAAACCTAACGTGAGTTACTGCAGAGTGTTTGGATCACTTTCTTATGTACGTGTTGAGGAAAAGAACCGAGGCAAACTAGATGTAAAAGCAAAGAAAGCTGTTTTTATTGGATATCCTATTGAGAGTAAAGGATACAGGTTTTTATGTTCCAGAGACAGGTGAAGTTATTCTTTCACGTAATGCTTATATTGCTGAAAATAAGGTTTATGATAAAGAAGCAGAAATTCCAGAGTTCATTAGTGAAAATGAATATGGATTTTTTAGAAAGATTCTGGATGTACATGTTCAGCAATATAAGGAGGGAGTTAAAATTCCTAGGATTGAAGAAAGAGTTGAAGAAAGAGGAATTTCACAACCTTCTACAGAGTCGGTTCCACAAGAGACTTTGATTCCAGAAATGGAAGAAGTTAGAATTCCAGAAAGTCCTAGTACCTCAGCAGGACAAGTTCCAGAACTTGTGGAAGCTTAAGGGTCAAAAAGAGTTTCACCACTATTTAAAGATACAATTACTTGGTTATATCAGACTTGGAAAGATAGCGGTATAAAGACTTTTACAGGAAGAACAAGGAGTCAGACTAGACAACAACAACAAGATCATGTAAGAACAAGAAGTCAGACTAGACAAGAACAACAAAAAGATCATGTAAGTTTTGCTGAAGACTTTGAGATTCATGATATTTTGGCACTTACGATTGTTGAAAATGAACTTGTATGTGTTAAAGATGCACTTAGCATTCCTATTTGGAGAAAAGCTATGCAAGAAGAGATTGATTCTATTCACAAGAATCAAACTTGGTAGCTATATGGGTTACCAGAGGGAAAGAAGGCTATAGGTGTAAAATGGATCTTCAAAATCAAAAGGAAAGCAGATGGTACTATTGACAGATACAAGGCCAGGTTCGTTGTCAAAGGATATGCACAACAAAAAGGTATTGATTATGATGAGACATTTGCTCCTACGTCTAGGATGACTGTTATTAGGCCAATACTGGCTCTAGCAACACATTTTGGTTTGCATATATATCAACTTGACATTAAGACTGCTTTTCTAAATGGTGATTTACATGAGGATGTGTGTATTCAACGACCAGAAGGTTTTGAAGAGACAAGTAAAGAACACTTAGTGTGTAAGCTTATAAAAGCTTTGTATGGTTTAAAACATGCACCTAGAGCATAGTATGAAAAGATACATACATATCTTTTATCCATTGGTTTCCATAACTCAGATGCATCTCCAACGCTTTATGTCAAAGAAGAAATAGGTAAAACGATTATAGTAATCATTTATGTAGATGATATTATACGGAGATTGCACATCATGTGCAAAGAAAGATTTTGGACATGGGTTTTTGGGCAGAGATAGGCAACATTTTGCCTATCTTGAGACATATTCATGTAGTATTACGCTATGTTGATATGGAGGGTTCAACCTTCGGACTTGTGTACCACATGTACACAAGAATGACAGAGGTGATTTGAGCATCTACGACATTATCACCATCCAAGTATATATAATTTCAATTCTGAAATTTGAAGTTTATGTTTAAATCTTTTGATTTTTTTAATTTTTAATATAGACGTGAGGAGATACT
>CM035416.1:4389093-4391593 GCA_020310875.1 Ceratopteris richardii | reverse complement strand
TTCTCCTTACACTCCAAGTTACTATTTGGCTAGCACCAACTAGGAGGGACTTCTTGGTTACAGAAGAAGAATATGAAGATAAAGTCTCTCTAAGATGTCTAACTCTGCTAGAAGTCTCCAAGGTTCTCAAAACCTCTATCTGGGCATAGGTTGCCTCTCTGTGTCTCTACTAGTGTGTCTCTATTGGTATGGGTGTCTCTATCCTTTCAAGAAACCCTTTTTGATAGGCAAGGGATAAGATATAACAAGGGGGGTTGTTACAAGAGTATTGAGGGCGTTAAGGCATTTTGGGCCGTTACATTTGCTAGATGTCAAATACGAGAATTTGTCAAGTAGTAGTAACCCGATTTGAGTGGTGGTGATTTGCTTCACCTTATGCCGTGTCAGAATCTCCTTATTGCCTAGCTTGTTAGACCCTAGACCGTCTTGTCTCCTTGGATAGGTGCCCAAAAAGTTGGGCGAGTGGTATCCACAAAAGTTGGGCAAGTTAAGTGTCCAAGAAAATTGGGTGAGTGGCAATTTGCCTCGTTCTTCCAATGGTGGTATTTTCCTTATATAAAAAAATATTTTATTCTAAAGCTACTAAAGCTGTTTTAGCCAAATTTTCGCGAAGAAGTTTTGGGGCTATAAAAAGACCTTATTGGAGGACTCATAACTGATCTTCTACATGTGCACACACTTCCTAAGTGTGTTAGGTGTTGTTGCTTACTGATTTTTTACTGATTGGTGGTTATTTGCTTTTCCATTTTCATCTACACACTTATGTGTGTTGTTTGCTGATTGTTGTTTGTTGTTGTATTTTGGTTCTCTCCTTGTTGCTCTACCAAGTGGTTTCACCGTTATACTCCAAGTTGAAGGGTTCTTGCAGCTACCTACATAAAATAGAAGTTATATTCTGGTTTTGTAGCAGATTTTCACACATAAACACAGCACATAGGTTGTATACTCTTTGTACATGCCTATTTATCATCACTTTTGAGCGCATACACATTATTTTTCGAATTTTAGGCAAAATTCTCATATTTTGTATCTAGAACCATTCAATTTTTAACTACATTATTTTTGCACATACCATAGTTACTTTAGATGGGGGATGTGTCCTAGGAGGGAGAGTGGTCAATAGGGGGTTTTCTGGGACGGGGTCCCAAGTCAAGGGGAGGGGGTCCCGAGAAGGGGTAGATTCATAGGGGGAGTTCCGGAACGAGCCCCGACATGGGGGGGGGGGGCTGGGAAGGGAGACTCAAATTTCAAGGGGCATTATGCACATTGCATATGCCATTTTGCATATCATATATGCCATATGCACATTAATTTTAAAACATTCATAATTCAAATTTCAACCATTTATAAAATCAGCTTGTTATAGTATTAAGTACATAAATGATAATTGATAAAACAGTCATAATTCAGCCAGAATACATGTAGAGAGAATTCATCAATAATTCATGTCCATATAACATTTAAATTCAGCCATAATTCATGCCCACACAAAATTCAGCCATTACATGTTCAAATAACATGTAAAATTCAGCCATTATTCATGCCTATGTAACATGTAAATTTCAGTCATAATTCATGTTTGTTTAACATGTGAAATCCAACCATAATTCATGTCCATAACATGTCAAAAGTAAGCCATAGTTTATGACATATGTACATATAACATTTCGAAATTCAGTCATAAATGATAAAATCATAAATCATGTCCATAAAACATTAATGATTAAATATAAAATCCATGTCAAGTCCCAAAATCCATATGAAAGTGTAAACCAAGGAGACTATATGGTCTCATCATATACATCATCATGATCAAATAAATGAGCAATGTCATTAATTTCATCTTCTCCATCATCTTATGCTTCCACATCTATATTTTCATCCTCTTCAATATTAGTTGGAGTTGTCACATCATCTTTTTTCCTCTCCCATTGTGTAAATGGGTCAACTTTATCTACTTTTGATAACATTTTCAAATTGAGCCAACATGTGCATAAACACGATAACTTTCTCCAATAAAGATGAATTACATGCTTGACTTAGGATACAAATAACTAAAGTTTGTAGCTATGGTGTGCTAGCTCCATAATCCTTCCTACCATAGAGCACCCCAATACTAAAGTGATCTTCTTGTGCATCCAAAGAGTGAAAGAGGTCTTGTTTTCCATTTCTATACATAGCAAGCTTTTCTCATATTGCTCTTCTCTCTATATCATTTGGAACTAACCGCTTCAAGACTTTCATTTTTCCATCCATAACCTCTTTATTTGTATATTGATTTTGTGATTGAATTGAGGATCCAATACATATGCCATTGCATGAAGAGGTGAGTAGTATGAATTCCATTGTGAAATGCATAAGTTTGATTTTTTTTCATACCTTAAAAAAGTACATACATAGTTAAAACAATAATAAAATTTATTATATACATGTGTCTTCCATACATATATACATACATTTATCATACATACTATGTATGTACATTGTATGCATGTAAATA
>CM035416.1:4346593-4384093 GCA_020310875.1 Ceratopteris richardii | reverse complement strand
ACAAAAGGGTTAAGAAGGAAGTTAGGGAAGACGTGTAGAAAGAAGAGCTCACACGAGTCGAGGATACACTTGAGAAGGAGAGGCGTCGACACACTCTGAGACTTCACATTCGGATGACAGGCCTACCCGAAGGGACACCACCCGAGGCAGACGTCATTGACATTTGCCGTCGACTTGGATATGAGAGCATGCCCTTCACAGGCGCCTGGAGGGTTGGGAGGGAAACATCACGTTTGCGAGCATTCATCCTTAAGATGAGCTCCAATGAGGCACGGACCACCTTTTTTAGATGCAGTACTACGTGGACTACTCGACCGCGCCCTCTACATGGACGAGGACCTCACGCGGATAGGTGGCACACCGACGTGCTTGCATGCCACAAATACTCCGGGCATGCCGAGAGGAGAGGAAGGCCTTTAACCGTGATGGTAAGGTCTTTATAGATGGACGCCCTATCAAATAGGGCCATGCAGCCTATGAGACACCACTAGACCAGGAGACATCACTCAGAGGAGCAGTGTGGAACTGCAACGGGGCACTCTGGACGCGACCAGACAGACTCAAGGAGATCCTGGCATCACATGACTTTGACTACTTTGACCCATCTTTCTTTGGTTGCCTCTAGCTTGGTATCAATGCTTGTAGTCAAGGCTTTGGTGAGCTCCTTTTTAAGAGCTTCTTTCGCTTTTGTTCTAAGTTCACCTTCTTCCGGGGCGAGCGATGCAATTGAGGCATTGAGAAGTTCGATTTGTTCTTGCATGGCCTTCTTCTCTTCTATCCAATCTTCTTGCCTCTTGATCCATTCTTCTCGCTCCATCAATCTCTCCATCTCCCGTTCTTCTCCCTCTTTGCCCCATGCTTCACGTTCTTTGTTGAAGCCTTCCACTTCTTTCTTGAGTTTGGAGATGCATTTGCTGATGGAGGTGATGGTTGAGTCCGTCCTTCTCTTGTTGTCCTTGACGATAACATCGAGTTTTTCCTCTATTTTCATTAAATCTTCCGTCTTGGCCATCCTCAAGTTACAACTTATAACTTACAACTATAACTTACGACATATGAATAGATAATGAATCATGATCAACACGTAGAGAGTCCCAAATGTGAACATGTGTAAATGCTAAACATTGAATAGCTTGTTTCTTGAAATGTATGCATGCATCTCTATGGATGTGCGCATGTCAAAGAACATCAGATACAGAAGGCCTAATATAGAACCTTCCATATCTGTGAGATGTAGCAATCTACATAAAGTTCTCATGGATGATGGTATAGCTGAGGGTACTGGCCAATTTGCTACCAAACCTGATCATGCAATAAAATAAGCTGCACATTTCTGGGGCCTTTGTCTTCGCCACTCATACGCTCCCAGTGAGAACCGTCCGCAATGGATTCCTAATTTTGCTCACCCTATTCTAAGGCCAAGTAAGTGTATGTAAACTTGGTTTTTGAAGGTTGTATGATGTCCAAATCCAGTGAATGCTTACGAAAAATGGTCAATGCTTGGTGTCTTTTCCACAAGAATGTGATGATCCAAACCGTGTTTTGGACCACAAGTTGCACCTATGATAGTTTAAAGATGTCCTCCATCATCAGATCAAGGCAGTGTGCCACGCATGGGCTGACATATTGTGTGTAAACTCTTCCTCAATCATCTCTCCCATTTGTTTGCAATTTAATGTATTGGTTGTGACAATGTGAACTACATTCTGTGTGCCCATCTCCAATATGGCCTTGTGAATAAGATGGTAGATAAACTCTCTTGTGACATGCTCATTGCCAATGTCAAGATCTTAAAAACATGGTACCTAGATCATCTAAATGTGACCCTCTCATCGCCAATGCCATCATCAATGGCTCTTTAAAAAATGGCAAGCTTTGAACCTAAATTATAAGGTGTGGACCAATTTAAGCGAGTTTCTAATGCACTGTTGTCTTTGATCCGATATTAAGGTTTGATATTTTGGGCTGATTTTGGCATTTTTTGGGCAAGTATTATATACGGATGGATTGGGGATTCATTTCTTAGTGACCAACATGTCAAATGTTGACCATTTTTGATCATTTTTATGTCCTATGATACAAAATAATCATAATGTTCATGAATATATGTTCTTAACCTAAAGTATATACAATTAGGATTTATCAAGTCCATTTCTATAATTTCCTATAGGATGGTGGGTTGGAGGGAGATGTATATGTTCGGAGTTCTTTTACATTTTGTTTACTCTATCTATTTTTACATTGCAGGCAAGTCATAAGTAAACAGGAGCTCATAACAGCCCCTACAGAAAGCAGGTTTCAAATTGACGTGGAGAAAAACTGGAAGGAGTCAGCAAAAGTCTCAGCACTCATGCATGAATTAGAGGCTTTACAACCAGAAAAATCTAAAAGTGTAGTGTTCAGCCAGTGGACTGCTTTTTTAGATCTGCTGGAGATTCCTTTGAAGAGGTATGCACAGATGCCTATGCGCGCGTCCCCCCCCCCCCCCCAACACCCACCCACCCACACACACACACACACACACACACACACACACACACACACACACACACACACACACACACACACACACACACACACACACACACACACACACACACACAGACCCACCCACACACACCCCCCCCCCCCCACACACACACACACACACACACACACACACACACACACACACACACACACACACACACACACACACACACACACACACACACACACACAAAAAAAAAAAAAAACCCCAAAAAAAAAAAGAAAAAAAAACCCCCAAACCCCCCACAACACACAAAGTATCCATGTGCTTTTGTGTATACATGTCTGGATAACACCACCTGCAGTTGCATCTGCACATACATCTATTGGCACAGATGCTGTGGGATTTGTAAATATTACAGCATGCACGCAGCTATAAGCCTCTCTATAGCTAGCATGTAGCATGTGTGAAAATAGATATAAGGAAAATGAGCTGCAGTATTTCTTTGGCAGTGAATGCATTCATGAGCCTTACCAGGTCATGTGATCCAAACTATTGCTGTCAAGATGGGCTGGGAAAAATTTTCGAGCCTCTCCAAGCATGCTCGAGTTCTTGTCATCTGTGAAATGGCCCCCCTAAAGTGCTTTTTATATTTGTATTGTGCAAGTTAGAACATTTATTCCAGTGATTGTCTTTACTATCGAAGAGAGAAGTGCAGCTCATCCCAACTCACCCAGGAAGAATGATGCAGGTTTCGGAGGAGCAGGTATTTGGATTGAAAAGTATTCCATCTACCATAGGACAAAAGGGAAAAGATATAGAAGTGCAACAATTGCCAATATTTCAAATGTTGGGTTTAAAATATCAGCTATAAGAGTTGCTTTGATGCAAGAATCTGCATTTGTGAAACATGCATTATCTGTTAGGACATCTATATAGAACAAGAAGCAAATGGACGGGATGGATTATTATTAGTTATAAGAGAGTGGCTGTGAGAAATAAAGAGCAACTAAAGTTTCAAACTGGGTTCGTAAAGATGGACACCAAAATTTATTTTGGCATGATCAATAAGGGCATGGTCACTCTCCTTTGGATCTCATGAAGTACAAATCCTAGTCCCTCTTGTTGCTCAGGACTAACGCTGAGAACACTTCCATATCAGAGGCTGGGGCAAGGGAAGTTCCTATATATCTGTTGTCTGTAGGACGTGATAACAGTTTTGATGGAATGATAGACACATTTTACTAGTCGCTTTCTTGCTGTGAACCATGAAATGCACTGAAAATATTTTCTACTTGGCTGGTTTTCGACTTTCATGTAACCATGAGTGGGAATTTATGTTCCTGTTTGTTTGCATGTTTACTTGCTCTGTTTTGTTTTTAATCTCTTGTTCTATCCTCCAGGAAAAACATCAAGTTTTTACGTCTTGATGGAACACTCTCTCATCAGCAACGTGAACTTGTCCTACACAGTTTCAAGTCTGATCCTACTGTGGAGGTTAGCCTGTTTTATACCCCCCCCCCCTCACGCACACAACACACACACGCGCGCGCACACACACACACACGCGCGCGCGCACACACACACACACACACACACACACACACACACACACACACACACACACACACACACACACACACACACACACACACACACACACACTAGAGAGACAAGGAGCCCACATAGGAAGCAGAGATTCAAATTTTCATTTATTCCTTAGTCAACTTGGTTTGTGCAGTGAGAAATGAAAAAAAATCAGGCTTTTGTTCTTTTCTATGCTACACAAACTCGATAAGAAGCTCAGTTTTGTATATTTGTCTCTGCTGCTGTCTGATTTCTGCTCATGCTTGCTTCTTTGCCTCTGTGACTACAGTTTCCTCTATTGACTCTAATCAGCTGTCATTTGCTTTCCTTGCTCATAGTCACTGCCCTGTCTCAGAAACATTTATTCCAGTTATGGAAACTTCTAGTTCTTTCCAGCTCATCTCAGAGACATGTGCTCCAGCTATTGGTGCTGGCTCACAAACCTCCAACAGTACCTGTACATATCCTCTATCATCAGCACTCGAACCAGCAGGATCAACTTTGCCCTGATCCCACTGTTTTGTTTCCCTTGGATTGCTTTGTTAAATTCACAGCAGTTTTTATTAGCTCCCTATCACAACATTGGTCCATATGGGGATTCCATCAGCTTATATTCAGCAGCAGTACTGCATGCCAGCAGTGTAGAGAGTTGATACCATCCCATGTTGTGTAACAACCATGTTGAGTCTTCCAACATTGGCCCCCCTTCTGAAGTTCCCTGCATGAATGCCAATTGCTCGTCTTTGCTATGAAGGGTATCTTGTGTGATGGGCTAAAAATCAGTCTCCTCAGTGCAGGTGAAACAAAAGTGTTCACACAATCAGAGAAGACAGAATGTGAGGTCTTTGCTTTCCATTTCTGGTGAGTAATGTTATGTATGCATGGTTAACCATGCTCCATGGTTGATGTCATACAACAGCTCAATGCATATCTTTGTTTAGATGCAATATAGCGACTGTATTACTTTGGATAGGGTCTTTGTGAATCTCGAGACCTCCAGTGTTATGTCTCCGCCTCATTTGACATTTGGATGGGACCTGCAGCTTTTATTGATTTATGTGTCTATCGAGTGTGAACTTGGACAACTGGGCATAGGACTCTTGGGGCTCATTTGAGTCACTCATGTGAGTAGCATGTTTGTGTTGAAATAAGTAGAGACCTACTCCTACACTACTATCAAATAGAATCCTACCAAGCTATGGTGGAAGAACAAAAAGATAAGAAAACATAATGAATTAAATAAATGAAAAGAGCTTACATACAATGCTCTATGAGTATGGAGACTCCATGAAGAGAGAGAGGCACTCTTGGCAATGGGCTAGAGTGAATGTGCCTATGGAGAGTGAAGCAAGCCCCTCTTTATATGGAGTAGAGGGCAAAGTACCTCATGTGGGATAAATGGTCCTCGCTTGAGACTACTATGAAATAGAATCCTACCAAGCTATGGTGGAAGAAACAAAAGATAAGAAAACATAATGGATCAAATATATGAAAAGAACTTGCATACAATGCTTTATGAGCATGGGGACTCCACGAGGAGAGAGTTACACTCTTGGCCATAGTTGCTATTTGTACGTGTACGAATGCATTTATACGTACCTCTCCTTATCATATGTACACATACATAAAAAAATAAAACAAGCGAATGAAAGGTTTTGCACGCTTGAAACGGATCACTCTGGGATTTGTTTTCTTGCAGCTCTTAGGTTTTCCTCCAAGCTCCGAGTGTGTGTGCAATTTGCCTTCCATGCTCTCTTGTTACTCAGATAAGACTCCCTCTTCAACCTCCTTACGCTCTCCCTTAACATTCCCGACCTCTTCCTCATCTTCTCAAGCCTTCTTTTTCTCTGTCCAAGCTTATAAGTCTTTGCTTCACCCTCTTCAAAAGTCCACACATTGAATAGAGATCCTCCTCCCTTCTCTAAGCACAATGGTGAGAAACACGAGGCATTTGATCTTCATTGTGTAGGTGTTAAGAAAGATGCAAAGAAGTTCAACTCCCATCATTGAACTTGCAAATATTGTGGCAAATTATACACAAGTGGAGCTACAAGGCTACTTCAACACCTATGCAAAGGCGGAGGGCAAGTTGCGGCATCAAGGGACACCCACGACCATATTGCATCTGAGATTTGGCAAAGAATGTTAGGCTCTCTTAGCACATTACCTATTTTGACAAGAAGATATGCAAGCCATGCTTCTCATGCATCGGTCTCTACTTCTTTGCATGAAGGGTAGTCACATTTTCAAGGGTCAAATATTGGTTCATCATCACAACACACAAAAGGATTCACAATCACATATGGGGCAAAGTGGATTAGGGCAAGCTATAGGCATGCAAGGTCCTCTCACGTGGATCAAAGAGAAACAAAAGATAACCAACATAGAGATTGCAAGAACAATAATTATGGAAAATCTCTCATTTAATTATCTTAATTAAAACTAGTGGAAGCCTATGGTGAAAGCAATTAGTGAAGTGGATCCATGTAAAGGATGGAATGGACGCACTTCACTATGGTGATACCCTCAATGAAGCACACATGATTGTTTCAAAGGTATACAGTTCCATGATTTCCCACAGGAAATATGGAGAAATGCTCCTTGATAGGATTAACATGGAATCATGCACGTGAATTAATAATCCATGTCTTAGAGAGTGCATCATTCTTAGTAAAGAAGGCATCAATTAGATCACTCTTGGTAATATCGTGTTTACTTAGTTCAAAGAGTATTTAAGATATAGTTTTGAAATGGGTTTCAAAATGTTTAGTACGAAGAGTATAAAAATATGAGAATAAAGAACAATTATTATATTCATTGGAAATATTTTTTATTTTTATTTTTCTAAATAAAATTTAAGCTTTAGACTCCTTTATCTATCTAGTGCTAAAAGCACATAAAAGACTTGATCTACTACCTTATAGATTAATACATTATACAACATGACTCTTGACTCGCATGCCAATCGTGACATTATTAAAATTTAAATAGATTTGGATATGACATTGATCAATGAATTCAAATTTCAATATGAATCATGATTCAAATGGGATAGTGATTACAAACATCTCATTACATGAAGGAACAAAATATATATGAAAATCATGACTCATGTCTCTTGCAAAAAGCGGTAAAACCTTATTAAGAGTCGAGGGTGATTATATTGATTATACACGAATCGTAATAGATCAAGAGATAGTCTTTATATGGGATGCAAAACCACCTTAACTTCCTATGCAATAATTGTATTGCCAAGAGGTAGAGCCAGTTATTTTCACATGGTTATGAAGTAGATAAGGAGTCCTATTCATGATGAGAGCCTAGAGGATGTGCTTAGAAGCATAGTTGCCTTCAAACGCATTAGTAGCCTCTGTGTCTAACGTTTGGCTAACGTCCATGGCTGACGAGTTAGCAACAAGTTACTAACGTGACTTTTTTTTGCCCAGCACTCCTTTGATTTTATCAAATTCGATGGTAAGACCTTGTGTTTTTTGCTCTTCCACTTGTGTGTTGCAGCAGTCTACAGCTTTGAGCATACTTGCTGGTCAACTGAACCCTTCAAGCTTGAAGGTATGGGGCATATATTGCTTGCCTATTGCATACGCATTCTTTGTAGCTTGTGGCATCTCTTGTTAGACAGGAAAATGGGCTGCATGCAGCTCACTAAGGCAGTCCACTGCCCCTCTTGTTGAAGACAAGTTGCTCTCTTTATGGGAAGAAAACTACACCTCCTAACACAAGGATTGTGTACACATTGCACATAGTAGGAATTGACCTTGGATATGCAGAGTTTAGAAATGAACTATGAGTGTATTTACTATTCACCGTTGTGCACACATAATTATAAATATCCATGGACGACATTCATCATTCATGTTTGAAATTTGCATAGTGCACATTGCATATTATGCATTTATGCACATGGGACAAAGCTTGAGCTCTATCAGATATGCATAAGTGCTTTAGTCTTAGCAACATAACATGTGCAAATTGCAATGTCCATTGTTAAGATTCAACATTGTCAGTCGACATGTTTACATTGTACAATATGACAATTGACTTGTGAGTGCTGTCTATCACATGGCACATACTCTTAGTGTGGTCTATGATTCTATGTATTTTATAGATAAATCATTTATGTCTATGTGTTTATGAGCATACGTGTGTGTGTGTATATATATATATATATATATATATATATATATATATATATATATATATATATATATATATATACACACACACACACACACACACACACACACACACACACACACACACACACACACACATATACATATACATATAGACATATACATATAGACATACATATAGACATATACATATAGACATATACATATACATATACATATAGACATATACATATACATATATATATATATATATATATATATATATATATATATATATATATATATATATATATATATATATATATAGATAGATAGATAGATAGAGAGAGAGAGAGAGAGAGAGAGAGAGAGAGAGAGAGAGAGAGAGAGAGAGAGAGAGAGAGAGAGAGAGAGAGAGAGAGAGAGAGAGAGAGAGAGAGAGAGAGAGAGAGAGAGAGAGAGAGAGAGAGAGAGAGAGAGAGAGAGAGAGAGAGAGAGAGTTTTTACGTCTATGACAGGCCAAAGTCGGCCTATGAGACAAAACATAAGATACATGATACGGATGTCATCCGGCCGCCACAAAACTAAAGTAAGATCATAAAAAGCTAATACAATCTAGTCTCCAACATATGTGGTAAAATACTAAGGTTGATGGAACCCTATCCTTGGGGGTATATGCATGTCTATATGCTGAGGGCAATACAATCATGAAGATGCATCTGTCTACTAGCTCCATCCAGTGGTAATGGAGGGGTGGAGGATTTGATACATAGGTGGAGCCGGTGCTAGAGCTTTCTGTATGAAAGCTATAGGATCTGCTCTCATCAGGGCTACTCGCTGCGCAGTCGCCTCGAGATGTCTGGCCCGAATCTCCTCTACCTGGCGATGGTATAGCCTAACTCCTCTGAGCGCTGTGACTCGTGGTCGTCGTCTAGCTCGACTCACCTCAGCCTGTTGTAGAGTCACTCCTCGCTGGGAATCGGGTGGGGAGGGGACTCTAGACCTCTGGAAAAAATCAGTGAGCTGTAGCGGTCTCCTCTCCACCTGTGTAGCTGTGTGTCTCAATGGTAAGAGTGCATCTGTATGCCTTTGAATCTCTATCAAGAAACGTCCTAACTCTCTCTGATCTCGGGAGTCCATAATCTCTCGTAGGGTGGGCTGCCCTTTGAACAAAGTCTCATATCTGTCTCTAATCTGAGTGTATGCTGTGCATCGACATACGAAATGCTCCTCACTCTCCACCTCCTCCCTACATAGTTTGCAGATCCGCTCTACTCTCGGGACCCCACTGTGTCTCCCACTCTCGATCTCTAGTCCGTGTGATGCGACCCTGAGTTGTCCAATCGCTACTCGTGAACTTTGTGGCATATAGATGTCCATATAGCGTGGTCTTTGTATGAACCCATCTGACATAATGGTGAGAAACTGATCCCTGTAGTCTGATATCCTCCCCTCTACTGGGTGAGCTCCATACTCTCCTGATGTAGAGCCTCCATAAGTCCTGTCTGATCACCAGATTCCTCTCGCTGCGAGAGAGCTGATAGTAAGGTGAGTTTGAGTCGTACTGAAAAGGTGGCAAACTCTCTATATCGAGCCCATGTGTCGCGAACCAAGCTGTGACCTGTGAGTACCAGGCTCTATCATGTCCGCTCTGAGATAACTGTATAGCTGCCTCAAAAGCTCTACGAGTGAGTCTGTCGCGTGGTAACTCCCTCACCCTTTGCATGAAACTCACTGTGTGGAATAGTGCCTCGAGGACCATGGGTGGTGCCGAGAGCTCTGCTCGGATGATGTCATGTGGTATGGTCTGCTTGCTACGGAACAAGCGTGAGATCATACATACTTGGGGCCTCTCAATCTGTGCCCACTGATCGACCGTCAAGCCTGGTGCCCATACTGTTGCTGAATACATCAAGGTGGGGGTGACTAGTGTGTCGAAAAGCCACCCCTTCGTGCGGGGTTCCTGGAAGTGTGCCTGGTGACACCTCCGCTCTAGCATGGCTAGGGCTGCATACCCACGGGTGAGTCTGTCAATAGCTTCCTGCCTCATGGTGAAAGGTCCTGGTAGATTGGTGAAAGTAACTCCCAAGTAGACATATGAAGTAACCACCTCGATGTGCCCTCTTGCTATGGTGAAGATGGCTGCACTCCTCACTGCACTGGATGTGTGAAAGATCATGACCTTGGTCTTGCCAAGGTTCACAACCAATCCTCTATGTGAGCAAAAATCATCCAAGGCTCCGAGGTGGCATTGGAGCCCCTCATGTGACTCTGAAATCAAAACATTATCATCAGCATATAAAAGAATGTGAATTGGGGTACCTCCAAGGTCGCTCCCCTCTTCGCCTGCTCGTAGTATGTAATCGGAGATCTCATCAATGTAAAGCCCAAAAAGTGTCGGGGAGAGGGGACAACCTTGCTTAACACCAATGGTGCTAGCAATGGGCTCTGATAAACCTCCAGGACATCGGACTCAACCAGACACCTTCTCGTACAGAGAGTAGATGGCCCATATCATCCCTGTCGGGATCCGAAGGCTAAGTAGGCGTTGGAACAGCCTCTCACGTGGAACTGTATCAAAAGCCTTGCGAAAGTCCACAAGACAACAATAAAGCCTCTTCTTCCTTGCCTTTGCCCCATCAATGAGACAACGCAGGATGAAGGTATTGTCGATAGTGGAAAAAGCTCGTTTGAACCCGGCCTGGCTTGGTGCTCGGAGGCTCTGCATATGAGCTAAGCTCTGCCTCAAGTACTGCTCCATATAACTTGGCCATTGTGTGGCCAATCATGATAGTCCTGTAGGTACCCGGATCCAGAGCATCGCCAGATTTGTGGATAGGCACGATAGTATGTTGCGTCCACTCCTCTGGGAATCCCTCCCCTATAGCCCGGTTGAAGACATGTGCAATCAACGGGGCTATAGTGGAAGTTGCGTAGATGAGGTGCTCGCTCTGTAAACCAGTGTGGTCGGCTGTCCGCCTGTGTTGCATACGACGTATGGCCCTCTCCACCATCGATGTAGTAAAGAAAGAGGTGTGTGTGGGTCGAGGCTCAAGTGGGTGTGGGAGGGGTGGCTGTCGAGGCACATCATATAGTCGCGCTCCATAATCTCGCCAGATCTGTGGGTCCTCAATGGGTGTAGTCGAACAAGGCTCGCAGAGAGCGTGCCATGTTGTCGCACTATCCATGCTCATGAATAGACGGTATAGCTCAAGCTCTTGTGCCTCCTGGAATGCCCGTCGCTTTTGACGAGTCAGTGCCTTCATCTGTCTACTTGCCTCTCTCTCTGTAATCTCTCCCAAGGCTCGCCGCGCATGTAGGTGTCTATAAAGTGCTCTACACATCATCGTACCAATTGTTATGGGGTCTAGTCCCAAAGGGAGCATAATTAGTAAGGTACGATCTGTACGATTCGTACGATACGTATTAGTACGGTACTACGTACGTACTCTATGATTTGGGGCTTCCCGTACGGGATTCGTACGTTCATAAGGTACGATTTTTTTTTTTTAATGCTAAAAATTATATATCTCATCTTTAACATGATAAAGATCATGCTTATGAATATAATGCATCAAAATAAAGGTTAAAAACTTTATTTAGCTATATTTAATCATGTGGGATATCGTCGTGACTCGTGACTCGTGGTATCGGGGAATTGGATATCATGTATGTAGTATCTACTATCATCATTCATGTATGTACTATGATGTAAGTTGTACTTTGTAACATCATTTAAAACAAAAACCATGCTATCAAATTTCATTCATTACAAATTACAATGATCATTCATCATTACAAAAACGGTAAAACCATTCGTTCAAATTTCATACATCATACATGACTCATCAATGTTCAATCATCATAGTACATAAAATCAAACTTCAAGTCACATCAAACATGATCATCATGATTCATGAATCATCACCAAGTGGCAAGAATACATACATTAATGATAAATCATAAATAACAAAATGACAAGTCACAAGTCCACATTGGTAAATACTAAAAGCCAATGAAAAACATCATCAATCATGTAGTATGTATACATCTATCATCAATCATCATAATGTCAATAAAGTGAGTCGTGATAAGTCCAAAACTCTAATCAAAATGTCACATGGATCATGAATCATGATGAACAATGATCACTCATCATTCGCATTCTCCATCTCATCAATATCACTATCATCATAATCATCATCAAGAGAATCAGATGTTGTCATCTCATAAGTAGATGACGGTAGACTGGGTGGATCACTGACAAGATTTCCCTCATCATCAAAACGAGGGGATAGCGGCATCGATGGTAATGTCCTCCTCCCCTTCCTCCTCGTATATGTAGTAACTGGTGCTCGACTACTGCTAGCTCCATCCCCATGTGAAGTGGTCGATGCACGCCGAATAATCAACCCTTTCCCACGACCACGGACTCCTCTGACCCTTCCTTTGCTGCTACGGCTTCTTGTTTGCCTCACATCTATAGAGCAAAGCTCTCTATATAGCTCGGCAAAAAGAAGCTCCTCATCATCTTGAGGCACATCATATGATGGAAGAGGAGTGTCTCTCACAGAAGGCCAAAATCTGTCCACATTCACCTAAATAAAAAAGAGAAATTAGAATCAAAACATGAATTACTTGTTTATGCAAAATCTGAAATTTATGTAAATTATTGCAAATCTGAAATTTATGCAAATTTATGCATATTTATGCAAATTTATGCAAATCTGAAATTTATGCAAATTTATGCAAATCTGAAATTTAAGCAAATTTACTTACTTGTTTTTGAGTCTCCATGTTAGGTATATTTTGCAACATCCTTAGATTGGTGCGGCAATATATTGATTTCTCCATTTGTTCAGGACTAAGTCTATTCCTCACCTTTGTATGGATGAGAGCAAAAGCACTCCAATTCCTCTCACATGCACCGGATGAGCAATCTTGAGATAACACCTTGAGAGCATATGTGCACAAAGTAGTGAATGAAAAACCAAAATTTTGCCACCAAAAAGGTGGTTTTACCATTGACTCTCTATCCCAACATGTAGGGGAAAGAAAAGCGGGATTTCCCCTCTCATCCATATAGCAATTTATTTGCTCCAACATGTCATTATGTAGATGTATGGGAACTACACGTGACATATATTGAAGCCGATCCGATAATACCTCCACATCATCATATAATTGCGGGCTTTTGAATGCCGGATGCAATAAGCCCGCAAACCCATGGATAGGTCGATGCATCTTCTCATTGTTATCTAATCATAAAAAAAGAAAGAGAGTTAAATTTTAAAAAGAAGAATGAAATAAAAATTAAGATAAACATATTACATACATACTCATTGCATCATGGTTTATGGCACATCATACATGCATGCATGATGCATGCATGATTACATCATGCATGCATCATTGCATGCACATTGCAATTTGCACATAGATATTAAATATCAAATATAAATACATTTATGATGTGTGATATAATTGATGAATCATAAATGATAAATCATAATTTGTCAAAGTGTCTTACCTCAAGTACTTCACCTCTTTGATCTTCGGTGACAAGAGTGCATTCCCTTATCTCTTCCATAGCTCTTCTCATGATATGGATGAGAAGCCCTAGAGTAGCACCCTCACAATCCGTCATGCGTAGAACTTTGTAGATAGGTGTGATGACACTCAAAATAGCCTTCACACTATCCCAAAAGCTCTCATCCAAACATAGCCTTTGTATGTTTTTTGACTCCTCCAATGAGCTCTCGTCCCACTCGCTCCAAAAGGTAGATACCAACGTTTGTCGTAGAGGCACTTTGACTTCAAGCAACCTTGAAAGAACAATCCACATGTATGCAAAACGTGTGGTGGCGGGCTTCTTTATTTCAAGCTTGCTATGCTCTATAAACATAGCTAACACTTTCACTTTTTGTGTGAAAAATGTAACTATGCTTGAGGCTTGTAGTGTGCAAGCTTTTACCCATGATAGCTTTCCAATATCCTCCATGAGCAGATCAAGACAATGAGTTGCACATGGAGTCCACACAATATGTGGATACTCACCCTCCAAAAGCTGCCCCATATGCCTACAATTGCTTGCATTGTCGGTGACAACTTGCACTACATTTGATGGACCCACCTATGCATAAAATTTAAAAATTAATATCCAGAATCTAACATAAATGGAAAATCTGAAAATTTATAAAACATATAAAAATAAAATTAAAAACTTACCTCTTCGATGGCCTTCTTGATATGTCGATAGATGAACACTCCGGTTGTCTTCTTTCCTTTCTTTCCAACCTCAACGGCACGTAGGAAGAAAGTACCAATAGCACATGACACAAGAATATTAATTATCCCTCTATTTTTTCTATCTCTCCATCCATCGGAGAGGTTAGTGCATCCATACCTAGACCATTTCTCACGCATAGGGGAAAGTGAGAGATCTATCCTCTTCTTCTCCTCATTAATTTTGGTTGTCCTCATATCGGAGTAGGTAGGTCCACTCCATCCTTGACATGGACCCACTTCACTAATTGCTTTCACCGTAGTCTTCCATTGGTTTGAATTAAGAAGATTAAATGAGAGATTTTCCATAATTACCGTTCTTGCAATCTCTATGTCGGTTATCTTTTGTTTCTCCTTGATCCATGTGAGAGAAGACCGTACATGCCCGGGAGCTTGCCCTAATGCCTCGCATGTGATTGTGAATCCCTTTGTGTTGGTGATTGTGATGATGAACCAATATTTGAGTCTTGAAAATGTGACTCCCCTTCATGTGAAGAGGTAGAGGCCGATGCACGAGAAGGGTGGCTTGCATATCCTCTTACCGATGTAGGTAATGTGCTAGGAGAGCCCAACATTTTTTGCCTAATTTCGGATGCAATATGGTCGGGGATCTCCTTGCATGCCGCTACTTGCCCTCCAAGCTTGGTTAGGTGTTGAAGAAGCCTTGTAGCCCCACTTGTGTATCTCTTGCCACAATATTTGCAAGTCCAATGATGGGAGTTGGACTTCTTCGTATCTTTCTCCACACCAACACAATGGAGCTCAAATGCCTCGTGCTTGTCTCTCACCATTTTGCTTAGAAAGGGCTGACCTACAAGAGGAGAGAGTGTTGGGGATAAAGGCCCCAAGGACTCTCCTTTTGTATATTTTGACCCTTCCATGTGAAAGCTCTCTTCGAGAGCTTTCCAGACATATTTTTGTTGTATTTTTTGGACCCCAAATTGGGGAGTTATAGGCATTTACATTATTTTTATGACTTTTGGTCATTGGCCATGTGTGAACATGCCCAAATGACCTAAAAGTCACTTATCAATAAGACTTGGTCCCAAATCTCTCATAACTTGATTGGGACTTCTTCAACTTCAGCTTCTCCATCTTCTTCTCCAAATTTCTGCGCAGGTTTCTCTCTCTACTTTCTCTCTCCTCATGCAGCAGCCCACTCCCTTGGCGTTTGGAGCAACCGAGCACACCACGACGTAGCTCTCCGCGGCCTCTTTCAACTGGTATCAGAGCACTTGAGCTGTCCCATCGCGACAAAGTTGCTCGAAGTGCTTTTCCACTTCAGCCTATGTTAAGCTGAAGGTGTTTTCTTGCATTTGGGAGAATTTCATCGCGAAAAACCTTCTTTTTTCGCGATAAAAGGGCTGTTTTTGGAGGATTACTTTAGCTCGGAGCAAAACTGAAGCAAATTTTGTGTTTTTTAGAGAGTTTCATCGCGAAGAATCTCTTCTATTCTTCCTTTTGTATCCCCAGAGGTCTTTTTCAGCATCCACATTGCTGATTTTTTCATCTACAGGTCTTTTGTGGCAGAAATTCTCTCATTTTTCAAGTGGGAGGACATGCACAAAGATTGAGGAAGTGCATACTTGCTGGAAACTTATTACAGTAGGTCATTTCTCTGATTTTACAGGTCATATTGCTGCAAAAATTGGGGCTTTTGTGAAAACAAGCACCCATTGCCTTGGTTTTACATCTATGTATGCCTTTTGTGGTTGAAAAACAACAAATTTGTTGTTTTTGATGCAATTACAGCTTGCTGGAATTTTCTGAAATTTTCTGCAGAAAATTTCAGAAATTGTTTTTTGCAAGTTTTGAACAGTTTTTGGGCTTAATTTCTCAGCTATAGTCTCCTAAGGTAATTGCGCACAGGACAGCAGGTGAATTTTACCTTTTTGGTGAAATTCTGAAGCTCTTAGTGTGCAAACATGGCCTCTACCTCCTCTGATGTCAAAAGCTTGTTTGAGATCAAGAGATTTGAAGGTAATGGTTTCGATTTGTGGAAAGAGAGAATGTTGGGCATCCTCTTTCTTAAAGATTGTGAAGGGGCTCTTGAGGAAGTCAAGCCTGAAGATATGACAGATGCAGCATGGATGAACCTAAACAAGAAGGCCATCACTTACATCAAGATGGCCGTATCAGATGAAATCTTAGTGGATTTGAAAGGCCTTACAACTGCTTTTGAGGTATGGGAGAAGCTGAAAGCCACTTATGAAAATACCACGCCTGTAAATCAAGTGCATCTTATGCGTAAGCTAGTGTGTATGCAGCTTGATGAGTCAAAAAAAGCTTAAGGCCATCTTCTTGTTGATGACCTTACCTGATTCGTGGGAAACATTGGTTGTTTCACTTTCGAATAGCCCCAGTCTTACCTTTGATGGTGTAAGGGGTTCTATTTTGAATGAGGAAATCAGGAGGAAAGCTAGTGGAGAGGGCAGTGGTTCAGCCAATGTGGCTAGAGGAAGAACACAAAAGAAAAGTGGAAATGTACAGAGGAACAGGAGCAAAAGCAAAGGCAAGGCTGAAGTGACTTGTTATCAATGTGGTAGGAAAGGTCACAAGAAGCCTGATTGCAGATTCTATAAAGCTGAACTAGAAAGAAAGAAGAACACAGGTGACAGGAAGAAAAAGGACACCAAGAATGAAGCACATGATACCTCAAAGGACAAAGACAAAGAGAAGGCCAATGTGGCCTCTAGTGTCATCATTGAGGAGCTATCAGATGCAGAAGATATACTTTGTGCTACTATGGAAGCAGAGCATGCTGAAGTTATTGATCCTTCTATTAATATTCATGCACAAGATATGCAGATCACAAAGAGGGATTTGATTGATGCCTTGCTTACTGTGAATGATGCTTTGTCACAAACATGGATTGTAGATTCAGGTGCATCGTTTCATGTAACTCCTATTAAGGAGTGTTTCACTACCTTTCATGCAGGCAGCCATGGACATGTATATCTTGGAAATAACCATGCTTGTTCAATTGAAGGTATTGGCACAGTGCATCTCACAGTGGATGGTACCAATGAGCTGGTTTTGCATGATGTAAGGTATGTACCAAGCATCAAGAAAAGCTTATTGTCTGTTGGGCAAATGGATATGCATGGATATAGTATCCTCTTTGAGAAGGGGTCATGGAAGCTTATCAAAGGCTCTAGGCTGATTGTTAAAGGTACAAAGAAAGGGACTCTTTATTGCTTGCATGGTAAAGCCTTGTTGGGCAAGTTTATTGCTTTGGCTGAAATCCATTCACATATGGAATTATGGCATAAAAGGCTTGGTCACATGAGTCAAAAAGGCCTTGATAAACTATGTAATTTGGACAAGTTTGATGCTAAAGGCTCAAAACTTGATTTTTGTAATGAATGCCAATATGGTAAGCAAGTAAAGAATTCTTACTACTCTGGTGTCTCTCGTAAGTCTAATGTGCTTGATCTTGTTCATTCTGATGTTTGTAGCATGCCCACAAAATCTATGGGGGGTGCTCTTTACTTTGTTTCTTTTGTAGATGATTACTCTAGGAAGCTTTGGGTATATTTGTTAAAATCTAAAGATGAAGCCTTTGCTGCATTTAAGAAATTTCATGCATTTGTGACCACTCAAACAGGTAGAAAGCTGAAATGCTTACGTACAGATAATGGGGGTGAGTTTACAAGTGCTGAATTCAATAGATTTTGTGAAAATCTTGGTATTAAGAGGGAGCTAACAGTCCCATACAGCCCCTCTTCCAACGGTGTGGCTGAAAGGTATAATAGGACTTTATGTGAGAGGGTGAGATGCATGCTGTCCACAGCTAATCTCCCTCATGGATTTTGGGGAGAGGCTTTGAAAACTGCAGTTCATGTTTGCAATCGATCCCCTCATATGTCCTTAAAAGGTGGCATTCCAGAAGAGGTTTGGTATGGCAAACCAGCTTCATATGACCACCTACGCATCTTTGGTTGCGATGCTTTTGTGCATATAAGGCCTGAGTTGAGAAGCAAGTTAGATGCAAAGTCCATGAAAGGAATCTTCATGGGTTATGGAGATGAAGGTGAAATGGGCTACAGGATTTGGCTACCTCAACTCAAGAAGGTAATACGCAGCCGAGATGTTGTATATAATGAGGCAAGGCTGCTCAAAAACAATTGTGCCTCTAAAGATGACCATAAAAGAGTCAAATTTCAGCATGTACAGCCACCAGTTAAATCTGATATGGAGCCTCGGGATGCACCACATATGGCTGGAAATGACAATGAGCCCGTGGTTATTGAGCCAGATGATGCTGGACAGCAAAATGATGCTCCTGAAGGGCATATGCAGCCACCTATTCATGCTGAAAACAGGGCTGGAAATGATGTACAGCAGCCTGTTAACAATGAAGAAGTTAATGTACCTCCTGATGTAGATCCATTGCCTGGTAATGTTGATCATTGGGTAAGAAGATCTATACGTCCTAGGAGGCGAGTGAATAGATATGATCCCTCTATACATTATATTATGTTATCAGATGAGGGTGAGCCTCTTACTTATAAAGAGGCAAAGCTATGTGAGCACAAGAAGAAGTGGGAGTTAGCCATGCAGGAAGAGATAAAGGCCTTGCATGCAAATGATACTTGGGATTTGGTTGAGTTACCCAAAGGAAGGAAAGCCATTCCAAACAAGTGGGTGTACAAAATCAAAACTGTTGATGGCAAACCCAAGTATAAGGCAAGGCTGGTTGCTAAGGGATATGCCCAAAAAGAGGGCATTGATTTCCAAGAAGTGTTCTCTCCAGTGGTGAAAATGACCACTTTACGTGTGTTGTTTGCTCTCACAGCTGCCTTGGATTTGGAATTATTCCAAATGGATGTTAAAACAGCCTTTTTGCATGGTGATTTAGATGAAGAGCTGTACATGAAACAGCCAGAAGGATATGCCATTCCTGGAAAAGAGCATATGGTATGCAAACTGAAAAGGAGCTTGTATGGGCTGAAACAGGCCCCCAGACAATGGTATAAGAAGTTTGATGCATTTATGCTCAAACATGGGTTTAAAAGAAGCTATGCAGATCATTGTTTGTACACGAAAAAGGATGAAGATGGCAGCCCAATTATTCTTGTACTGTATGTAGATGATATGCTGCTGGCTGGGAAGAAAAAGAGCACTCTCAATGCTCTAAAACAGCAGCTGAACTCTGCATTCAATGAAAGACCTTGGGGAAGCTGAGCATATTCTTGGTATGCGTATAAAAAGGGATAGACAGCAGCATACTTTGCAGGTATCCCAAGAAAAGTACATTGAAAAAGTGCTGGACAGATTTAATGTGGCTGATGCTAAGCCTCTTGGAGTGCCATTGCAGCCACATGTTAAGCTTTCCAAGGATGACTGTCCCAAAAATGATGATGCAGCCAGTTACATGAAGAGTGTTCCATATGCATCAGCTTGTGGTTAACTTATGTATGCTATGGTTGCCACTCGGCCAGACATTGCTCATGCAGTGGGAGTTGTTAGCAGGTTCATGGCTAATCCTGGTAGAGCTCATTGGGAGGCAGTCAAATCTATCTTGAGATATTTGAAAGGGACCAAAAGTAAATGCTTATGTTATGGACAGGGTCCATTGGAGTTAAAAGGATTTTGTGATTCAGACATGGAAGGTGATGTGGACACACGCAAGTCCACAAGTGGCTATGTATACATCCTTGCAGGTGGAGCTATTTCATGGTGCTCTAGACTTCAGAGGATAGTTGCACTATCTACTACAGAGGCTGAATATATTTGAGCCACAGAGGCTTCCAAAGAAGCCATTTGGTTAGCTCGGCTCTGCAGTGAGTTTGGGATGCTTGAAAAGGCACCTCTTCTTGGATGCGATAGCCAGAGTGCCATATGTTTGGCAAAGAATGCCATGTTTCATGCTCGCACAAAGCATATTGATGTGAGATATCACTTCATCAGAGAGGTGTTAGAGGATGGCCTGATCACTTTGATCAAGGTCAATACTTCACAGAATCCTGCAGATGCTCTCACGAAGTGTCTACCCAAGGCACAACATCAGCTATGTATACAGATGGTGGGAGTTACTTAGCTTAAAGGAGCCTCCTTGGTCCTTTAAGTGGGAGGTTGTTGGGGATAAAGGCCCCAAGGACTCTCCTTTTGTATATTTTGACCCTTCCATGTGAAAGCTCTCTTCGAGAGCTTTCCAGACATATTTTTGTTGTATTTTTTGGACCCCAAATTGGGGAGTTATAGGCATTTACATTATTTTTATGACTTTTGGTCATTGGCCATGTGTGAACATGCCCAAATGACCTAAAAGTCACTTATCAATAAGACTTGGTCCCAAATCTCTCATAACTTGATTGGGACTTCTTCAACTTCAGCTTCTCCATCTTCTTCTCCAAATTTCTGTGCAGGTTTTTCTCTCTACTTTCTCTCTCCTCATGCAGCAGCCCACTCCCTTTGCGTTTGGAGCAACCGAGCACACCACGACGTAGCTCTCCGCGGCCTCTTTCAGAGAGCACTTCAAAGTTCAAAGTTCTAGAGCACTTCAAGACTCAAGAGCAGTTGCACATCAGAGAGCAACACTCGCGGACGGTCGACAGAGAGCAAATATAGCCCAAATGAGCTGCTCGCAGCATAAAAATTCGAAAAGCCTGGATAACAATTTTTTTTCGTACGAATTCGTATGATTACGTACGGGTACGTACGGGTCTGAAAATACGTACGAACGTATTCGTACGCGTACGAATACCATCTATGAGGGGGAGGGATACGTTATGTATGAGTGGTTTGAGGGAAGGAGCTTATAGCTGAGGTATGTAAGGTGGATGAGATATGTGAGTTGAGAACTGAGAGGGGGGTGGATGGATGTAGTAGGCATAGGCCACGCTCGACCTCAGATGAGTATAGAGGGGCTAGCTCATGTGTGAAGTGAATGGTGGTGTATGGGGTACATGTGATAGGTCTATGTGGAGTTCTATCCCCAACGATGGAAAGAGAGAGGTATGTGTGATCGGCTCCTATGGGAATAGGTGGGATGGTAAGCGATGTAATGAGGCGGGTGGCCTTCTTCGATCCCAAGATATAGTCAACTGTGCTCCCTCCTCCCCCGAGAGACCCATGTGGCATGCAAGTCAAGCCTCTTGAAGTAGGCCACTGAGCCATCCCGTTATAGATGACGAGACGATGCTCAGATCCAAGCCTAAGTAGATGTCGTCCATATGCTGTGATAGGAGCTCTGTCTGCGGAGTGTCTCATGATAGTCTCCTCTCGTAGGGCATGTAGTGCTTGTGGATCCTCCTCGTCATACGTCTCGCATTGCTCACTGCATGTGCGAGCATTGAAGTCTCCCATGAGGAAGACTTCACCAAGGGTGGAGTACTCCATGATCTCATCTGATAGACATGCATAAGGTGAGGCCTCCCCTGATGAAGAGTCATGCTCAGTGGAGGCGAAGCGAGAGCCTGTGGGGGCGAAATAGCATATGGCTATGTAGATGAAACTGTCATGTGATAGCTCAAGGCGGGTCCACATGTATCGGGCCTGTGGGTCGCGGGCCATGATCTGTAATCTATTGTGTAATCTCTGTTGAAAAAGTATGGCCACCCCTCCTGATCCACGGATGTGTGCTGTCGTGTGCATCCTCGATGTAGAGACTCCCACTCGAATCCATGTATCCTGGGCAGTCCTCTCTCCGGACTCTCATGTGTCTCTGTAAGTAGGATGATGTCATGGCCTCTCATCACCTCCTCGAGTCTCTCTGGGTGTGTCCATAGATCTTCGTTGCAGTTCCAAGACTGCCAAATGGATCTCTTCTTGTGTCCCACAGGCCGCGAGTCCCTATGCGATGACCTTCCCATCTATGATGACCCGGCCATCTCTATAGGATGCTCGTTTCCCCTCTTTGCGGGCTTGGTGCACCCTAGGCATACATGCACGCCTATGTGCGACTTGCATTTTGGTGAGGTCATCATCGAGATAGACGGGTGGGCCTTCGAGTCCTCGTAGGATTATCCTCTTGCGAAGGAAAGTAGATCGTGAATCTCTTTCGGGAAAGTGGAGTATGAGGGCTCGTTTTTTAGTGGCATCTTTGCCTACTCTCCAAGCTTTAGTGAAAGGAGATGTTTCCCCCTCCGTATATCCGAGTTTGGCGCATAACCTCTTTCCATCTTCTTCCGGAGTGGATCCCTCCCTCTCTCCCATTCCAGTGACTCGTATATTGAGGCGTCTAGCTTGCCTCATCCTCTCTTCCTCGATAGTGTTGTGTACGAGGAGAGTTTCTTCTTTATGTGCTTCTTCACGGGCCTCTTTTTTGATGTTTTTTTTTACTATTTCCACCCAACCCTCTTTGGTGGCTTCGAGTTTGTCTTCCATATGCTTCGTGATTTCTGCTTTGAGGGCTTCCTTGGTGATGGTATGAATCTCACCTTCCTCTGGGGAGAGTGATGCCACCGTTGTCTTGAGGAGAGCTATTTCTCTCTTGAAGATATCTTCCTCCATTCCTCTTGTGCTACGTCCCAAGTTTCTTTTTCTGTTATCCTCCTCTTCTCCCACTCCTCTTTCTCTTTCTTCCATTGATCTTTTTCTTTATGGAATGTCTCGGTCTCTTTTTCGAGCTTAGATAGGTGGGCAATGATGTTGTTGATGGTGGAATCCATAAGCTTCTTGTTGTCCTTCAAGTTGCTGTGGAGTTTGTCTTCTAACTTGAGTAGGTCCTCCTTCTTTGCCATGTCCTGCACAGGAGGAGGCCGAACTTACGTTTGAAGTTTGGTTTTTCTGATGGGGTTAGGGTTTCGATAGGGTTAGGTTAGGGGTTAGGATGGCGGTTAGATTTTTGGGTTAGGGTTAGGGTTAGGGTTTGGGTTTGGGTTAGGGTTAGGGTTTGGGTTAGGGTTACGGGTAGGATTAGGATTAGGGTTAGGGCGGAGAGTTAGGGTTTCGGTTAATGCATGTGACGTAGCTAAAGCTAGGGTTTGCTAGGGCATGGTTGTTGGGGCAAAGTTTAGGGTGATGGTGGGAGGGGGGGAGAGAGAGAGAGAGAGAGAGAGAGAGAGAGAGAGAGAGAGAGAGAGAGAGAGAGAGAGAGAGAGAGAGAGAGAGAGAGAGAGAGAGAGAGAGAGAGAGAGAGAGAGAGAGAGAGAGAGAGAGAGAGAGAGAGAGAGAGAGAGAGAGAGAGAGAGAGAGAGAGAGAGAGAGAGAGAGAGAGAGAGAGAGAGAGAGAGAGAGAGAGAGAGAGAGAGAGAGAGAGAGAGAGAGAGAGAGAGAGAGAGAGAGAGAGAGATTTTAACGTCTATTAGAGACCAAAATCGGCCTATGAGACAAAACATATACATCAGTATGATCCAATCCACTGTGATCCCAAAAGGAAAATAAAATGTGGGTACAAAACAGAATATAAAAGGAGTGGATAATAGCTGGTATCAAGGGTATGGGGTGCTATGGGTATGCACTCTATATGCTCAATAGGTGATGTACAAATATGATATGCATAGGGAGGGGAGGCTCGGTGGTGTCATAAAGCTCTAAGTGCTTGACGTGGGTGTAGGATATAGTGCATCGGTGGGTAAGGCATCGGTGGGTAAGGCATCGTGGCGATCCTCAAAATGCTCTGCACATCGAGATTGACAGGAGTGCTCTACTTACGTCTCCGTATCTCCATGTCATGGCATGCGTGAATCGCCTGAATCTCTCTCTGGTTGGCTCTCCGGAGTGGGGTCTCGGTTGTCGGCGCTATTGTCTTCGGGGGAGAGAGAGAGAGAGAGAGAGAGAGAGAGAGAGAGAGAGAGAGAGAGAGAGAGAGAGAGAGAGAGAGAGAGAGAGAGAGAGAGAGAGAGAGAGAGAGAGAGAGAGAGAGAGAGAGAGAGAGATCTTTAACTTTATGTTTAAAAAAATGTTGCGCTAGTAAACGTCAGGAACGGTTTGGTGGACAAGTCAGAAGTCAGATTCCTGTCAGAAGTCAAAATCCCATCAGCAACAACTATGCTGAAGCCAATGGAAACAAAGGGTTGAAGGTTCTCTCTATCTAGAGATGTGGAACTTGCAAGTTGCAAAGGCTAAAGCTCAATGAGCTTGAAGATCTTGTTCATTAAAATTTCATCTAGCATCTCTATATATGTTATGAATTTCGTGTTCAAAGTCATCCATTCTACTTCGATCATATCTTCAAGCGTCACTTCTTCTATGTCATTTTCATAGTCCTTAGGGAGTTCTTAAGGAGAAGAATGCCTTGCATTTTCTCCTTCCATAGGTTAAAACTATGCCCTTCGAACCTTTTAATCCCAAAAAGACTTTGGAGATTTGAAGAAGAAGCTTCCATTTTGAATGTTTTAGGTCCTAAGCTGGTAAAATTACTTAAAATAGTAAACAATTGGCAAATGCACACTTTCGGGATGTTCTCAAGAAAATCTTAAAATTTAAAATTTGCCAAAACATCTTTTTGTTGTTTTTGCCATAACAAGGATAGATTTTTATGACATATTGACTTCAAATTTGGACTTGTAAAGCAAAAATGACCAATTCTAATTCAATTTTGATCAAATAAAGTTTTTCTATAATGATTTTACATGTAGTCCTACTCAAATTTGTTAGAAATTCAACCTTCCACAAGGGAGGTAGAGGAAAATTGTGAGAATGAACAAAGTCAACTTGTGGTCAAAGCTTGTTAACATTGGCAAAAAATGGTCAAATCTAACAGGAAAATGTCATAGCACATTTGGGAAGTATTATTAATTTTGCACATGCATATTTATTTTACACGTGCATTTTAATTTTGCACATGATTTAAAAAAATTGCACGTGTTATAATTGACACATGGCAACATGAGATTAAGTTGATCCTATGGCTATAATTAATTCTACAAAAAGCTAATGATCTCTTTAACAAAGCAAGGCCACAACGTGTGATTTGGGAAAAAAAAAGGCATTTTAGCTTTTTCACAAAAGTTTCCACCAAGATTTCTAGAGCTACAACAACAGGTTATGTAAACAATTGTGATTATCACTTGGAGGGCAACTTCAAGAGCTTGGAGAGTTAGCCTCTCTTCAACTTGGAGGAGAGGAGTTGTGTTTGCTTCATCTTCAACAAGGTGAGCAGCCTTTGAGCATATGTATTTTTGGAGAAGGCTATACTCAGCTATGGAGATTGTGTAGTTATGAGCAACAATAGAAGCAACTTTCTCAAGCATATTTTACATGCTATCCTGTAACTTCATGCACTTTATTCATGTTTATGTATGGAATATATGTGGAGCTTGGCTCCTTTAGCTCTTTCATGTCTTGTCTATTCTTCATCTTGTCTCTATTTTGGTTATTCCTCTATATTGATTGTGGGTCCAAAAACCAACAATAGGTATCAGAGCATGCAAAAATAGTATACATAGGGAATAATGCAGCTTGTAGAAGAGTAAGAGTCTCATGGTAGACACAAATCAAGCTCAATTCTATGTTCAATAGATGGAAACAGATGACTCTTCCAATAGGGTAATCTCTTGCAGAAGTTGAGCTCAAGATGGAAGGGAAGTCAACTCCAAGAGAGGTCATTTGAGTCGTAGATTGCACAAGCAATCTACAACAGTAGAAATAACAACAAATAATATGTAATGTGTGGGATATGATGATGTTCAACCTCGAGTCACCCTTCTAGTGCTCCTTGAGGTTTATGTTCAACCTCGAGTCACCCTTCTAGTGCTCCTTGGGGTTTATTATGGATCTTCTAAAGTTACCCTTTTGTGAAAACTTGTTGGATTCTGATCCATAGTTTGCACATCGTTCTTCATGAAGAGTTGGAAGCTTTATAAGTCTCTAAATGGATTTAAGTAACTAACATACTCAAAGTCTTAATCTGGGTATCTTATGCTTAGAAATTTATGTGGCAAGTATCATTGTCTATGCGAATAAATCTCTTTCAACTCTTAGAATTTATCTCGAAATTCTGTTGAGTTCTCTATGTCTTGCATTGTTTACCTCTGTCCTTATATCCCATATTTTATTCATTAAGAACTTCGAAATTGTTAGAAAATCAACCTTCCACAAGGGAGGTACGAGAAAATTTCAGAAATAGACAGTCAACAAGTGGTCAAAACTTTCAATATTAGTAAAAAATGGTCAAAGTGTGCAAGCAAATGATATGACAGACTTGGAAAGCACTCTTAAAGAGCTACTCAATGATACATAATACATGGCATTTGAGCATTATATAGAGGGTCAAAACAGAAGCGTTAGTTTTGCACATGATTTTGTTTGACACATGGCAACATTAGGTTAACTTGGTTCAATGGATAGGATTAAAACAAATAAAGGCAAACGACTTGCGATTAAAGCAATATCAAAAAAGCCAAAATAGAGCTTTTGCCAAAGCATGTGGTATGCAAGCTGAAAAGGATTCTATATCGGCTGAAACAAGCCCCAAGGCTGGTATAAGAAGGTTGTTGCATTTATGCTCAAACATGAGCTCAAAAGAAGCTATGCAGACCACTGTTTGTACGCAAAAAAGGATGAAGATGGCAGCCCAATCATTCTTGTGCTGTAGATGATATGTTGTTTGCTGAGAAGAAAAAGAGCGCCCCTGAATGCTCTTGAACAGCAGCTGAACTCTGTTGCTTCCTATCCCTTATTATCATCTTTCCCAATGAAAGACCTTGGGGAAGCTGAGCATATCCTTGGAAAGATGATAATAAGGGATAGGAAGCAACATAATTTGCATTCATCCCAAGTTTCAAGAAACGTATGTTGAAAAAGTGTTGGACAGATTTAATGTGGTTGATGCTAAGCCGCTTAGGCTTCCATTGCAGCCACATGTTTAGCTTTCCAAGGATGCCTATCCCAAAGATGATGATGACACCAACTACATGAAGTGTGTCTCATATGCATCAGCTTGTGGTTCACTTATGTTTGCCATGGTTGCCACTTGGCTTGGCATTGCCCAGGCAATGATAGTTGTTAGTAGGTTTATGGTTAATCTTGGCAAAGCTCATTGGAAGGCAATCAGATCTATATTGAAATATTTGAAAGGGACCAAAAGCAAGTGCCTATGCTATTGGAATATGCTATGGGAATGGTTCATTGGAATTGAAAGGATTTGTGACATGGCATGTGATCTCGACACTGGCAAGCCCATAAATGGGTATGTATACACTCTTGCACGTAGAGCTATTTCATGGTGCTCTAGACTTTAGAGGATGGTTGCCCTATCTAATACAAAGGCTGAATATATATCAGCCGAAGCGGCTTCCAAGGAAGCTATTTGGTTAGCTTGCTTGTACAATGAGTTGGGATGCCTCTAAAGACACATGTTCTTGGATGCGATAACCAGAGTGCCATATGTTTGGCAAAGAATGCCATAGTCATGCTTGCACAAAGCATATTGATGTGAGATACAACTTCATTAAAGAGGTGTTAGAGGATGGCCTGATCACTTTGATCAAGGTCAATACTTCATAGAATCTTGTAGATGCCCTCATTAAGTATCTACCCAAGGCACAACATCAACTATGTATATAGATGGTAGGAGTTACTTAGCTTAAAGGAGCCTCCTTGGTACTTTAAGTCAGATATTGTTGGAGATAAAGGCCCCAAGGACTCTGTTTTTGTATATTTTGATCATTCCAAGTTATAGCTCTTTTCAAGAGCTTTCCAAACATTTTTGGGACCCAAATTGGGGAGTTATAGGCATTTGCATTAGATATATGACTTTTGATCATTGGCCATGTGTGCATATCCACAAATGACTTAAAAGTCACTTATCAATAAAACATGGTTCCAAACTTTCATAATTTGAATGGGTCTTCTTCAACTCCATCTTCTTCTTCAAATTTTACACAAGTTTCTCTCTCTACTTTCTCTCTCCTCATGTAGCAGCCAACTCCCTTGGTGCTTGGAGCAATTGAGCACTCCCTGATGTAGCTTTCCATGACCTCGTTCACGTATGGATACAAATAAAAATTTCCATAACCGAATCATGTATGATATAATTTTTTCATTATCATGAGGTCCATGCAAGTATGAGCAATCCAAAGAAGCAACCAAACTTTCTATTTCATAAACTTTTCCAAATGGAACATATTCAATAAAGACGTTCCCTAAGCTATCCTTTATGTTTCTTATGTCATAAAAATAAAAGAGGCATGCAAGTACATGTGCTCTTTGAATTGATGTATTATATGTTAGATATGCTCAGTACTCCACCCTAAAGTGACTCAAATGATCCACGGTGCTCTAAGTTGTAAGGCCTACATTACGAGAAGAAGCCATTGTGAGAGCCCAAACATTTGTGGAATCTTAACTTCTAAGTTAGATGAGGTTTATGTGTGAGTTAATGGTTATAAATGATCTTTGTGAGCGCAACCGTTAGGTTAGGTAGGGCATGAACTTCTGGGCCATTGGGTTTCCATTCAAGGTAAAAATAAAGGCCATGTGGTGTCGCACGGTTTCCCCTAGAATCTTAATGGGGGGAGCGTAGAGTGGAGCTTGTACCCTTTTGCAGGATCTGGGGGATGGGGGGCTATCCCCCCGGCCTCTAGGACCGAGATGATAGGACTTTTGGTCGTGGAGATATTGTCAAATTGTATATTTTGCCGATTATTTTGTATCTCTCGATTACACTTATCTATACCAACTTCCCTTGTAAAAGCTATATAAGCATGGTCCATGTTGAGCTTTACATAGCGTTGCGCACTAGCAAGCCCTTCATCTGCAGTCTATCTAGATCGCCATTTAAGCTCCACATTGAGAGTGCATGGGTGGACAACACCTGTAAGTGTATTAGGCTTGGCAATCTAAGAATTTGAGTTTTCCATCTCTCAGTTTGCATCTATCTTTTCTAGTCTTCTGCGCTCTATCTCTCAGTCTATGTCTATCTTTGTCTACGTTTTTCTCTCATCTTTGTCTGCTAGTCTATTCTACTGAGCTGTTATTTTCTTACAGGGTATCAAAGCTTAGGAGGATTCGAGTGGTGCAAAAGCAAAACGCAGAGGTTTTTGTCATGGACACAAAGGAAACCATCTTGAACCTTAGATTCCATGGAACTTTCTATATCTCATGATTGGTTAAGATTTTGGAGAAAGTAATGCCACCATTGCGTTCGGAACATGTCAAAACCTTAAGATTGACTGTCTTCTTGTTTGATTTTGACATCTAGAGACCATGCTTCGAATTGATGACATCATCGATGAGATCATCAATTTGTAACCGCCCTTGGAAAACCTATATAAGGAGGGGTTGATCACATTCATTCTCAGTCTTTCCAATGCGAATCTTGGGAGCTCAAGGGATCATGATCACCAAGTAAGTACTTTCAAGTTCCAGTTCAAGTTCTAGTCTCGTCTCTTGCTCTAGTCTTGTCTAGTCTTGTATCGAGGACATCTTTTCTTGTCCTATTGTAATCTTGTAGTACGAGGTCTTGTCGAGTTATTTCTTATATCTAGTTCATATCCCTGAAGGGAATTCTTGTAATCGAGATATCTTGTTTCATACCTACGGTCCCGGGTTGTGGGATCTCCTGTATCATTTCGAGTCCACTTTTCCATACCTATCGGTCTCGGGTTGTGGGACGTCTTGCATCAGTCACGTATTCTTGTATTGTTCTCCCTATGTGGTGTTCTTGTAATCAGAAGTATAATTCGGAAATCTCGTTTAGTGTAGTCGGAGAGCACAATCTAGTGCTCCCCTGATAGTTTCAACCACAAAAGAGAGAAGATGTCAAGTAGTTCATCATCATCTACAACTGGGAATCAAGGTGGTTCGTCAACTGGAGTAGGTGGAGCAGAGATAGGAGCAGCAATGATGCCGATCATCCCAATGTTGCGGATACGATTGCTAGCCTTCATGGGAGGTAAACTTGATGGTATGAACTACACCTTATGGAAGTTTAAAATCACTTCTATCCTTGATTCATATGAGTTTTTGTAGTCTATTCTTGGGACTAATCATGAGTCCCAAGAAACACCTAATCCAAATAATCTTGGTTGAATGATTCCTCATGATGTTGATCTTCTGTGTGCTTGGAACCTTAGAAACATAGATGCACTCTGTGCTCTAGTTACATGTACTACTGATAGTGTTTGCACTCTCATTTAGCATACTACCAAGGCATGTGAAGCATGGAACATATTGAGAAAACAATATGAAACTCGTAATGAGACACAGATTCAGAACTTGGAGAATCAGCTAGAAGCAAGAAGGTTTGTTGATGGGGAGAATGAAGAGGTGTTTATCACGCTCATAAAGATCTTCAAGATCAAATGGCGGGGGTAGGTGTACACAAATTAAGTGAGGAGGTAGCTCTGTGTTGTCTTCCAATCTGTCTACTTAAGTTTGATGGTTTGGTAATTGCTCTTAATACTCAAATCAGACCTCAACCATTAACTTTTGAAGAATTTTGTGCCTTACTCATGGAGGAGGAGCTTCGGCTCAAGGCAAGGAATGTTGACAGCAAAGGAGATGATGCATTCAAAGCAAATGTCAAGGAATGCTGACAGCAAAGGAGATGATGCATTCAAAGCAAATGTCAAAGGAGGCAAAGTGGACTCTTCAAAAGATGGAGACAAACAGAACGATAAAAAGAAGCTCAAGGGGCAGTGTTTCCATTGCATGAAGAAAGGACACAAAATCCAAGATTTTCGCATCAAGAAGGCAAAAGAGAAGAATGGCTCTCCAAAAGATGGCAAGGGCAAGGAGTCTGCCAACACAGTAGAAACAGAGCTTGAGTTATTTGTTACGATAGAGGAGGTGTCAGGGGAGCACTAGATTGTGCTCTTTGACTACAGTAGACAAGATTTCTGAAATACACTTATGATAACAAGAACACCCACGTAGGGAAAATAATACAAGAAGATGTAGCGGATACAAGACGTCCCACAACCCGGGACCAATAGGTATGGAAAACTGGACTAGAGATGATACAGGGGATCCCACAACCCGAGATCGTAAGGATGAGACAAGATATCTGGATTACAAGAACTCCCCTTTGGGAGATGGACTAGATACAAGAAAGAACTCGACAAGATCTCGTACTACGAGATTACAAGAGGACAAGACTAGATGTCCAGGATACAAGACTAGACAGGACTGGAACAAGGAACAAGACAAGAACAAGAACTGGAACTTGGAGAGTACTTGGTGGTCATGACTCCTTGAGCTCCCAAGACTGGTATTGGCAAGACTGATTATGAATGTGGCCAACCCCTCCTTATATAGGTTTTCAAGCAAGTAGACAGTCGATCTTAGGGTTTTGGCACGTTCCGGATGCAATGGAAGCATTGGTTTCTCCTAATTCTGAACCAATCATGAGATAGAGGGTTCACATGGAATCTAAGGTTCATGATGGTTTCCTTTGTCCATGACATCACCTCCCCCTCAAGCGACGAGTTCCACGAGGAGCGGTCATGTTATCTGGTCTCTGCTTCGTTGGATTTCTCTTATGGAATTCTCGAACCTTGATTGGTGCTCTCTGAAGGTTTTGTGCAGGTTCCCAAGTACGATCACTGACGTCATACCCTTTCCAATGAATAAGGTATTCCAATCTTCCTCAGGATGTTCTGGAATCTAGGACATGCTCGACTTCAAATTCTTCATGATCATCAATCTCGATAGGTGGTGAAGGACTAGGTCTCTCCCCCCTCAATGGTGAAATCTGATATGGTTCCAACATGGATACGTGGAAAACTGGATGTATTCTCATAGTACTTGGTAACCGGAGCTTGAAGGTGACTGGATTAATCTTGGCCAAGATGGTAAATGGACCAAATCTTTGATGATCTAACTTTGCACAAGGTCTTGAGGTTTGCAAATTGTTTTTGTGTAACCGTACTTTATCCCCAATTTGATAAGATGGATTCTGGACACGATGTTGATATGCATAGTACTTATATTGTTCTTGAGCTTTATGGATCTCTTCCTTGAGTTCTTTGTGAATGTCCATTAGGTACTGGACCTTGTCTCTAGCAGCAGGTTCTTGACATGATTTGAGAGTTGTATATCCATCCTTGGATGTTGTCCATAATTTGCAAAGAAGGGAGCCTGCTTGGTAGATGCATGAACACTATTATTATAAGCAAACTCTACAAAGGGTAAAAGCTCAAACCAATCATTTTGATGATAGTTGCTAGTGCAATGGAGATATTGCTCCAGGACTTAGATTCACCCGTTCTGTTTGTCCATCAGTCTGTGGATGATTTGCTGTAGATAGTTTAACTTGAACACCAAGGAGCTTGCAAAGACTGTTCCAAAAGTTGGATATGAATTGTGGGCCTCGATCACTGACAATGTCATCAGGCAATCCATGAAGCCTAAATATATACTTGAGAAAAAGTATAGCAGTGGCTGCACCTGTGATTGCCTTGGTAATTGGAATGAAGTGTGCCATCTTGTAAATCTATCCACAATAACAAGAATGGCATCATACTTATCTGACTTTGGTAGATCTGTGATGAAATCCATAGACAATGAAGCCCATGGCCTTTCTGGAATAGGTAGAGGTTGCAAGAGGCCATGAGGTTTATGTCGGGGTACCTTAGATCTATTGCAAGTATCACAGGTTTGAATGTATTCTTCGACTTCCTTCCACATCTGAGGCCACCAAAAGTCCCTTGATATGAGTTCTATTGTTTTATTCACTCCAAAATGTCCTGCGGTTGTCATGGAGTTGTTGAGGTACTTGGATCTTGGGCTTTCTTGGAGGGACATACAATAGGTTCTTATAGAGTAGTAACCCATCCTTTTCCTGAAATTCGTTTACTTCTTGGAATTTTCCTTCTTGAGCTTTCTGCTTAACGTTACAAAACAATTCATCCTGTGGTAGATTCTCACGGATCAATTGATTCAAGGATGAATCTTCATGATTGCTTGAAGAGATAGTTGCTAACTGGAGATGCTCAGGCTTGAGTAATACACTCTCTTGTTGATCAAAAGCCTCTTCACCCTTCTTTGGTGCAAGGTAAGATCTCCTGAACAGGGCATCTGACTGACATTGTTGACGTCTTGGACGGTATGTGATGACAAAGTCAAATCTGGATAAAAATTTATTCCATCGAGATTGCCTTCTATTGAGAATCCGGGTGGTCATAAAATACTCTAGGTTCTTGTGATCTGAATACACAGTGACTTTATGAGCTCCTCCTTCTAGATGGTGACACCATGTATCAAATGCGTCTACTATGGCAAGAAGTTCTTTATCATGAATTTCATAATTAATTTCTGGAGGGGAAAACTTCCTTGAATGATATGCAACTGGATGTAGGTGTCCATCATCTCCATATTGGGAAAGAATGGCCCCTAGAGCAAAGTCTGATGCATCTGTCTCAAGGAAGAAGGGCTTACTGGGATGAACTAGAATTGGAGCGGTAGTAAATGCTGATTTCAAGCTCTGAAAGGCCTTTTCTGCTTCTTCGGTCCATGAGAATTTGGAGTTCCCTGTAAGCTTGGTAAGAGGTGTCACTATCTTGGAGTAATCTCTGATGAATATCTTGTAGGAATTGGCAAACCCCAAAAAAAATTGTACATCTCGAACACATGAAGGTGGTTGCCAATCAAGGATTGTCTCAATCTTCTTAAGATCCATAAAAATTCCTTTAGCTGATACAATGTACCCTAAAATTCCACTTCAGTCTTATGGAAAGAGCACTTCTCCAATTTCGCATATAATCCTTTTTCTCTTAGTTTCTCTAGGACTATCTTTACATGACATTCATGATTCTCTAGATTTTTCGAAAATATCAAGAGATCGTCAAGGTATATTACAACAAAATCATCTAAATATTCTCCAAAGATATCATTCATCATATGTTGGAAGACGGCTTGAGCATTTGTGAGACCAAATGGCATAACTACATATTCAAAATGGCCATACCTTGTCCGAAATGCTATATTCCATTCGTCTCCTTCTTTGATCCTGACAAGGTTGTAAGCTCCTCGAAGGTCAATCTTCGTGAAGAATTTTGCTTTTCCAAGGTGTTCCAAGAGCTCAGATATAAGTGGTAGAGGGTATCTGTTCTTTATAGTGACTTTGTTCAATCCACGATAGTCTACACACATCCGGAGAGTCCCATCCTTCTTCTTTACAAATAAGATAGGATCTCTTGCTTGAGACTTTGAGTGTTTGATAAACCCCTTCGCTAGATTCTAATCAATGTTCTTGCGTAGTTCTGTAAGTTCCTCTGAGGATAGTCTGTAGATTGGTCCAAAGGGCGGTTGTGCTCCCTCTTGAAGTTCTATGGCACAATCATAGGGTCTATGCCCTGGAAGGATGTCTGCATTCTTCTTTTAAAAAACATCTTCAAAGCCTTTGTACTGATTGGGTAGCTGCAGTGGATCATCTTTCTTGGATTCTTGAGCTTGTTTGGCATAGATCATATCTGTCGGTTCCTTCCTTACTGCATGTATGAAGGCTTTGGCTCCGACATATGTTGGGTTCTTCTAGATATCTCGAGGGGTGATTTTATTATTCTCCCAATTAATTTTTGGATAATGTTTCTTTAACCACGCTATTCCGATGATAACCATATTTACTGGACTCGATATTACATTGAAACATATGTGTGAATCATGTTCACCAAGGTGTACTCTTAATGGTATGGTTTCCATGGTTATATTCCCCGATGCTAGAGGTCGTCCATCTACTACTTAAGCTACTACTGGTCTGTTCTTCCAAAGTACTGGAATTCCATGTTTCTTAACGAGTCCTTCATCAATGAAACATGAGGACGCTCCTGAATCTACCAGAGCTATAAGGGAAAGGGTCTTCTTAGACATGATTAACTTGACAGGGGCAAGATATGTTTCTACGGGTGTGGATGGAATTATGAGACCCTTTCTTATATCATGGTCCGGCTGGATGGTCTCTTTTACAACTGGACTTCCTCGTTTCCCTGCTCTACAAGGGTGGCTACGACTTTGGATTCATTCTCTTGTTGGGATAATTAACTGCAATGTGGTCACGGTTTCCGCAATATAGACATAATTTGTTATCCCTCCTTCTTAGTTTCTCTTGTGGTGTTAGAGGCTGGAACCTAGTTACATCTATCTGCATAGGTTCGGGCATAGACTCATCTTTAGGAGTAGGATGGAAAGGTTTCCATTGGCGAGGTCTTCCTTCTACTTGTTTTTCTTGTTTCCTTTCAAAAAGGTGGTTATCACAATGAATGGCTTGGTTGATGTATTCATTCAATGTCTTCACCTCTGGCATCGTGAGTAGAAGGTCCTTCACATCATCCCTTAAGCCCCATCTAAATTGGCTTATGAAATAATCTTCATGCCAAGTGAGGTCACATATCAACCGCCTAAATTCTGATGCGTAGGTAGAGGCACGGCGGTTACCTTGACGTAGCTTCCGAAGGTTTGTTTCTTCCACTCGACTCGTGTCTGCATCTCCAAATGTGGCGATGAGCTCTCTAAGAAACCCCTCATAGTCATGAAGTACGGCCAGATCCTTCTCCAAGATTGGGGCGAACCATGATAATGCTTGACCGTAGAGCAAGGTTCCAATAAAACTGACCTTGGATGCATCATCAGGGTATCTATCAGGCTTCATACGGATGTACAATTTGACTTGTTGCAAGAATCTCCAGAACTTTGTGCGATCACCATCGAACTTTTCTGGCATGCAGATCTTAGGTTCCCTCATGAAGGATGTACTAGGTTTTGATTTACTTGCATACTCCCTTGATTTGTCTGAAGACTCCCGATTCGTTCTTGTAATTCTTGGAAGAGTGCACCTACACTCCCCTGGATGTCCCATCTCGATTTGTGTCTGTCGATGAGTTAGGTCTTCGACTTGTTGTTGGAGACTCTGAAGTGATGCTACAATTTGTTCATAAGCATTCTCCATGATGACTGGTCTTGCATTGAAGTTAGTCTTGCCAAAATGTCAGGGGAGCACTAGATTGTGCTCTCTGACTAGAGTAGACAAGATTTCCGAAATACACTTATGATTACAAGAACCCCCACGTAGGGAAAATAATACAAGAAGATGTAGCCGATACAAGGTGTCCCACAATTCGAGACCAATAGGTATGGAAAACTGGACTAGAGATGATACAGGGGATCCCACAACCCGAGATCGTAAGTATGAGACAAGATATCTGGATTACAAGAACTCCCCTCTGGTAGATGGACTAGATACAAGAAAGAACTCGACTCGTACTACGAGATTACAAGAGGACAAGACTAGATGTCCAGGATACAAGACTAGACAAGACTGGAACAAGGAATAAGACAAGAACAAGAACTGGAACTTTGAGAGTACTTACTTGGTGGTCACGACTCCTTGAGCTCCCAAGATTGGTATTGGCAAGACTGATTATGAATGTGGCCAACCCCTCCTTATATAGGTTTTCAAGGGCGGTTCATGAAAGGCGGTTACGAATTGATGATGTCATCGATGATGTCATCAATTTGAAACATGAGCTTTGGATATCCGAATCAGACAAGTAGACAGTCGATCTTAGGGTTTTGGCACGTTCGGGACCCAATGGAAGCATTGGTTTCTCCTAATTTTGAACCAATCATGAGATAGAGGGTTCACATGGAATCTAAGGTTCAGGATGGTTTCCTTTGTCCATGACAGGAGGTATGCTCTTCGGCGGAAGATTCAGGAATAGATGACTCATGGGTGTTGGACAATGGTGCATCTTGTCACATGACGAGCAAAAAAGCCCTTTATAGTTCCTTACATCCTCTAAAGGAACCCATCACAGTAAAGGTAGGCAACAATGCAAGATGTCCTACCAAGGGTGAGGGTACAGTTTCTTTCATTAACTCTAATGGGGATGTCAGAAAGCTTTCAAATGTGTTGTATGTTCCACAAATCAAATGAAATCTACTTGCAGTAGCTTCTATAATTGATCGAGGTCATCAAATATCTTTTAGTAAGACAGGAGCTAAGATTATGGACAATAACAACAACATTATTGGGACTTGCATAAGGAGGAACAACCTATATGAGTTGTGTGCTCTTACAACCACTAGAAGTGTGGGCACAAGAAAGCTACAGCATGAGAGATTCGGCCACATCGGATACCTTGTACGGAAGGAGATGCATCGTAGGGGTATGGTTGCACACCTACCATCGATTGTGGA
>CM035416.1:4224093-4341593 GCA_020310875.1 Ceratopteris richardii | reverse complement strand
TTGTGGGCCTAGCCATTAGGTTAGGTAGGGCATAAACTTCTGGGCCATTTGCCATTCAAGGCAAAAATAAAGGTTCTGTATCGTTGTGCAGTTTCCCCATAGAACCTTAATGGGGGGGAGTGCAGAGGGGGGCTTGGCCCCTTATGCGGGGTCCGGGGGACCTATCCTCTCGGCCTATAGGGTTGAGACAATAGGACTTTTGGTCGTGGAGATATTGCGATTGTATATTTTGTCAACTATTTTGTATCTCCCGACTACGTTTATCTATATCGACTCCCCTTGTAAAAGCCCTTCATATAGGGTTTGTCTAGATCGCCATCTAAGCTCCACATTGGGGGCGCACGGGTGGACAACACGATCGTTGTACTTGCATTACACTTAGCAATCTGAAAATTTGAGTTCTCTATCCCTCGGTCTTCGTCTATCTTTGTCTGTGTTTTTATTCAACTATGTTTACTGGTCTATCCCGTTGTGTGGTTATTTTCTTACATTATATCCATGCAGTAAAAAGTAAGGTGGAAAATGATAGAAATCAAAGTACAAAAGTAGAAGTTCTTCCTTGACTCAATTTCATGATAAATACCCAATTCTTTGTTGTTTTAGTGGCAATCTGCCTTTGATTGTGAATGGTTAAGAGAGAGTGAAATCTGCAGTATCTCTTTCATCATCTTTGATAGCTCAAAGTCCCATTCCACCACCATCTAGTCCTAGGATCATTAGTGGGCCTTCGCTTATGCCATCACCTCAATGTGAACATGTTTCTTCTACTCTAGAACCATCTGAAACCTCGATTGATATATATGGTTCTAAGGGGATTTCTAGATGAGTTTTATCTACTCTTCGTAAATCTGACTTAGAAAAACCTTTTACATATTGAAATCAAAGAAAAGCTAGACTTGTAGACAATGGAAGAAGCGAAGCTGACTGTGTTATCTTTGATTGTAATATGTATTGATGATTCTATTTGAAGTATTTTTGCAGTTGAAATAGAACCAAAAGATATATGTTGGGCTGTGAAAGATCAAAGATGGGTTTAAGTATGAAAGTAAAAGATTGGTTGTAAGTATGAAAGTAAAAGATGGGTTGTAACTATGAAAGATGAGTTGAAATCAATTGAGAAAGATGAAAATTTTGATACTTTGTGAACTTCCTTGAGGTAAAAAGCCAATTCACATAAAATGGGCATACAAAATAAGATGGGTGTATAGATAGGTAGAATCTGATATTCAAGGCTTTTGCACAAAAGAAAGGTATAGATTATGATGAGATATTTGCTCCTACCTCTTGTATGATCACAATTAGATATGTTGTTAGTATTGCTTCATATTTTAGTTGGAAGATTCATTAGCTTGACATTAAAACAACTTTCTGGGATGGTCGTTTAGATGAGGAAGTGTATATTAATCAACTTCTAAGATTTGAAGAAAAAGGAAAAGGACTCTTGGTTTGTAGTTCAATAAAAGCATTTTATGAAGGCAAACATACTCCTAAAGTTTACTATGAGAAAAACCATGCGTATTTAATCATAGAAAAATTTAAATATAGCTCATCAACATCGATACCCTAAATTACAGTGATAAGAAAAGATAAACCAATATTTTTTTTTTCAAAGGAAGTTCACTCGAAGCTTAATCTCTATATGTAGTTGACATCTCATTAATAGAAAAAGATAAACTAATTTCAATTATATGTAGATGATATCTCATTAATAGATCCTTGTAGAGAAGAAATTGAAATAATTAAATAGGATTTGAAGAAAACTTCTGATATGTTAGATATGTGATTATTGCATTATTACTTAGGCATATAATTTTTTGAAGATAGTCATTCTATCTTGATTTTCTATGAATCAAAAGTAGTATATTCCAAGTTTGCTTGTAAGGTTTGGCAAGCATGATTGTAGAAACATTTTCACATCTATGGAACCTAATTTGAAGCCATGAGCTTATACTAATGTAGAAGAATCATTTGATTGTACATTATATAGTCAAGATGTAGGTGGCTTGATCTATGTAGGGAATAACATATCGGACGTGCAATATTCAATACCACAAGCAAGTAGATTTATGCATGAACCTTCTTCTACACATTGGAAAGTAATGAAGAGAATATTTAGATATTTGAAGAAAAAAGAAGATTTTATTCTTGAAGTTTTTTAAAAGGGTAAAGTAATTTCAAATTAATACGTTATATAGATTCAGATTGGAGAAGTGATTATAATGATAGAAAATCTACTATAGGTTATTGCTTCTTTCTTGGTGATTCACTCATATCTTGGTTAAGTAAGAAACCAAATATACTTGCCACTTCTACTTGTGAAACAAAATTTAGAGCAACATATGAAACCTCTATAAAATATGTTTGGATTCAAAAGCTTCTAAAGGATCAAGTAATGTTGCATATATCTTCTTCAAAGCACTACCCAAAGGTAGATTTGAGCAACACAAAAAGATAGGGAGGCTAGTTCATAGATCTAGTTCTAGTTCATCTATTAACTGGATAGAGAGGCTGGATGTTAGAACTAGGGATCCCATCTGCAGGCTAAAAGATATCAAATTATGAAGGTCAAACCATGGTTAAAGCTGGTCAAAGAAATGATAAAAAATGGTCAACAGGCAGAATTTTTATGTCATATCTGAAAGTGCTCTCCAAGAGCTTTCCAATGATATTTCAATATTTGACATTTTGACATCATATAGAAGATTAAATCTGAAACCTTAATTTTCAGATTTTGATGAAAAGCAGTTGTAATTGAAAAGCCAATGATGGACATGTGACAAAATCAGATTTACTTGATCCAATGGATATAAATGAGCCATGTGTCACTCCTAAAAGCCAACGACAGCCATTCAAAAAGCACTTACAAAATATCAAAAGCCAAGATGGTACTTGTGCCTAGAGAATTCGAAAAAGCTGAAAAAAAGTCATTTTTGCCATCTGATTTTCGTGGGTAGAGAATACTATATAAAGACATGTATAATGGTGCTTATACATATCACCCTTGGAGCTTTTACTCATGGGCTTGGTGGAGGATAATTCTCTTTCACTTGGAGAGATGGAGTTGTGCTTTCTTCATCCTTAACAAGATGTGCAACAACCTTAGAGCTTACCTTTATGGAGAAGGTTACCTTCAAGCTATGAAGATTGTGGAGTTAATGGGAAGCTTGGCTCACATGCGCACATACATATTCTTCATGCTACCTTGTAACTTAATGTACTTCATGATTGTAATGTACATAATATATTTGGAACTTGGAACCATTCTTTGTCTTGTCTATTTTTCATCGTGTCTCTATTTTTTGTCTCTTTATTAATTGTGGGCTTAAAAACCAACACTAGATCTATGTTTTGAGACATTAAATGATTGGTTACGTCTCCACCGATGTTGTAGATAGTGGATCCATTGAAGCCCTTTATGATGGAGATAAATGCCATTGAGGCTACACAAATGTCGTAAGAGCCACTTTTTAAAAGGTGCTAAACTAGTGGCGTTTGAGAACTGCAAGCTTACTCATGTTTGGATGCGGTACATGACGCAAGAAATGAAGTTGTTAGTAGTGATCTGTGTGCTTAAGATGTGGCATCGTTATCTATATGGCACTCACTTTATTCTATGGGTAATCTACTCTTCTTTGAAATATCTTTGCGTTCAACCCAAATGTTAGAGTCCATGAGGTAAGGTGTGTAGAACTCATGCATGAGTTCGACTTTGAGATTAGGTATCCGAGGGGTGGCACCAATGTGGTGGTAGATGTCGTGAGTAGGATCTCTTAGGTCAATGTGGTTTCCTTCTCGAAAATTGAGAATGATTTCTTCTTTCCCATGAGGGGTAGTGCCATGACGATCTTTACTTCGTTGGGATATGGCTGAGTCAAGATTGGATACTTGGATTCATTCTGGTATATATGATGGCCATGGTAGCTCTTGCACTTTGGATGTTAGATAACTAGCTACAAAATGGAAGATAAAGGGAAATATCCATTAGGAATCGTCTACTTTTTAGACAGAGCAATATGTGTATGTTAGATATTTGTCAACGGGTCTTGCACGGTTGGAAACGGTCGGTACGGACTGGTTGGAAATGGAGTTTTGGAGTTTCCAAAAATTTGGAAATGGCAATAAATGGAAAACAAGGAAATGGTAAAATTGTGTGTGTGTCTGTGTGTGTGTATGTATGTATGTATGTATACACACACACACACACATAGATACATATATACATACACATAGTGCACACTCTCATACACATACACACGTACATACGTGCATTGACCATTCATACATTATTAATTTATTACAATTTGCATTGATGATTGAACAATTTACAATTTACAAGTTCAATTATGACATAAGGTCAACGATGCACATCAAACATTTGTCAGTACACAATTTATAATTGAACTATGGCTCCAATCTTTTTGACATATCTCCAATAGGGATCTGGAGCCATATATAATATTCAGCGACAGAACCTGAATAGTACATACATAATGAATATTCGACTTTAGTGATAGTAGATTCATTATAAATGATGCATGCAACATACATACATATTACATACACACATAGCGCACACATATTACATGTATACTATTACATACATAATAGATATTGAATCTTGATATTACATATAAGGGGCTACGCGCGTGCACGCGCGTGCGCGCGCGCACACACACACACACACACACACACAAATTTTAATGTACATACATAATATATATCTATTATCACGATTGATTACATTGTACATGTCATACATAGATCATATGATATATCATCATAGTACGTACATCAACATGGCACGTGCATGCTCATACATGTATAGCAATATGATATATACATAATACATTATATTGTATACATACACATGTGACATAGATACATGCATTCATACATGTGTACACAGTACATGTATGAATGCATGTAGATGTGTGTGTATATAATATATATGTATGCTCATAACTTCATTGTGTACACTGTTCATACTCTCTCTCTCTCTCTCTCTCTCTCTCTCTCACACACACACACACACACACACACACACACACACACACACACACACACACACACACACACACACACACACACACACAAAACGTCGGGCTCAGTTGATTATGGAAGCAGAACGTCGCGCGAGTAGATACAAAAGGGCAAAATGACCCCTCTTCGAACATGCCATGGGTTGGAATGGCTGGAAAAAACATCCCCCAAATAGTGTTTCCGGGCTGGGCCATTTCCCAGAAACGGCTGTTCTGTTTCGGTGGTGCACTATAGTCTTGTAGAAGTGTCAATTTTGGATTGCCTCTGGTTTTGGATCTTGTGGTTTATACAGCATTCAAGAAATGGTCTCATCTTTTGCTACCACCATATGTTCTCTGATGCAACTCCCACTTCTTGATCTAGGGGTTGCCTTCTACTTGCTTCTCACACATCAGTGCTTGATAATGGACCTAATCTGCAGCTCATCATCCAGACGATTATTTAGGCTGCACTTGACACGCTTTGGGGACATGTATCATTGTTCCTCCATTCCATCAAAAGAAAAGAAGTTAAAACTTGTTCCAACATCAACTCTGAGTCTTTAAAGAAACCATTGATAGAAAAATCGTTTGTATTATCAACAATTCGGGTTCACTTGATGCAACGTTTTGGAAACTGGTTGTCTACTAATTTGCTGAACATGTCATTCTTTATATAGGTGTTGCTGTTGTCATTAAAGGCTGGGGGAGTGGGAATCAACTTGACAGCTGCTGCAAATGCTTTTCTTATGGTGTGCATCGCGATGTCTGTAGAGTACTAGTCAATTCCACAAGTTAGAATGGATTAAAATCTCCTGAGGTTGTGTGCAGGATCCATGGTGGAATCCAGCCGTGGAAGAGCAAGCAATTATGCGTATTCACCGGATTGGACAAACCAGAACTGTCAAAGTCAAACGCTTCATAACCAAAGTAAGATATTTCTGTTGTATGATCAATCAAAAATGCTTTCAGCAAAGATCTTGACACTGGCAATTCGTTTGCCTCATCCTGCCTCTTGAGTCAGGGAACTGTGGAGCAAAGAATGCAACAGGTGCAGGCACGGAAGCAGCACATGATTGCTGGAGCACTCACTGATCAGGAAGTTCGTTCTGCAAGGATCGAAGAACTGAAAATGCTCTTTGCATGATCATTGGTTCCTTATCAACTCTAAGGCATTATTGAGTTTTCAAGTGTAACTGGTTAGATTTCTTTCAATTTTCTCATAACTATCATGGTTTTTGGAGTATTTATATCTAAGTTCTTCCCTTGTATTCAGGAAGGGATGGCATTCAACTGGACTCATTGCTGTATGATGTTGAATTGGGCATCTTTCCAGCACAATGGTATTGTTGTTTGGATCATTGGTGATCAGCTTGCAATTATTCAGGGGTTTCTTAAGGGACTTTGACATGAATGCGAGCTAGATGGATGGTTAAAGTAGATGCTGAAGCTAAGCATCTAGTATCCTTGGGAATTGATATCACGGCTTAGTTGCTCTCCGGCATCCTCATGAAGCACTATTGAGCTTGCAATAATTTGTTCTCCTCATTGTAATACCTTCTCGTTGCTCATGGCGACAGCTGGATGCAGATGTGTTTCCCCTTCAACTGGGGACTTAGCTTCTTGGAGCTTCAGTATGTAATCCTCGGAGTGCGTGAGCCAAGATCTACTGCAGAAGTTGTGTATCATGCCAAGGCAGTATCAAAATGTAACATATTATCAAAGATTTCAGTTGATGTTACATGCACAGATGTAAAAATAAATAAAATATTCGTATTGGAGACTATTATCATCTGGATTTTCTTTCCCGGAGTGATAAACTCTAACATCTTTTCTTGAGGCTAAGCCTGTAGCAGATGACTGCAACAACTCATGAAAACATATTCATGAGTTTTGTACTTCTAAGAATCCAATTATTTGTCCTACTGCAATGCTAATTTTTTTTCAGCTGATTGAGTTATGGTCAGTCTGTGTGAGGAGATAAATGATTGGATGAAATCATAAAGAGATGCACCATCTGAAAACTGTAGGGTCGTGGTTATCTTTATCTCCTCAATGTAATGCCTCCAAATGTAGATTTAAGTTTTTCTTTCGGTGTAGACTACTTTTCTTGGGGTTTATGGGGATTTGTGACCATGAAGAATTCAACATTGCATGAAACGGGAGTTCTTGACCAGGTGTCAATGTAGACAATTTTGTACGGATGTTGCATTTTAAGGTTCCATTGTTCGTACATTATGCCGAGGCATATCATCAGCGTATAAAATGTCATGATGTCAGAAGGATGCGACAGGCATAGATGAACCATTTCTGTTCGGACCGAATTCTCTGCGTTTTCGTCCGAGTAGTACAAGGTCTGCTTGATATTTTTGAGTCTAGCATATACTAATAGGTTGTGCTTTCATTGACACCCTGATACGGGCGAAGCTTGTGACCTGTTCATGTGGGTGAGGCCAGTGTATTATCCCAAAATCACAGCTGTCTTATGCTAGTCCGGAGCTGATCATCACGTGTAAACAATAAGCACTAAAGAATATTCCACGGTAAAGCCTGATCTATTCCACTATATTGTTTCAATGACGCCATGTGATTATCGGGGGGCCATTTCAGAAGTGCAGTCTGTATCATACTGCAATGTTAGCGTGTAATAATGACAGATATGGCATGTCGATCCACGATCAGACGAAACAACGGAGGACCTATCTGAATGTTTAACAAAGTGCGATGAGACCTCATTCAATCATGTGAATATGGTGCCCACAGGCCGCATCCATCTAGATTTGACTTGTAATCGATTATGTTAGTATGGTGTTGTTTCTTCCTTTTTTTTTTTTTTTTCTTTTTTGATGAAACAGGAAATTTGTATTAAAAGATAAATTGTATGAGCGTACAATAGGCAGGACACCCCCACCGAATAAGGTCACTCAAGACCTGTACATATTTGATCAGAGAAGCAAGCCAGTAAAGGGCTGAAGAGCTGATACAAAGACCAGGGTTTACGAAAATCAGACCAGGCCAGGGAATAACAGAGATCAGGCCAGGGAATTAAGTACATAAGAAAACCATTTCAAATCTGTTCTTAGAGTACATCTGTAATAATGTCTCCCTCCATTTACAAGGAGAAGTGATGGCCAGATGCTCAGAAAGACTGAAGTTCCCAGGGGGGACATCTCTGACAGCTGTAATACTCTTCTGCCCCAAAGCTTTGAGACCATTAAAACAGGAGTGAAGTAAGGAGCTTCTACAATTTTTAAACAGTCTGTCATTTCTTGATCTCCAAATGAACCAGAGGATGTGCCCTCTCCATATATTCGACAGAGCATAATCAAACTTGTTGCTGGAGCCAATCAGAGTTTCTTTGAAGGCAAGGTTGATATTCCATTGCTGGCAGTAAGGTTGCAGGAGACTCCAAAACTTCTGGGCATGCACACAACTGAAAAAAAGGTGGGGAATGTCCTCCTCATTGCCACAAAACATACAAACTTCATCTTTAATACCAAATTTCCTGGCTTTGGAACCACACCAGACCCCATGGTGAAGGATGAGCCACATCAAAAAAGAGTGCCTGATGTCGTAGGGGAGGTTCCAAAGACTCATGAATCTGTCTCCACTGAGCGGAGTTCCACCTTAGACTCCATCTAGCATTCAATTTGTGCAGTATCAGAGAGATGGTGCCTCTTTGCTTCTTAAATCTCCTCAGCATGTCTTGAGTGACTGCCGTCAGGTTGACAGACTTCCTCTGATTACCAGTAGCAAGTCTTCTCATCAGCATGTCTTTATGCTCCAGCAGGACCTGCAAGCAGCGAGTCGACAGATTAGATACTTCAGAGAGCTGCTCATTGGATAAAATCTGCCCTCCACCAGTAATATCTTTCCAAGATAAGAACCGAGTTAGCTTTCAGTCATGGGGAGAAACAAGAATATCCCACAAACTGTGATCTTTCCAGGCTTTGTACTGAGTTAAGTGAAATTTATCCAGATTTCTTTTGATGAGGCTAGCCCAAAAGTCAGAGGAGTCAATAGCTCTAAATATCCATTTGGCAGAGGTTAGTGGCCAATGGGGCAGAAGATTCCTAAGCCTCCCTCCTTCTTGGGAAGACAGCAGATTTTCCAGGCCACTTTAGGAATTTTGTTGTGATGCAAACTTCCTCCCACAGAAACCTCCTGGCAAGAGCAAAGACTTGGTTAAAGTTCTTTTTGTTTGGCATCCAGCAGGATAAAAAGTAGACCAGAGTGGGCAGTAAGTAGTGATTCAGGACAAAAACTCTGTGGAAAATAGTGGGCTGGCGAGCATACCAGTGAAAAAGTTTATTCCTGAATTTATCTAGCACCCATTGCCACCTTTGGTTTAGGGAGGCTTGGAAGCCCATAGGGATACCTAACAAATTAAAGATTTCTCCATCTTTAATGATTCCACACCCTAGATCAGAAATAGAGTGGGGCACCAGATTGGATGAGGCTTTGAAAGCAGTCTTCTTGTGGTTAATAAGAGATCCACTGGCTAAACAGAATGTGTTCAGACATTCCAAAACACAATCAGCATACTTAGGCACAGCTTTGACCAAGATATTAGTGTCATCAGCAAATGCTTGAAGGCAGAGCTGGTTGTCCAAGCTGGGTATAGAAATTCCTTCAATTTTCTTTTGACTAAGATCATCTTTCAACAACCATCCAAGGGCATCACTAGCTATGGCAAACAGGAGGGGGGCAAGGGGGCAGCCTTGCCTGATGGATCTCCTAAGTCTAAAGTGAGGAGACAGGGAACCATTAATAGAAACCCTAGAATGGGCATTGCCAAAAAGAGTGCTCACAGCTCTACTGAAGTGTTTTCCCATACCAATGTCCTGAAGAGATTGGAGAACAAAATCCCATTCAATCCTATCATACGCTTTGTCAAAGTCTATTTTGAAGAAGTAGAAAGGTTGACTGGACTCTCGGGCATACTCACCCTCCCATAAAGAAATGATAGCATCAAGGATGTATCTTCCTTTGATGATGCCTTTTTGTTCAGGGAGGTTAATATCTTTCATGTGAAGACTAAGTCTCCTAGCTAAAGAGGAAGCAATTATTTTGTATATGGAAGTCAAACAAGTAATGGGTCTCCAGTTATTCAGGTCCTCTTTGGGTCCCCTCTTATGGATCAATTTGACCCCAGTGTTGATTTCAATAGGAAGAGAGCTTTTCCTAACAGCTTCTTTCCACACCAAGAGAAAGAAGGGAGTCAGGAAGTCATCAAGAGCAATGAAAAACTTGTTCGAAAGACCATCAAGAGTAGGAGATTTGCAGGGTTTCAATTTACCTATGGTTTCTTTAATCTCACCGGTAGTGAGGGGCAGGTCCAGCAAGGAAGCCAGGCGGTGAGGTAAAGTTTTTTTCTCTTTAGAGAAATGGAGGCTTTGGCTTGTGGATATCCTCCCCCCACTTTGGAGAACTCGAGAAAACATCAGTAAAGAAGCGGGTGGCCTCCTGCAAGTTCTCCTCAGCATTGATATCAAAACCACGAGACTTTTTCATCAGCAAAGGAATGAAATCCTTACTCTTCTTCTTTTTAATCAAAGAAAACATGAGTTTGTTGGGATGATCTAGGTTCCCCGCCCAAAATTCTCTTGAAGCGGAGAGAATGCAGCTAGCCTCAAGGTATTCTTCGTACTTCAATCTCTCTTGGAGGCATAAAAACCCTATCCAAGCAGGTGGGAACTTTGGAGGTGAGAATTTTTTCAATTTCACTGGAGATTTTTTGCCTTCTTGAAGCTCTTAGGAATTTTCTTAAGTTCTTGAAGTGGGTGAACATGTATTGCACTTCCTTGATGGATCTGGACCAAGCCATTGAAGGGCTGGTACACTGATCAAAATGCCTGGTAAAAATGGCTTTAGTATTATCTAGGACACAAGGGATGAGAAGTAAGGAAGGATCCAGGTGAGGCCATCCGGCCTTGAAGCTAGGACTGGAGTTCTTCAAGGAGATAATCAAAGGCTGATGGTTTGACATGCATATAGACTTATCCGTGGAGACTTTGGTATTTCCAAAAAGTTGAAGAAAAGGAACGTTGATGTAGCACCTATCAAACCGGGCAGCAAGGTAGTATTGACCTTGCTGTTTATTGCACCAAGTGAATCCCGAATACTCAGAAATGTCTTAGAGGTCATGAGTTGACACTAAGTTCAACCAAGCATACCACTCATGACCCGAGATGACACTGCCCACCTTGTTGTATCTATCCCTCAGCGAGGTGACCATGTTGAAGTCTCCCACAACAAGGAGGGGCCCCTTGAGGCTACTCATTTCTTCCCAACAGGACCTTCTTTGGGAAGGGCAATTTGAGGCATAAAGGCTGACGATAGTACAATCGTAGGGTTTGGAGAGAGACACCCCCACCCATTGATTGGTGGGGCTGTAGTAGACATCCCTAATGAAGTGGGACAAAGAAAGGGCAACCCCTATGGAGGCTCCCCCTCTCCCGAGGGGATGACTGGTAAAGAACCATTTATGCTTATTAGAAACTATATTAAGATGTAAGCTAAAGCTTAGAAGCGTTAATCTTCAGCTCTTGCAGACAAAGGAAATCATGCATAGCAGAGATGTCAGGCAGCCACTTAGCAATAACCTTGGCTCTGATCGGATCAGTAATACCTTTAACATTGTAAGAAAGAATGTTCAAAGATTTCATGATAAGAAAAAGGAATTAGGTACAACACATAATCCAGGTCATTTCTTAATATTCTTGGAGATTTTGTTGAGAGGTGTACTCCTTAACACCTTTCTCTTATTCTTAGAGTTACCACTATTTCTCTTTGATTTGGAGATTCGTTGGGTTGGGGGTGCCTCATTCTCCTTTTGGTTGCCCAGTAGCTCCTCTTCTTCAATCCCTTGATGTTGAAGGCTTCTTATTTCATATTCATCTTGATTGGACAGTTCAATCGAAAACCTGTTAAGATCATCTGAGAGCAACTTAGTATGGCTGTCAATCATAGATTGTACAGGGTTCAAGGTATTCCAATTAGAATTAACAACAGTTTTTTTCTTGTTTGTTATGGTTATCATTCCAATTAGAATTAACAACAGTTTTTTTCTTGTTTGTTATGGTGATCCAACCCTCGTTGGAAACATTGCAGTTCGCTGATCCCTCGTTACTGGAAGGATGAGAGGGAGTCTCTTTGATAAAAGGAGGGATGATTTTCGAGCCTTTGAGTTGCTTGTTCTTAATTGAGTCATCTTTAGTAAATGGGTTAGACACGTCTTCCAGAAGAGCATCAAAAGCATTACTCCAATTTTTAGAACCTTTTTTTTTTTGTTGTTTTACTTGAGGCTTTTTGACATGAACTGCTTTACGGAGGTTGGGGGAGGTACCTTGTTCTTCTGTCCGTTTAGCAGTAGTGGTATGGGCACTTCTTTTAGTAAAGGACAGTCTTTGATCCAGTCACGCCATCAGAATCAATAATTTGCAGAGAAGATTTGACCGGCTTGTTTATGCCTATCTCAACCAACACCTGGGGATCCCATGCGGATTGATATGAACTCTAGCTTTCTGGCCCAAAACTTTTCCCAAGAGATCGCACAGACCATCAACCCAAGGGTAGAAATCAATTAAAGAACGAGAAAGGCGTCGACTTAACTACCCATTGCCCCTCGGTAATTACCCTAATCGCGTTGTTGGAGTCGTCAAAGTAAAATAGGTAGTACCCATTCGGCAAATACCGAATTTGCTTAACGAATAATCCTAGTGATTCCCAGTTGGTTTTAATCGAGAGTTTAAGCGTGTCAAGGGGGGGCCTAGGGCCGTGACAACGCTATTATAACTCGTTCAACCAATCTCTCTTGCCATTGGATTGTCTATCAATCACTAACACGGAATTATTGGCGGAACTAGCCCCATGACAAAAACCTTGAGTGAAACAGTCAGGAGTTGGACCTATTGGTGATGTCCCCTTCACATCTAATGTCGGCCTTGGAGAGTCGAAAAATCCTTGCCCCCGAGTACCATTTGACAGGGCATCAGCGAAGGATTTGGGGGGAGGGGGCCGGGAGAGATATTCTTGGCACTGCTTAGATGAAGAAGCTACACCTGTTGGGAGTTCGTCCAGATGATTCATGCCTTCTATAACACCTATTGGCGTGCCATACACTTGCGAAACATTCTAGACCGGGTTCGGGACAGAATCCTCACGATTTATGCATTGTTGACGCGGTGAAGCGTTGTTGCAGAGAAGCAGTGAAGCCATTGCACTCCCCCCATGGGGGGAGCAGGGGGCTCCTCACGCACCAGACAGGGACAGATTAGGACCGCAATTCGCTAGAAACGAAGGAGATTTAGTGAACGTTCCTGCGCGCTTGCATGGAGAGACTTGGAACATAGAACCCTAACCCTCCCAAACTTTCGCCACCTTCCTCTTTCTATTAGAGAGGTGTTTCTGCTTTCCTTTTTTTTATGCTTTGAAGGCGCGTTTTGGAGACCTTTTTGTTCCCCTATGTATAATTCTATTCCATCAGTACTATTCTATCTTTACAACCCATCAACTAGAAGAAGAAAAACTAATCTTTAGTTGATGGAATTTTTCGGTTCATATGGTCCAGCTTTTATAAATACAACCTCCACCTTTTATACCACCTTTCATTTACCCTTTTTTTTCACAAAAAGATCCCTTCATGAGTTATCCAAAATGCCCAAAACCAAGCGGGAATCATGAAATGTATTCAAGGGGAACAAGTCACCCCACACCCATCCAACACCGCGAGAGATCTAGCTACTAGAGGAAATGTGGGGAGGGGAAAAAAGCCAAGCATGTGGCCGGTAGCTCCAACGGATAGTATCACAATGAAGGGTAGAAGGGCCTTTCTTGTAGAGTTGGAGAGAGGCAAGCTGTCGATGACTCGCACCATCTGAGTCACCTTGGGGACGGTCTACCTGTCACCATAGAGTGGATTAGCTCTGGCTAGAAGTCCCAAACAATCTCGATCGGAGGGCTCGTATGCCATCGAAGAAGCGCTGACACCTAGCTCTCCAGGTAAACCACATGGCAAGGTTGTTGATTGGCTCCCAATAGGGGTTGTCAACGCCCACGCCCTTGTGGGAAATGCTAAGGACTTGAGTGGTGCCAATCCATCCATCTTGGATCAATAAGGTAGTACTACTAGCCTCCTGCTCATAATTGAGGGTCGGGCTAGTAAGAGAGCCCCAAGCAATCATGCTCCAAGAGATTGTATGAGGTCCTACTTTCTAGGTCGAAAGTCTCAAGATTCACGGCCAAATCTGTTGAGCCAATGGGCAATCCCAAAAGGCAGTGTTGTTGGGACTCCATGTGAAAGCCACATCCCATGCAATCAATGTGCCAGTCATGACCAGGAGTGTCAACCACTTGAATCCAATGAAAGGTGCAATCCATGATGATCTCAGACTCCAGCAGTGTGTTGATCATCCACCCCTTGACGTCTATCTCAAAGAAGAGAGTCCCATTTTGTTGCTCAGATGAAAGCTCTAGACCAATATGGCACCAAACATATCTAACCATGCTAGGGGGGATCCACTCGAACTGATCGCAAGGAATCCATCTAGGAAGATCATCAGAGCCAATCTAGAAACCACATGACTTGTGCCAATTAATATTGGCACCAAAGGCATTAGAAAATTTGTCTAGATCATGTTGAAATCTGATCATATTGGCCTCATGACCTCCCAAGTAGACGGTAGTGTTGTCAGCAAATTCAACATCCAATAGAACCTTCTCCCTAATTGGGAGTTTGATACCTTCTAACCTAATAACTTGAGCAATCAAAAGGGCACTCATGGCCTCAACAAAGAAACAAAATAGAGTAAGAGCCAATGGGAAACCGTGCCTGCTCGATCTCGAAATGCTGAACCTCTCCCCTCGACCCCCAGCCATAAGAACCTGACTATGGGTGGAGTGGTAAAGGGAGGCAATGCCGCTGATCTAGCTAGTAGGGAAGCCCATACATGTGGTGTGCTCGAGAAGGATTTCTCAACATGATCATAGGCTTTCTCAAAGTCCAACAAGAGAATTGCAAGAGGCTCGCCATGCATCCTAGCAAGGGAGATAGCTTCCCAAAAGGTGAAGATGTTATCAAGGGTACTACGACCCTTAACAAACCCAGTCTGCATCGGGTGAATCAATGTCTCAAGTAAGGTTTACAATCTACAACTCAGGACCTTCGCAAGAATTTTGTAGATTGAGTTGAGAAACGTAATCACTCGCCAATGCAGGATATCATCCCAGTGCCCCCCCCCCCCCTTGAGGATGAGAAAGGCCCTCAGCAAGCGACAAGAGAAGGTGACCCGCCTCCATGACCTCCTGAAAGGCAAGTTTGATCCCATCGCCAAGGATCCCCCAATAGTAGAGAAAGAAGCTGGGCGAGAGATCATCATCACGAGCGTAAGTGTCCCTAGCCATGCCGTGCAATGTATCAAGAAGCTCACTATCCGTGAATGGGGCCAAAAGTCGAACCTACATCTCATCAGTCATATAGCATTGCACATGTTGCAAGACAACGTTTGCTCTCCTACCAAGTCTCATAAGATGTCTTTGCAGATAACAAGGTGTAGTAAAACTGAGTGGCAATCTCTCTTAGCTCCCTAAGCTTCATAGCCATAGGGCCATCCATTCGGTGGAGCAACATGATCCCACCATGTATCTGTTGTGATCGGACCGTAGAGAAAAACTCACTGGAAATACAATCATCAACCCAAGTTCAATGAGATGCGTGCATGTGATGGAAGAAGGCAGATCGCCTATCCTCGACCTCTTGTAGCTCCTATTGTGCTAGGGCAACCTGAGAGCCAATCCACCCATAGTTCGGAAGATACTTCAAGAATCATTGGAGGGAGGTGACACCTTTGTGAAGGAAACACTTGCTCTCTTAAAGAGCCAGTCGTCGGGCGCTCCTCATGCAAAAACAAACTAATCTGTTGCAAGCCAATCGCAAGGGATTGAGCTCAAAAGCCCTCCTCCGACGATAACTGTGACCAAGTCACCTCAAAATGATCAACCAAACTCCCATCAAGCTTAGCCTACTCAAGAATACACACCATAGGAGTCTCTGGTAGCCCCCTCCCTAAAGGAGACAACCATAGGGGCATGATTAGAAAGCAAGAACCCGCACAATACATGTCATACCACCACAATTAGCTAGTACATCACTGATGTAGATGCTATCAATCTTGGAGAGGTTTATCCCTCCAATCTGCCTATCCAAATGCGAGAAATGGAGACTATTTCTCTCCCTAATAAAGCCCTCAGTGTGCCATACATCATGTAGCCTCAACGTGAAACATAATCTCTCCCAAGCCCCAAGCTCATGTCCATGCACAATGATATAGCTACCACCTTGACGATCCTCAGGTGCCTCAATCATGTTGAAGTCACCTGCAACACATTAGACATCAATCACACGAAACTGTATTGGTGATGTGGGACTAGAAAGTGGCACAAACACTCTCATGGTTCCGGGCATAGAGAGTTAGGAAACCATATCTCATGCCCCCACGTTTCAAGGTCAACCAAATGGCCTTGTAAGGGATGATGTCTCCTCTATGCATGATTGCAAACTGCAAAGACTCCCCAATTGAAATACATAGGTCACCTTGAGAGCTGTTGGGCCTGTAACAAGTTGACCAAAATACTTCTTCATGTCTCTGCAAAAGTTGCATCCATTCTTGTGTACGACCCAAGGAAGGATAGTGTTCCTGAAGCATGAGAAGATCAATGGAGCTATTGACCAAAAACTAGTAGAGCTCTTGTCAAAGGTGAGCTCTGTAGCACAAAAATTGTGGCCTGCCCAATTGCCACATCATGGACTTGAATAGGTGCAGAGACCAAGTTCTCGTTCTCGCCAAAGGACCTCGAGAACTGATAACCAAAGATCTCCCCCAACAAATGGTAATAAAAAATCTCCCGTCCAAGAGGATTGTAGTCAAGGGCGACGTACCCATCGAGATAGGAGGACGTGGGGGATACTATCCCTCATGGACTACCCATCTCACAAGGAAATCACTGTCAAGGGGCTCTTGAGAATAGGAAGGTGAAGTACGAGGCTATTGAAGAGGCCGCAGAGAGATGGTAGTTTCTCCTACTGTGGTCGCCCGTCCAAAGGAAGTTTCTACATATACTATCCAGTTTGGACAGATCTTGCTCTTTCGATCTCCAACAAGAAAGGAAGTAAATGGTCAATGATATGAGGAACATGTTGATAACCATAGCATGATTGAAGAGATTGATTTGCATACCTCTCCAATAGTTTAGCTTGTTTTTGAGTCTGGCCAGCACCCAGTTCCACCGCTGCTCCATAGAGATACCAAACCCCAAGGGAATCCCAAGAAGCCGAAAAATTTGGCCCTGCGGAATGATTTGATAGCCATGATCAATGAGAAGGTTGGGCTTGGACCTGACAATAGCTCTGAGGGCGGTCTTAGAGTGGTTGATTATGGATCCAGAGCCTTCACAAAAAGTATCCAGACACCTCCAGAATGTCTCCAGACGGGTACTAACATTGTGGACAAACACGTTCATATCATCAGCAAAAAGTCTCATGTAGCATCTATCGAGTCTGGCTTTCCTCAGGTCCTCGCCCGCTTGGAGATTTGACCACGAAAAGCCATTCGAATCTTTGAATTTGACCAAATCCAAGTGTAGTCGGAAGAAAGATTAAGTATTTCTTTGGCATCTGCATAGAAGCTTGACATTACATCAAACACCACAACTTTGCTTACCTTCACCTATCATGTGAGTGGGTTGTAACATTTACATCCCTTTTGCTCAAGGGGATACCAATGAGATACATTTTTATGCTTTTGGATCAAGTTTCGTCCTCAACTCATCTGGAACATGTAGATATGAAATACAAACATTTTCATATGTGATAAGTTTGGATTTTTACATGTAAACTTTTGTTCAGGTGTAACTTGATGTACAACAACAATTAGAGTTCTATTCATGATGTATACAACAATGTGTACAACTTCTTCCCAATAAGAATGAGGCATATTTTTTTTCAGTCATCAAGGTTCTTGCTATTTTTTCAATATGTCTATTTTTGCATTTAGTAATGCTAGTCTGCTATGGTGTGTACCTGCATGAAAATAGCCTTCAAATTCCATGACATTTTTTAGAAAACTACTGAACTCATTTGACATATATTCACCTCCTCCATCATATCTTAATGCCTGAATAGACTTTACTATTTGTTTTTCCACCATAACCTTGAAATTCTAGAAGTGAGTAAACACCTCACTCTTCTCTTTCATGAAGTATAACCATACCTTTTGTGTATGGTCATCAATGAAAGTGGCATAACACCTGTAGCCTCCCATAGGCGTGGTCTTTAAAGGACCCCTATTTGTGCTATTTCTAGCACATTCTCACTAACATGCTTGTCATGCAAAAATGATGCCTTGATTATTTACCAAATTGACATGCTTCACATACCTTTTGCATATCTACAACCTTGAAATTTGGTAATCCATTGGCAATCTCCTTTGATTGCATAAAATTCAGCCTCTGCAAATTTGCATGTCCAATTTGCTTGTGCCAAATTTCTATATCAACAATAACACCTACACCTTTTGCAAACATAGCTGCATTCATTTCAAGAATTTTCATATTTAAGGTGAACACCCTACCCACTTTGTTTCCTTTGGCAATCAATCTTTTATTTTGTTTGTACTCTTCTACATATAACCCATTAACATTGAACCTAACTTGTAATCCCTGGTCAACCATTTGTCCAACAAAAACCAGATTCTTTATTATATTCGGAACATGCAATACATGAACAAGATGTTTTACCTTCCCATCTTCCATGGATAGTGCTATGTTTATTGTATGCTCAATAGGATGTGATGTATCATCACCTGCTTCAACATATCCAGGAACTGGCAATTTCTACAAACTAGTAAACCATTATGCATGACTGATCATGTGACTTGAAGCACCTGAATCAACATACCAGACATTACCATTCAATTTTGAAACATCAGTAGACATTGTATTCATCATGTGATGTGAACCATGAACAACTTCTCCAAATCATCTACACTTGTTGATGCATAGTTGTTTTGTTGCCTTCTATTATTTTTATTCTTCAATTTGCAATCACGTTCAAAGTGACTAGGTTTACACAATCCCATTATCTTTTATTATCATTCCGTGAATCATTTCTTTGGAAATTTTTGCGGCCTCTTTGGCTCCTCGTGGCTCAAAATTGTCCTCTACCTCTTGAATGATTTTGTTTTTTTATGTTGGTCCTAGTTGTTGTTTCCTTTTCCACTTCCGAAGCCTCTTCCTTAGCTCATCTTTTGCTAGAGTAGAAAACTTGCTTAGAACCAACTTTTCCTTGGGAGTTTGAGTCTTCACCAAGGTTCTTTTATTCAATTATTAGCATGGACACCAGATCAACAAAATTCATAATATATTCCCTAGTATGAATAGAAGTTCTGAACTACTTATGTGAAGCTCCTAAACCATGAAGGCACACTTACAGCTTATCATCATCATCTAGATTGATGTCAATAGATGCAAGCAAATCACATATGCTTTTGATTTTCAGGGTGTAGTCACATGTTTTTTTCTCTAGTGTTTGCAACTCATTCTTGAGTTGCAATTTCTGTGCCTTTTTATTGGTCTCATACAATGTGACCAAATTATTCCAAGCCTCTTTCAGATTTTTAGCATCTTGTTTGTGCCTAGTCATGCTATCTGGTATGTTAACAGACAACCAATACATTTCCTTCCATGCTCCTTGATTCCACTTTTCATGTGTTCTTAAATAGTCCACAATCTGATTCCTCTTTGGTAACTATGAAGCATTTTTATTCTCTCCTTCGATGTATTTCCAGTAGCCTTTTCCCATCAGGAGATTCATCATTCTGAATATCCAAGCATGAAAGTTGTTCTTGTCCAACTTATCGCTCATAATTTGACTCATTCCATTAGCATTTTCCATTTCTAAAGCAATTCAGAACATTGCAAAAACACTACAAGAAGTACCTCTGCTTGAACACTGTCTCACTATGAAATGACAGTCCGATCTCAGAAAAACACAGTTTTCGTGTATCAAGAGTAGATGGAATCACTTGAAATTATGGACCTGCAATACTTGAGCGTTGTTGAAAAAAATACAAGTTAGAGTTTTGCAAACTGACCTGGCTTTTTTGTGGGCCCCATGTTGTTGCCTCGAAATGAAGGTTGAGATGGCTTTGAAACTAAAACCTGAACAAAATGCTTAACACTGGATAACACTTGGAAATATTTTGATGCCTTCTACCTTCACACAAAATTTCGTAGCAATCTGAGATCATTGGTGAAGTTGTGTTCTCCATGCCTTCTCATGTACTTTCACAATCGGCCTTCTCCATAAGCTCTCTACAGCCACACCAGCTCTGATACCATGTCAAGAGAAAGGAGATAAGGAAGAGAGCTCTCACCCACTATCATATATGAAGAGAGGAGCACATATAGATTGCGGCAAGGAAGAAAGATCTTCTTCTTATTCTTCTTCTATTACATAAAGAAAAATGTACACCAATGACCTAATACAAAAATGAAACCAATGCAATATATAAAGAACAGTACATAAGGAAAATCCTTATGTGTGCAAATGAGTGGGCTTGCAACGATCAAATGTGTCATCACTCTCGGTAGATAAATCTAGTAAAGATCACTAAAGTATCTTTGAATATACCGACATGACCATTATACATGTTAGAAAAATGAAAAAGTGATATGTGTCATCCTCGATCATCACATGTTGAGCTTGATATCTCAACACTGGTCAGAAACATGTAATCTTGCACATAGCTCATAAGGAAATCCAAAATGTGCAGAGGATAGGAATGGAGAATCTCTATAGAAGGCTCCTTCGATTAGAGATTGAAGTCAATAAAGGCAACTCATACATTAAAACCTTGAAAAGCAAGTATGTTTAATAAAGGCAACTCACACCTTAAAACCTTAAAAAGCAAGTATGTTTAAAATCAGAATCATATTGTAATCGTCACTTAAATTCTATTTTTCTGGATACGATCTTCACTTAGATTCCACGTGCGAGCTTACATGTTGCAAAGTACATATGATGTATCGGTGGAACGATATGGGCTTGTACGTGCATTAGGCTCCTCACGCTTTCAAGTGATTCTAAGTCTCAAATTCAATTCACTTTTAATTAAATTTCTATTTTTTAAAAGCTAAGATAGATGGAAATGAATTGAAGAAGATAGATTTTTTGATTTTTTGAGGTGAAATAGCACACTTGAGAAGCCTAACATTGCTTCTCATAATACGGCCTAAATGTCTATCTACCTAAGAGTACTCAAAAAAACTTCGATTTTGTTTTTTCTGTGCATGTGAGTGAGAGAGACGGAGCTTTCATAATAGAGGGAGAGGAGGGAGAGCATAATCTTCATGGGCTTGTTGTGATTTGTACAAGGCTCCATTTTGCTTGAAAGTTTACGAGAGCATCTACCTTCTCGTGAACTTCTCGTGAAATTTCACGCTCATTGCACGTTTTTTTTTTTTTAATAAAAGGAAGTGGCCTAATCTCCCGGACTTTAATTAAAATAATGAAGAAAAGTTACAGGTGAATGTTTATCCCGGACTTCTCGTGAAATTGCATGTTTCTACTTTGACACATGGGCATCTTTATTTTTGTTTTTGAGAAATCATGCTTTGAGAAATCAAAATTTTCAAAGAAAATATGTATTTAAGGATTGCCTCTTTGGGGAGAGGGGAGGAGGGGATTAAAGAAGATTCATGGGGATTGGAGAGTTGGAGTGTCCAAAACAATGGAAGTAGATATTTTAGAGTTGAACAAGGAGGATCAACTACTTATGATGATTTTAGAAGACCCTTCAAACGTGAAATTTCAGCTCAACTATTTCTGTGAGAACTCTATCAACGCAGAATTGATGTTTGCAAAACTTCGTTTTGGCATTTGCATAGGTCATACCCTAATAGCAATTGAAATAAAAAAACAAAAAATTAATGCCATGCAAAAATCAAGCCAAAAACAGAGGAAATTAACGTGTGCACTAGGAATTAAGATCTCCTCAAAGAAGACAGCAACACAAAAATCCATCTCAATGCTTGCATTCGATAACTCTAGCGACTTAGAAAATGACATGCAAATCTCCTAATGACATGCAAATCCCTCATGTACGAGTAGATAGAAAATTAGTGTATGACATGCAAAGATCACAAAAATAACGACTTCTAATGACGCGACTAGAGAGCAAATCGATTATCTTATGCATTGTTGATTTCTGATTCTAATTCATGGAGCGAAATTCATGCCATAGAGTCATATGAGCTAAATATGTGCATTTGCAGACTCGAGTGGGATTAAAGAAATCTATTAAAGAAAAATGATTCCTAACTCTTCAAACAAGTGTTCCAAGTGCGAGGACGATGGCAGAATACAGAGATGAGAGGGTCTTTGCGAAAACCTGCTCTATAAACTCTAGACCAACCTAAATATTGCTTATACACTCTAGTATTGCTTAGGCAGTCTAGTATTGCTTAGGCACTCTAGTAGACCATCCTAAATATTGCTTAGAAACTCTAGTAGACTTTATTTTCTATCAAATGATGCATAAATATGATCATAATACTTTGGAGCATTGATCTCAAAAGTTTGAGTTGAGTTAAGACAAGCTAATTTTTTAATATCATATCTATAGAATTATCTAAAGTCTATTAGATTGGCCTCTCTAGAAATATATTTCACAAGCTTATTTACATGAAAAACTTGATTGATTTTCCTATCTAGATGAATCTCCATTTGATATCCAATGTCACTAAGCTTTTTTAACTATCTCCCAAGGTCCACAATACCTTGCAGGAAATTCAACGCACTTTTTCTATAGAAGGAAAGTAGACTTAGCTTGAGCTTGAAGAAAAATCATGTCTCATTCATGAAAGATTGTAGGAGATCTTTTCTTATGAATATATTATTTGGCCCTATTAATGACTTGCTATACATCATTGTCTATTTATAAATTTTCAATGTCTTATAAATAATTGTGGTATTGGGGTCAATGGGATTTGACTCTACCAATGAAGAATCATTACCTCAAACATTGTGCTTCAGTGTCTTCTAATATATAGTTAAACCTCTGAGTTAGAACATCAACCTAATTATGATCACCACTACTCATCCTGAATGATACTTTAAGCTTGTCAAAGATAAACTTTAGTAAATGTCAACTAGATATGACATTATGCATATGCATGGGATTTGAAAAAAAAATGGTAGCATTCTAGAAGGAAAACCAAACAATGCAACAAAGCTATAAGTGCATTTAAGAATTAAGCATCAGTTCACTTATATAAAACAATAGCTAGAGTCATACAAATTCGATTTCCATTCTATTACTAGAGATCTCAAAGTTCGATGCTTTACTCCCCTCAAGATGACAAGTAGAATCCAAGTAAACTCCAAGTAGCTTTAGCATAGCTAAATCTCCTATGACCACATTGTGTTGTGCTCCTTAGTTTCTTGTGTGTATAATTACAACAATAATGTGTTCTTTATGTTGATTCTTTAAGATAAATTGGATGGTTCCAAGCATCCATCCTTACACATATGATGCACCATGTGTTGGCAGCAAAAGGCATGTGGAAAATTGTGCAAAGTGTTGAAACACATCCTAATGTAGATGTAAATACCACAAATGTAGGTGGCGATGAGGATATTCCAAGCTATAAATCTGTTGCACTTATGTTTTCACCATTCAAGTCCAACATTCTAACCCCAACAAGTAAACAAAAGATAATAATAAGATGAAAGAGATGCGAAAACACATGCGTTGATTACTTTGTCCGTCCAGAATTGCATTGTTCCACATATTCACCCATGTAAAATAGCAAAGGATGTTGGGGTCATTCTTGCCACATCATGTCACGTAAGAAATGAGGTTCATGTTGCCTACCAAAGAAAAACAAAATTCAAGAGCGAGCACACCATGAAGTCTACTTTATGATTTCTTTTCTTTTTTTTTTACAAAGATTAAGGATTTGGAAGAAAATTTGATTGTTTGAGATTGAGTTTTTTTCATATAGTTGAGTTCTCTAGATTGGTCTTAATGAACTACTTGATTGGCCAATGCATTCGGCAAAAGAAAATTAACCCAGACTATATCTATCTTTAAGAGGTCAAAATCCAAGGAGACAATATTCTATGAAGGCTTGAGAGTATTTTCACTCTTCACTCTTGGATCACCACTAACCACCCCAAAGGTAGTAGAGGTACTGCTATTGGATTCAAGGTCCTGTGGTCTTCACTTTTAGTGGGATCCCTTGTGGACCCATATCACAAATGGATTGTGGCCTATTTTGGGGGGTTCACATCCCTTTACCATCACTTCATGTTATGACCCAAACCAAGACTTAGCAACAATAGATACTTGGTGACCACTTGATTCCTTGTCCTTAGATATCATCCTTTGTGGAGACTTCAGCATGGTGGAGGATCTTTTGGACAGGTGGTAGCAATGAGGCCAGATTATTGATGGGCTAGAGAAGGAATGTTGGGATGGGTTAAAGTTTCATCATAATTTGGTTGAGGCTGAGGACTCTAAGGGCTTTTGTTGGTCAAATCTTCAAACTACTACTGATCTTTGTAGAGCTAGGCATGATAGAGGCTATGTTTCTCAGAGCGCCATTAACAACTTGGGGCTCCCCTTCGTCTTGCAAAAGTTGGACATGTTTGTGTTGGATCATCACCCTATAGCTTTAACATCCAAACCCTTTATTAAAAATAGAAAACCTCCTTGGTTCCATGTTGATACCATTGTCTTCTCCCTTCCTTTGGTTGAAACACAAAGTCTCTCTTGCCTAAAGACAAGATTTTAGCAAATGCTCATCTCCTTCTAGGAGTTGGATTAAAGTTGATAGTTGTCAAGAGGAAGGAGATAAGGAAGAGAGCTCTCACTCACTCTCGCATACAAAGTGAGGAGCACACACAGATTGAGGCAATGAAGATAAATCTTCTTCTTCTTATTCTTGTTCTTCTATTACATAAATAAAAATATACAACAATGACCTATCACAACAATACAACTAGTGCAATATATAAAGAATGATACTCCCCAAATGAGTGAGCTGGCAACAAACATGTGTCATCACTCTTGGTAGATAAATCTAAAAAAGATCACTAAAGTATCCTGGCATATACTCGCATGACTACTATACATGTCAAAGAAATGAAAAAGTGATACATGTTATCCTCAATCATCACATGTTGAGCTTGATATCTCAACACTCCCCCTCAAGCTTAACATCATGTCCTATAATCCAAGAATCTTTTGAAACATTTTCAACTTCTCTGCTCCAAGTGCTTTAGTGAAAATATTAGCAACCTTCTCATTTGTCCTCAAATAAATAAGATCAATATCACCTTTTAATACCTTTCTCTGATGAAGTGATAATGTACCTCGATATGCTTTGTTCTAGCATTAAAAATAGGATTCCATGCTAACTGGATGCTGCTAATATTATCACAATAAATGATGATAGGCTTTTGCACTTCCACACCTAAATCTGCAAGTAGCATCTCTAGCCATGATGCTTTGCATGCTACCATCGTAGCACCTCTATACTCAGCCTTTGTACTTGAAAAAACAAAAGTGGGTTGCTTCTTACTGCTCCATGTAATATCTGCACTCCCAAGTGAGAATAGAAAGCCACTAATACACCTTCCATATGGAATACTACCAACCCAATCTACATCGATGTATCCATGAATGTGCAATTCTGCACCAACTTCATAAAACGATGCAAACTTCAAAAGGGAAATGAAACCTCTTTAAATTTTCAATCCAAGAACAAGCTTACCGGATTGTTGCTTAAAGACTAATGCTTCACAAACCACAAATCAACCATTCACAAAAGATAAAAGTTAAGCTACATATGAGATCCACTAAGGATAGGAAAAAAGTAAGATAGGAGAAAACACGACTTCCTGCATATTTATGGTTGGAAACTTCAAATGCTCATATCTCCATGAATGTAGCACCAAATTGAGTGATTCAAGTGCCTAATCCATGCTATCTTTTATGTAGAATCCAAATATGATAATGAAAACCAGTTATCTTGAGTAGAAACACTGATGTGCTCATTTAAAGAAAAATAGAGGACTTCCTTTAGAGTAAGAGAAATTACATTCATAGAAGATAACACTAAAGATAGATCTCATAAACAAGCTTCAACACCACCTATAGCTGAATGATCAACCAAACCACAAAACACATCACATAAGACATCTCACAAGGACACCTTTAAGAAGAAGAAGAAGAAGATAGACAACCAAAGGAGAGCTCAATTCTCAAGAGAGGAAGTCACAAATGACCAAAGAGCCCCTTTCTCTTCACAATTTCAGCCTCATATACAAGTTCCTAACAACCATGATTTTCTCATTTTTTAGCTTCTAGAACTATTTCAAAGACTTGTTGATGTATTGAAAAGCTCTAATACAACTCAATGGAAGACTCTCCTTGAGTTTTACAAAATTTAGATCTTCTTCAAACTATCTTTTGGCTATATACAAGGGAAATGTGCTTGTTAACATTTCTACCTTTAACATCCTCCCCCTCCTAAATCTTTTGATGTCCTCATCAAAACTTTATGTACATTCCTTTGCTTGTCATTTTTTTAGCTTTGTTTGTTACTGTACACCTCCTAAAGCTTTATATACTTCTACCTTTCTTCAGAGTTTATGTTAATTACAAGTTCAATCATAGCTTTTATCTTGTTAATTGTATCCTTTGGAGCATCTACTATAGTTTTGCTTTGATATTCTATGAAAAGGGTTTCATATGTAGCTATTCTTGTCTCAAGACTCAAAGATATTCTACCAAAAATCTATGAGTCCATTTTGATGAAGCTGGTAGTGAATGCGTCTTTGAAGGTCTATAGATAGATGCTCTCCATGAAGATTACTCTGACAAAATATGCCACTAGACCTTGTTTGTCTAGCATCTCACTTAGACAAAAAAGTAGCATGTTTATCCTAGAATGGAAGCCCAAAAACCTCAAGGTTTTGATGTTGACATCTGAGGAGCTATCCAAACATGCTTTTATCATTTTCAAAATTCTGACGTGTACAATGATATCATAATCTTGTACGTCACACATATCTGAAATGAATGTATCTATTATATTTTGTCACAAGGAAGGAGATAAGGAAGAGAGCACACATACACACTCTCACAATCAAAGAGCACACACATAGATTGAGGCAAGGAAGAATGATCTTCTTCTTCTTCTTCTTCTTCTTCTTCTATTACATAAAAAGAATGTACAAGAAACGACCTAATACAACAATACATCTAATGCAATATATAAAGAAAAGTACATAAAGAAAATCCTAATGTCCTTGAATGAGTGGGCTGACAATAAACAAATGTGCCATCACTCGATAGGTAAATCTAGTAAAGCTCAATGAAGTATCCTTGACATATACCGGCTTGACCACTATACGTTTAAGAGAAATGAAAAGTGATACGTGTCATCCTTGATCATCACATGTTGAGCTTGATATCTCAACACTCTCCCTCAAGCTCAAATTCATGTCCTCTAATCCAAGCATCTTTTGAAACTTCTTCAACTTCTCTGCTCCAAGTGCTTTAGTAAAAATATCAACAACTTGCTCATCTGTCCTCACATAAACAAGATCAATATCACCTACTAATACCTTCTCTATGATGAAGTGATAATGTACCTCAATATGCTTTGTTCTAGCATGAAAAATAGGATTTTGTGCTAATTGAATGCTACTAAGATGATCACAATAGATGATGAATGGCTTTTGCACTTCCACACCTAAATATGCAAGTAGCATCTCTAACCATGATGCTTCACATGCTACCATTACAACACCTCTATACTCAGCCTCTGTACTCGAGAAAGCAACAATGGATTGCTTATTTCTGCTCCATGTAATAGCTACACTCCCAAGTGAGAATAGAAAGCCACTAGTAGACTTCTATATGGAATACTGCTAGCCCAATCTGCATCGTTGTATCCATGAACTTGCAAATCTACACCAGCTTCATAAAACAATGCATAATCCAAAGTAGCATTCACGTAACTTAGAGTGCACCTCAGAGCATCTAAATGTGGCTTCCTGGGAACTTGCATAAATTGACTTTCAAGTCCAACCGTGTAGCTTAGATCATACCTTGTAATTGTGAGATATATCAAAGTTCCCACAATTTTCCTATACATAGTAGCATTTTCCAATGCTTCACCTAATGTAGTATCCAACTTAAGATTCTCATCTAATGGCATAGAAATTGGCTTACAGTCAACCATACCATACTTTTGTAGCATATTCAAAGCATATAGCCTTTGCGACATCCATATACCTGTTTCTATATGTATAAAATGAATGTCTAAGAAATAGTGAAGCACACCAAGATCATTCATGTCAAATTCCTGCATAAGGAGTTTCTTTGTCTCTTTAATGATTGCTTCATTGTCTCCTCTTACAATCAAGTCATCAACATAAATAGCCACAATCGTGATGCCATCATCACCCTTCCTTGCATATAATGAATGACCTGCATCACACATAGAAAATCCAATGGTGGTTAAGTAGTCAACAATCCTTGCATGCCAAGCATGAGGGGCTTGTTTAATCCCATGCAAAACCTTTTGCAACCTGCAAACATATTCTAGGTGCTTTGAATCTTCATATCCTTGTGGCTGGTCCATGTATACTTCTCCCTATAACTCACCATGTAAGAATGCATTCTTCACATTGATTTGATGCAAAGTCGATCCTTTTGCTGTAGCTAATGCAATAACTGCTTTCATAGTACACATTTTAGCTACTAATTGTGCTTTATACCCTCTTATGCTACCATAAACATTTTGCTTTACCTTGTAAACCCACTTGCAGCCTATGGGTTTCTTTCCTTGCGGCAATGGAACCAGCTTCCATGTTTCGTTTCCATAAAGTGTAGCCATCTCCTCATCCATAGCTTTCTCCCATTCTGCATTTCCAATTGCATCTTCAAAAGAAGAGGGTTCAACATCTTGTATTACCTTTGCCATGTAGGCATAATGACGAGCCATGTAACTATCACATGTCAATTGTTGCATTGAATTCTGCATCCTCCGAGATCTTCTTGGTCCTAGGTCATTTCTCCTTGTATCATTTGCATATGCCTTTCTTACTCTTGGAGTCTTCACACAAGACAATCCAAGCTCATTGTTGCTCTAGTACAATGGTGAGAACCACGTTAAGAAGCTGCACCTCCTTAATGTCAATCCTCGGAAGAGATAGGAGTGATATGAAGATCGTGAATGTGAAATGTAGTGAGAGTGAAGGTGAGAAGCATCGAGACACACACACACATACACACACACAATGAAGAGACAAGCAAGACACAATCGAAGGTAGGAAAATAGAATCTATTCTCAAGATCTCAATTACAAGCTCAAAATATAAGCTCACACTAGCCAACCTCAAAAATGAGCTCTCTGGCTCTATTTATAGTTTCTATACTAGTTTTGACCGGTTTCACATCTAGTGACCGACATAGTTAAAAAATAGGTTCTATGTGCTATTTGAAAGAGTAAACGAGGTCTTAAAATAACCAAAATTGGTAGGCTCATTCTACCTAAGCTCCTCAAGCTTGAGGACTCCTCGACTTGCACAAAATGGAGCTACTAATTACAAAAAGGGGTTTTTCTATGTTACAAATGGTACAAGAGTGATGAAAACATTATTGGGAGTTTTTGAAAAGTATTTATAAAACATATTTGTTTGAAAAATGATATGTCTGGATCCCTGTTACTTCATTGTGCTCTGTCTTCACATACTTCCTCGACGTCTGTGCCTCTGGCTACTACCAACACCCCCCTCCCTCTCGCTTCTGTCGTCCTTGACAGAACCTTGTTGCGGGGTCTATCGGATATAATTTTGTAGGAGGTCCTGAGCGAGGGTGTGTTCTGAAATGCGGATACCTCTTGCAAGATCTGCTTTGAGTTTTTCCCAATCTATGGGTTGAGGTTCCTCTGGTGACGGCAGTCTGTAATGCATGGAATACACCATCTGTTCACAGGCAAATAATTGAAGTAAGTGTGTGGGCCTGCTGATGAACACCTCTGAATGGTATTCCCAAAATCCTGTAGTAAACATTTCTTGGAATGTCATTTTATAGCATGCCGGTAAGTATTTGATGCGACAGTGCCAGGCATAACACACCCGGAGCGATGGTGTCGTACTCATGTCATATGCTAAATCTTGATTGCCATGCTCGAAACCCGGGGTGTTCACATGTGGTGCCTTGACGCGAAGGAAGACTTTGAATACGATCTGCATCATGTCAAATATTTTGACAGTCATATGCACGACTACATCATCTATTCTTCGTAAACGAGGGAGCCAGTGGCGAATTGTTGCCATCATATAGCCAACAGTGACCGGTCCAGTGGGTGGAGTGAAGTATGGGTAATTTAACGAGTCCTGGCATTGCTTGTTGTTCTGTACTTTGATTGCAAAGGCCTTCCAGGAGTGACGACATGGAATTGGTCCCCAACATAGGTTATACTTTAAATGGAGTGGTGCCTTGACCCATGTGCTCATCATTTCAGGATATTCTTGTAATAAATCTTGGTGCCAAGTTGGTCGATAGATTTCTCCTCTCTGCGCGTCCGTTGGCAAGTCTTCAGGCTCAAACTGAGTTGCATGGGAAGGTTTCTTGCGTGTCTCTTTTTTGATGGCCAATACAATATGGTTTGTATTGCAACTCATGCCTAGATATATACCTGCGAGGGGCCAAGTGAGCAAAGTAAGATGATTGTAATATTCGTTCCTCTATCATGGCCATTGCATGTAACTGAGCTTCCACACGTGCTGAGTGGGTTCGGCCAAGTTCTTCTACAGTCTTCATCCATGTAGGAGTAGGGAGCTCGAATGTGTTCTGGCCCTCGGTCGTGATGCGTCTGCCTCGGATGGGTTGGGGTTCGTACGCTTCTTCAAAAGTGTCCTCCATCGGGATAGTCACTGTCTCTTCCTCCGCTGGTAGTTTCGGTGGGGAATATGGCCTAGGGGGTGAAGTATTTCGATGGCGATGCACCACAGTGCGCTCTCCTTGTCGAGAGCTCCACGATGATATGCTCGAAGTAGAAAACCGAGCTCCTAAGGCCGCACGCACTACTCCGCACAGAGGCTATAGAATACACAGAAAACACAGTACACAGGGAGCACGAAGACAGACTTCTTAGGTCTTACAAATGCGATCGAACTTACAGTCTGTGACTGACCAGGCCACTATATGTTTTATTAAAGAACATATACAAAGAAGTGTCCGGTGGCCATTTGGCCTTTCACATGGACACTAAGGGTAACAGTCTCCCACTAAAGGCCAATATGGCCAGAGTAACTATGGGAGAAAAATGAAGAATGATAAAGAATACCTGAGTGTAAGTATACAAACTATACCTCCCACTTGATGGGCATGTTACACAGTATACAAGTGACTACGTAAGATCAAGAATCAAGTAACCCCCATCAAGTGACAACAATGTCGAAAGCTATCCTGTGGTAGAGCTTTAGTCAAAGCATCTGCAGCATTATCTCGAGTGTGAACCTTCTCAAGAATAATGCTCTCAGTGGCTAAGCAATCTCTAATGAAGTGATACGTCACCTCAATGTGCTTGGTCTTTGCATGGTAGACCGGATTCTTAGCCAAAGCAATGTCACTCTGACTATCACTGAGCAAGCAAGGTACATGCTGAGGTAAACCCATATCACAAGCAAGACGAGAAAGCCACAATGCTTCCTTACATGCCTCACTTGCTGCAACATACTCTACTTCTGTGGTGGAAACAGTTGTACATTCTTGAAGATGAGATCTCCAAGAGATAGCACCTCCAGCAAAATGGAAAATGTACCCTGATGTAGACTTGCGATTGTCTACACAACCAGCATAGTCAGAATCTGTGTAACCAATAATGGATGCTTTCCCTCTACCTAAGCATAGACACTTGTCCTTAGTGCCACTCACATATCTCAAAATTATCTTGACCGCTTCCCAATGCTTCTTGCCAGGATTAGACATATATATGCTCATAACTCCCACTGCAAATGCAATGTCTGGTCTCGTAGCTACCATAGCCTACATGAGACTACCAACAGCAGACTGATAGGGAATTTTGGTCATGAATTCCTTTTCCTCATCTGATTTGGGGCATTCATCCTTGCTCAATTTCACATATGTGGATAAAGGTGTACTCAATGCCTTTCCACCCTGCATATTGAACCGGTGAAGTACTTTGGATATGTATTCACTCAAGTATATGCATCTTTTACTCCTATCACGAGTAATGCGCATGCCAAGAATATGTTTGGCATCCCCCAAATCCTTCATATCAAATGTCTGACTCAACTTCTTTTTGAGAATTGACAAATCATAAGAGGACTTCCCAACAATCAACATATCATCGATGTAAAGTATCAAGCATATCAAGCTTCCATCAGAGCATCTCTTTGTGTAGAGACAATGATCCTCATTGCTCCGAGAATAGCCTTGGGACTTCATAAAAGCATCAAACTGTTGGTACCATTGTCTAAGAGACTACTTAAGTCCATACAAGCTCTTCTTGAGCTTACAAACTAGACTTTCCTTGCCAAGAACTACATAACCCTCTAGTTGTTCCATATAGATCTCATCTGTAAGATCTCCATGCAAGAAAGCTGTTCTCACATCCATTTGGACTAGCTCTAAGTCCTCCATTGCAACGAATCCAAGCAACATGCGCAAAGTAGTCATCTTGACCATTAGAGAGAAGATTTCCTCAAAATCAACACCATGTTGTTGCTTAAAACCCTATGCAACAAGTCGTGCTTTATATTTTGGAGAAGCACTATCTGATGTGAATTTCAACTTATATAGCCATTTACATGGTAAAGCTTTCCTTCCCTTTGGCAAAGGTACTAAGTCCCAAATACCATTCTTGTGAATAGAATCCAACTCACTCTTTGTTGGCAGTGGTCAAGGCGGTCAAGGACTTACAAGACAAGGGAGCCAACGAGAAGGGCCAAGCAGGCAAAGCAGTCAAAGAAGATCTGGCAAATAGGCCATCATTTTTCCTGAATTAATATTTCCCAAATAGTGATTTTAGTCACTCCACACCATTCTAAATACCATTCCATCTTTTTGTAACTCCATTTTGTGCAAGCCAAGGAGTCCTTGAGCTTGAGGAGCATTAGAAATACCTACCTATCAATTTTCATAATTTTTTGAGCTTGTTTGAGCCTCCAAACTAGCTTAGGAACCTGATTTTTAACTAGGCTGGACACTAGGTCTGGACAGGGCCAAAGCTAGTCAAAAACTATAAAAAGAGCTAGAGAGCTCATTTTTGGAGGTTGGCTTGTTGTAGAATTGAACTTGTAAGAGCACTTTTGAGTAATCTAAAGAACTCCATTGTCTCTCTCTTTGTTCTTGCCTTGTGTGCGCGTGTGTGTGTATGTGTGTGCATGTTAGTGTGCTTCTCACTCAAACACTTGTGCCATCACTTGTTCGAGGTCTTCATACCATCCTCACATCTTCCCGGATTGACATTAAAGGAGGTGCTACTCATCACTGAGCTACACCAAATTTTGGCGCCATTTCCGGGGATCGAGCTTTGAGGACGAGCGTGTGATGGTAAGACGTAGAGTTGTGACGTTAGCGTAGTAGGTAATTTCTTTACTTTTTCTTACTTTTCTCTTTCTTACTTCATCCTCATTATCACCATCATCATCCTCACCATCTCCCATCTCCATCTCCATCATCGCAAAAAATTTAGTTTTTTGATCATATCACCTTCTCCCCTCCATTCCCCTCATTTCACTTGTGAGAGAGAGCAAGAGAGCGAATTGTGTGCGCTGCTTTTGCATGTTTTTTGAGCCTCCTTGCAGGTTTTTGCTGTATCATCATCTCAAGTAGGCTGTGTAGGTACGGAAAAGCTCAGCCCTGTCTCTGTATCGCAGACCCGACAGAAAAATTGCTCCTTTGGTAAAACAAAGTACACCACAAGAACACTCATGATGAGCACATTGCAAAACACTACCAACACTGTCGATTGCGATCAACAACCACGATCGACAGACTCTGTCAATTGCGACTGACAGACTCTGTCAATCACGACTGACAGACCCCGACGGACTGCCACGTAGGACTCAGTCAATCGCAATCGACACCGTCGATCACGACCGACTGAAATTTCACAATTGACTCAAGGCCTCGCATTGCCACGTGTCCATCGCGATGGACACATCCCCGATTGACTGAAATTACAACGAAAATTACGGAAAAAGTATCGATCACGATTGACATCGTCGATCGCGATTGACAGGACTCACGACTGACTCTGTCGATCGCGATTGACATCGTCAATCGCGACTGACATGTCGATTGCGACTAACAGGCCCGACAGACACCTCTGTCAATCGCGATTGACAGACCTGTCGATCGTGATTGACATGCTTTTTTAGCTAAAATTTTAGGGTTTTATTGTTCCAAGTTTTGGGGATAATTTTGGGCATATTTGTCTATCAATTAGCATTTTGTGAGGTCCCTACACTCGTGTTTCAAGAAAAATCCTGTGAACTGTTAGCCTGTTTGAACCCTGTTTTAACCCTAAAATCCTGAATAGACAGAACTTCCTCATACGAAATCCGTTCGGGGTGATCTTAGGCTCGTTGGAAAGCTCGTGGGTGGAGTACTAACAAAACCTAAAGAGCCAAGGATCAGCAAGTGAGGTTGGAATACTCACAACTCCCTTCGTCAATTCCTAGCTTAGGCTAAGTGCGAGTAGTGCTAGAAGTAAGTCAGGGCGATGATAGGCATCAATCAAGTTGAAGACTATTAAATACTCAAGTTCAAGCATAAATATAGTCTCTTGGCAATCAATAACTTAAGAGAAAAGAACTTGATGTGGTACGGACAACTTAAAGTGCGGAAAGTCACTCAAGTATTCCTGACGATGTGATATCAGACAAGATCATAAACACGATAATGAACTAAAAAAAAAAGAACTAAGTGACTGATACAAATTGATCGGCAACGAGGTTGTACTTGGGAAAATTGGGATTATTCGGTTAGGAATATGAACCTTAGGTTAGGAGGACACCTAGGGAGAGATAGACAGAGTCTCAGGACTTCAGAGGCTAGTGTGAATCATACTGCTAGGTATTGGGCCCAACAGTTGAGCCATTATTCACACTACCCTAGCTCTGAGACTAGTGAATCAGAGATGTCTCATAGTATGGAGAGACCCACAGGGAGTTCAGGCGTACCATACTTACAAAGGGTCGAAGGCCCTTACAAGACACAACTCGAATACCTTAGGACCAACCGATTAGGTGCTTGCATCTATGAGGACGGCCTAGGAAGATCTGTGGTCCAGATCAAAAACCCAGATCAACCCATTGGAATTGAACATCCAGCTGTCAAGTTTGAAAATGGAGCACACCTGGACAAAGATGGAACCATATATGTAGTCACCAGCCACCCAGATAGGACAGTCGAATTTGGGAATGTGATCCTGGAGACGGACATAGGTGACCTAGAGCAAGGAAACTTAGGTGGAGAGCCTAAAACCCCTCGAGGCAAATCTGTTCTCACTAGAATCCTCACACGAGAGTGGGTTCCCCAGGACAATAAGAGCATAGATTTGCTCTTGAACCGAGAGACCGATGAAGCCTTTTGGAGGTATAAGCCTGAACAACTGATTGAGGTCGGAACGATCACAATCTATGAGTTCAAAGATCCTGATAGTCCAGGCAAAGTGACCTATTTAGACAATACTTCGGAGAGGATCTTTGTGGTCTCAGAACATGGAAGACATGCTTACACTTGGAAGGGTGAATTTGTTTCCCCCCAACCAAGATCTAATGTCTCTTATGGCCACCTAGGAGCGGGAACATCCCAAGCTCATGGAGCTCAAAGGGACAGAAGTAGGGATAGGCCAGAGGTAAGCTTTGCCAACCCACTTGGAAGAGAAAGAACGAGAACAGAAACAGATAGAGTGGAACCTGAGAGACTTAGATCTCCAAGAAATCCAAGAAATGTAGATGAATTCCCTCTGCCAAGACCTAGAGACCACACGAGGACTTTGAGACCTACACAGCTAGTTAAATCCATGAAGAACTACTTCGATGGCACAAGAGACCCATATGATCATGTGGCCGAGTTTAGGCAAGTCTTGAGAGCTGAACAAGTTGATGACCTATTCACGTAGTACAATGCCTTTGGTCTAACCCTTAGGAACACCGCTCTTACCTGGTTTCAACCACTAAATGAGAGACACTTCAGAAACATAGACCAACTTCTAGAGGCTTTCATTATTGAATTCTCTAAGAGTGGCATAAGGCATAATACTTCCTCATTGATTCATAGCTTCAAGCAGACCCCCCAAGAGACGGTTAGACTTGCAGGAAGAAGGTTTAGACAATACCTAGAGAGATGTCCCATTCCTGAGTTACCCACTCCAGCCAAACAAGTGGCTTTGTTCTTAGACGGATTGCTGAGCACCAAGTTAAGATCATATGTGTACCTAAAGGACCCCAGGACCATAGAAGAGTGTGTACGCATGTGTATAGACATAAAGGATAATCTTGGAGAAGAGTTGGAGCTTTCCAAAGTTTACAAAGATTCAGATAGCTCTACCAGCATCTATTCTAGACAATCCACTTCTATAGAGGAACTGGCAGAGAAGGTAGCTCAGAAAATAGGAGTATCGAGCAAACAAATACCAAGGTTTGCCCCAGTGAAAAGATGCTATACTTGTGGAGGCGACCATATGGCGAATGTATGTCCCATTATGGCTCAACCCCAAGTGAATCCTAGTAGCTAGTACTGCACCATAGAACGGAGATATACTAATCACACTGCGCAAGATTGCCCATACAATAAGCAAGCGGTTAGGCAAACCTACCCTCAGCCGTATCCACAACAAGGAAGATACCAGAGCCAATACCCACCACAACAATATGGTAGACCACAACAACCCGATCAACAACCCTACCAAAATCAGCAAAGGCCTCAGCCTGTGTTAGCCCAACAACCTCCAGCTCCATCCAATGTGATTCCCGTAAAGTATGCAGCTGTAGAAGAAAATTTGAATAGAGCCATAGTCCTAGTAACGCCTTTGCTTTCAGAAAGTGACCCGAGTGATCATAGTTTTGATTTTACTCACATAGACACAGGCTTACTACATGCAGTCACCTGAGCATAACGAATCATATTACTCTGAAGAACCAAGTGAACCTAGCTGGGAGCCAGATTATGCAAACGTCATGTACGCAAACCCCAACTCTAGACCTCAACCTAGGCAGGTAAGACCCCCTGCTCATAGAGGACCATGCTACCGATGTCAAGGAGATCACTTCATTCGTGATTGCCCTGTGCCTGCACCTACGCAACCTCAATCTATGACAATTCAAGACTTTTGTCAAGATTGCGGCAAAGAGCATCTCTTACGAGACTGCCCAAAGAACCCCAATAACATGCCAAAAATCACTCCTATTAACGTGATTGGGTTGGTAGTAGATTCCACAGGAAGTGTCACTTCCATTGCACCAGTGCAAGTGATCACTAGAGCCCAAGCTTTGAACACCAAGGTGTAGGCCAGGAAAAGAGTGTCGAAGTTAGTGAAACTAAGAGCATAACCAAGAAACGGACGAGAGCTTGGAAAGATAGCCACGAAAGAATGAAAAGACAATGGGCAAAGAAAATGAGCAAACTTGAGGAAAGCCTAAGAGAAACGAGAGCCAAGATAACTGAACTCACATCTCAAACTCACTCTCACACGACTCCACCACCACCATTCCCATCTCCATCCGATCCACCCCCTTACAACCCGCCTCATGCGACCCCACCACCCCCTAGAGTAGGATCAGTATTAGCAGATCCCACTCCCGAGGACCTAAATATGATGCTTAAGGCATATCAGGCCAGAATCCCAAAAGGGCCAAATGTCATGGATCATGAAAAGTATTACCCTAGAGCCGAACTAGAGCTCGAACGAACTAAAATTTGTGCTAAGATGGTGGAATTGGCTGAAACCATGTTTGAAGTGAGTCGCCTCTTTAACATCTCTAGTTCAGCTAAGACGTAGTTGCACTTTGATGGACTGCTAGAAAGATTGGAGGGGCTAATTGCACAATCAGAAAAGAACCCACCCCTCCAAATAAGGGCAAGGCAAGTGAAAGAGTAAGCCTTCATGCCGAGGAAGCCTATGTGCCTAACTCCACAGAACCAGACACATCTTCTTCTATGAATAGGTACACACCAGAATTCGTACGAGAGATTCAAGAAGAGAAATGGGCAAAAGAGAGTGAAGTCCCTCATCCCATTGAACTTGTGGATGATGCACATGAACAATTCCCACAAGACATTCCTTCTATTTATGGAGAGCAGGAGAGTACCCAATCTCAGGAGAGATTAGACTTTGAGTCTAATTCCTTACAGGAGCTACCCCATTTCATAGGCCCATGGGAAGCTAAGTCTACTTGTATGAGAGCACCCACGGTCATGGTAAGAAACGAAGATTCAGTCATACCTAGGAACACAGAGGTAGTGAAGAACACTAAAGTGCAGTGCAATCTCACTTTAGAAGAGCTAGTCAAGGTTAGGCCAGAACTGTGGAAACATGTAGCCAATCAAGTGCGAGAAGTAGCAAAACCTCGTTCCCAGTTAGGATCCCATAGAACAGTGCCAGAAATACCCTTGGATAAGATAGGACACATGAGTGAAGGAGAAGAGGGAAACACCTATCTTCCCATTACCCATCAAGGATACACAACCAAGGAAATTTTGGACTCAGGCACAGGAGTTGCAATTGCTACCACTTCCCTATGGAAGCATTGGGGCAAGCCAACACTTAGGCCCACGAGAATGAAAGTGCAGATGGTCGATGGTCACATTGAGAGACCCTTAGGATTGCTGGAAGGAATAACTCTCACTACATGTGGTGTAGAGTTTGAACATACGTTTGTCATATGTGACTTTAGCAAGAATCATGCCTATGAGATGATTTTGGGAAGACCATTTATGTGACAGTTGCAAGTGGTACAGGATTGGGGAACCAATTCCTTGTACCTGCAACACTTAGGTGTCACGACCAAAGTTAATCTCAAGGATTACTCTCATAGAGATGTCCCTCCCATCCAATGGATCCCATCCATAGAGCCAAAGGTGATACTGAGTCAGTGCATTCCATAGGATCAGGATCCTCATGGATGCATGAAGAGAGTCACTTGTGGATGTGTAAAGTAGCAGTAGAAGAAGAGGAGAGAGAAAAAGCCAGAGAGATAGGTGCGAAGGAAACCCATAGATCCAGTCAAGACCCAGCCTATGCACCTGTAGTATTTCTTGACGAAGAATTTGAACCTCACGGCTGGGCAGAAATTTTAGCAACAATGGATGTAGCCATCAATGAAGAGCAATGGACACCCCACTGTGACGAGGATGGCTATGACATTTCAGTTTTCTCCATAGAGCCAATCATGGGAGATTCGGTTCTTGAAGAATGTGAACCTAGCACAGATGCATTCGAGGATGCAAGTGACTCCGATCTAGAGTCAATTATTATGGACCCACCCTTTGCATCAGATGAAGAATACTTCTATGAAGTCAAAGTTCACCCTCAGAGATATGAAGAGCTTACAAATGATGTAAGGTTAACCACACAAGTGACCGCTAAGAATGAAGAAAAGAAAAGAAAGAAGAGAGAAGTCACACAAGAAGGAGAAGAATCTTTGTTTGAGGTTCCCAAGGATTTCAAAAAGTACGAGATAGATGATAGGAGAGTCATGGTAAAAATGCCTAAATGTGAGGCACAATCAAGGGAGGCCTATGACAACAAAGAAACCACTAAAAAAATAGTGGTAGCCATAGAAGAAGGAGAAGAAAGGTGCACCTACATAGGACATGACCTGACGGAAGAAGAAGAGCAGGAGTTGATAGCCTTGCTAAGGGATTACAAAGATGTATTCGCTTGGAGTTACAAGAATTTAAAAGGCGTAGACCCTGAGATATGCTCACACACAATTCCCATGACCTCAGATGCCAAACCATCCAAACAAAAGCCGTACACCTATAACGATAACTACACTGCTAAGATTAAGGAGGAGATAGATAGGTTGGTAGAAGCTGGATTCATCTATGAGATTGAACACACGCAGTGGGTATCCCCCATTGTAGTGGTGCCCAAGAAGAATGGGAAGCTACGTGTGTGCATTAACTTGAAGAAGGTTAATGTAGCCACCATTAGAGAATAACTATCCGCTTCCTATCACGGAACATCTCTTAGAAAGAGTAGCAGGCAAGGAAGTGTACAACTTCCTTGATGGGTTTTCTGGCTACAATCAAGTGGCCATAGCTCCAGAAGATCAGCATAAGACCGCTTTTGCCACAGAATGGGGCATATTCTCAGTGGGCTAAGACATTAGTGCCAGTATTGACATACGGGCCTAACCACCCAGTAATAAACACACAGGATAGGGAGATAGTAAAAGCCCAGAAGTACCATATCATGGCAGGGAGTATGTACAAGCATAGAGATCAAGGGATATTAGCCTGTTGTGTGGAAGAGGATGAGTACGCAAAATGGTTGCGATTAGCACATGTAGGTGCATTAGAGCAACATTACTGAAGGCAACGAACCCTACAGACACTAAGGAGACTCGAAGTGCATTGGCCGACTATGGAGGCTAATGTCCATAAGTTGTGCAAGGAATGCCCGATCTCCTGCACTAAACCACCTGTGGAACATGCCACTCTTTATCAAGTGTCCATAGTGCTAGATTGGAGTGAACCACTAGTAGCCTTTGTGAGGACGAAAACATTCCCACAACACATGACTTTGGCCAGGAAAAGAAGTTTAGAACAAGAATCCCTAGATTACTCACTCATTGGTGACAATATATATGAGCGTGGTAAAGATGGTTACCTCAGTTTATGTGTCCATGAGAGCGAATACCTCAAGATATTGGAAACTGCTCACTAGGGTGTAGCAGGAGGACATTTTGGACCAGATCGGGTGATCAAGGATGTACTATCTGCAGGTCTTTGGTGGCCAACACTTCACATGGATGCACATACCTATGTGAAGAGGTGCGATGTTTGTCAGCGAACCCAGTATCGTATACGTAAGGATGAGATGCCATTGAAACCTATGATGGGTGGACGTGCATTCTCTAAGTGGGGAATAGACTTTGTTGGTCCTATTAATCCCCCAGCTAAGGGTTCACATGCTGAATATATCATTGTGGCCACAGACTATCTAACCAAGTGGGTAGAGGTAAAGGCCACCACGAAGAACAATGCTCAAACGACAACTAAGTTCTTATTTGAGAATGTGTTCACTAGATACGGGCTACCTATCGAGCTAGTAAGTGATAGAGGCACTCACTTCTTGAATGAAGTTCTTGAAAATCTTCTCCAAGAATTCTTGGTAGTACATAAGAAGTCTGCCCCTTATCATTCACAAGCTAATGGGCAAGCTGAAATCACAAATAAGATTCTATGCAATGTATTGACAAAACTAGTGAATAATAAACGCTCTGATTGGGACAAACAGATACACCATGCTATTTTGGCATATCGAGTTGCCTATAAAATGGTACTCCAGGCCACTCCCTTTCAAATGGTATTTGGCCAAAATGCAGTGCTACCTTTGGACTTCTTAATACCCACATTGAGAGTAGCACAGGAGCATGAGTGGACGGGTCATGAACTCTCTTCGAGAATCTTTGACCTGGAGCAACTAGGTGAAACGAGATTAAGAGCTGCAGGAGGAATTTACGCGGCTAAGAAAAGACAGAAGGCATATTTTGATGCCCATGTGAAGGACAAAGGCTTGAAAGCAGGAGACCTAGTCTTAGTCTACACTTTAAAGCAACATGCACGGAAATTAGAGAAGAGAGGCTATGGACCTATGATCATAAATAGGATCACAACCAGTGGAGCAGTTCAATTAGCTACACTAGAGGGTGATGTTCTCCCGAGTTACATTAGTGGATGCAGAGTGAAGTTATATCAAGACCCCTAACTGAAGAGATGCTAACTCGACTCAATACTGCTAAGAAACACAAGGAAGAAGAAAAGCAAATCCGAGAAGAGGTGCAGGCAGAAGCCTTGGAACGCATCCGAAGAATGAAATTGAGAAGACAGGGTAGAGAACAGCCTAGGACAGATGCCTATGCAGATCCAGGGTATCATATGGCTATGTGTGAAGTTTAAGGTATTAACTCTCATAGAATAATTGATCGACGTCCTTTTATAACCTTAGAGATAGGACAAGGAAAGAGTGCAAGGACTATACGGGCCTTGATTGACTCAGGTGCAACCACTAGTGCTGTTAAATTTTCTTACTGTCAAAAGTTGAAATTAAGTGTCAATCCTATAGAAGCATATCTCATAGGATTGGGAGGTGTGGAGACCCCTTGCATGGGCGAGGTGGAACTTCCCCTCTACATTCAAGATGTTTTACTGACAGTTAAAGTACTAGTGTGTCAAGATGAGGATCTCACTGAGCCTCTTGTCTTGGGTCAAGACTCGATTTATGATCATGCAGTCAACCTAAATCTAAGAAGTGGACTTCTTCAGGTCTGGGTGGATCAGAATCGCATTACACTTGAGTTAGAAAATGAGGCACTCAAGGAACTAGGAAAGGCACAAAATCCTGGTTCTTCCAGGAGTACACATGAAGATGACCATGCTGTTCTTGTCCAAAACTATGTGATGCAGACGGATGATTATCTCAACAAAGAAGTCAAGGATACGACGGAACTCCCTTCTTTTCCAAAAGCCACAGGGATGCAACAACCAAAGGCGGATCAAACGCATAAGAAGAAGACGACTTATGCTCGAAGCCAGAAGAAAATACGAAGCACGGTGTCTCAACCATCAAAACAAGTGTGGGTGCGGAAAGAGGAGCATCCTATTGCGCTCAAGCCACAACAACTAGCTATTTAGAAGATCCAAGGAATAAGCATGAGGTACAAACAGGAGATGATACAAAACATCCTGTGGAGAAAATAGGCAATGTCAAAGCACCTAATGGAAACATCAACCTACTCAGTAAGGTACTCTATGTCCCTACCATTACAAAGAATTTGATAAGTGTTGGGCAGATAGTAGAGAAAGGGTTGCAAGTCAGGTTCACAAAAGCAGGAGCATTTGTTGAAGATCCAAGTCAGGGATTCAGAAGAATTGCAAAAGGTCAAAAGACAGGTAGATTGTTCACATTTGAATTACAGGACACTAGAAACATTGCTCTCTTTAATTATGGTAGTCAGACACTCACAGAATTGGAAGTATGGCACAAAAGGTTAGCACATATTGGTGAAAGGTCATTAAAGCAAATCTGCAGGGACCAAAGTGTACTTGGACTTCCTAATCTGTCAAAACAACATATGATTTATAAGTGTAGTGCATGTCAATTTGGAAAGTCTCACAGGTTACCATTCATGAAGAAAGGTTATATGCATGGAGATCTCTTGGAGTTGGTTCATACAGATGTATGGGGACCTAGCAAGGAAGCTTCAATATCTGGATCAAGGTATTATGTTTCCTTTATTGATGATTGCAGCAGATGGACTATCCTATTCTTTATGAAACACAAAGATGAAGTTTTTTCATGTTTCAAAAGATATTTGGCTCTTGTGGAGAATCAAACAGGTAAATCTCTAAAAAGGCTAAGGTCAGATGGAGGGGGAGAATACTTCTCCCATGATTTTGATTCTTTTCTTCAAGAAAGAGGAATCAAAAGAGAGGTAACTACAAGGTACACTCCTGAGCAAAATGGAGTGGCAGAAAGGAGGAATAGGACAATTGTTGAAGCTAAGGTCTATGTTAAATGAAAAGCATTTACCTAATTACTTATGGGCTGAGGCTGTATCTACAGCCACTTACTTGATTAACAGGTTGCCTTCAAAATCCCTTGATGGGATGACTCCATATGAGGCTTGGAATGGAAGAAGACCAAACTTAGATCATTGTAAAATTTTTGGATGTATTGCTTTTGCTCATGTTCCTTCACAGGTTAGAGGCAAGATGGATCCAAAGGCAGAAAGGTGTGTATTTATTGGATATGACAACAATCAAAAGGGCTACAGGTTATACAACCCTACCAACAAAGGATTCTTGGTAAGCAGAGATGTAGTTTTTGATGAGAACAATTCATGGTATGAAGATTCATGCAGGAAGATCAATTTACCATATGATCTTGAAGAAGATTTTCCAAAGCTTGGTAGAGAACAATCAAAGATTGAAGAACAAGACACCTCAGAGGATGATGAAGAATCTCACATGGAAAAGATCAAAGCATGGAAGTCTAAAGGTAAAGCAAAATTGCAGGAACTTGGACATGAGGCAGAATCATCACATCATGGCCTAAGAAGATCTATGAGGGAAAAGAAAAAACCAGAAAGGTATGGGTTTGACACCTCATTAGTAACTAAACATTCTATCTACATAGCACAGGACATAAACCAAGAGGAGCCATCATCATTTGAAGAGGCCAAAGCAAAAACAGAATGGAAGCATGCAATGAAGGAAGAGATTGAAGCACTTGAGGAAAACAACACTTGGGATTTGGTGCCCAAGACTTCATCCATGAAGGTAATAGGCTCAAGATGGGTCTATAAACTCAAGAAGAATTCTGATGGCTCCATTAACAGGTATAAGGCAAGGCTTGTGGCAAAAGGCTTTGCACAAACTCAGGGAATTGATTATGAGGAGACCTTCTCTCCTGTGGCAAAGATGCCTACTATTAGGGTTTTGCTTAGTATTGCCTCTTCCAAGAATTGGAAGATACTTCAACTAGATGTAAAGAATGCATTTTTGAATGGTTGGATAACAGAAGAGGTATATATGGCACAACCACCTAGTTTTGAGAACCAAGTTTATCCTGAATATGTGTGTAAACTTAACAAAGCATTGTATGGTCTCAAGCAAGCTCCAAGAGCTTGGAATTTCAGGCTTGTTTCATTCTTGCAGGACAAAGGCTTTCAACCAAGCAAGGCAGATCCTTCACTCTTTATTAAAAAGAGTAATTTCGAGGTCATCTACCTATGTGTATATGTAGATGATATTATATTGACAGGAAATGATGTAGATGGTATGAAGAAGATCAAAGATCAGATGAGAGAAGAGTTCAAGATAAGTGATTTGGGTTCACTTACCTACTTCCTAGGTTTGGAAGTTGTCTACAAAGATCATGGTTTGTTTCTCACTCAAAGGAAGTACATTAAGGACATGTTGGCAAAATTCAAGATGCAAGATTGTAAGATTGCAGGTACTCCAATGGAGGTCAATCACAAATTGAGCTCACATGAAGGTGAACTCATAGACGACATCACATCATATCAAAGTCTAGTGGGTAGTCTCAACTATGCCACATTGACAAGAGTAGATATATGTTATAGTGTGAGTGTGCTAAGTCAATTTATGCACACACCAAGGAAACCACATATGGATGCTGCCAAAAGGATTCTCAAGTATCTCAAAGGAACCATAAATGAAGGACTTTATTATCCTTAAGTATCTGATTTAGGTTTGAAGCTATTTTCTGATGCAGATTGGGCTGGCTCCAAGGAAGATAGAAGGAGCACTTCAGGTTATCTTACCTTTGCAGGTTCAAAGCTTATTTCATGGTCATCCAAGAAGCAATCCACAGTTGCTGTCTCTTCTACTGAAGCTGAATACAGAGGTCTTGCCATAGCTACTCAAGAAGCTATGTGGATGAAGACATTGTTCAAAGATCTTGGATTGGAGTTTGGAACTCCAACTATTTTTGGTGACAATATGAATTCTATTCATTTGGCTGCTAATCCTATTTTTCATGCAAGGACTAAACATATTGAAGTTCATTATCACTATGTACGAGAAAAGGTTCTAAGCAAAGAGATTCAGATATCATATGTGTCCACTCATCAACAATGTGCATATATTCTAACCAAAGCATTGGATGGTACAAAGCTTTGCAAATTCAAGGCTATGATTGGTTTGCAGGTAATCTTGGAAGATTGAAGACCTCAAGCATACTTGGCTTGAGGGGGAGCTGTTGGAGCAAGTCTATGACAAGCCTAAGTATTGGCTTGAGTCCCACAAAGTCTTAGAAGAAGCTTTAAAAAGAAGACTATGTAAAGTTCACTTGTGAACTACCTCTTGTAATTTTTTGGAGAGTTTACTTAATGTAAAAGTAAGAGAATCTTAAGTGGTTGAGTCCACATGATCAAGAATGGAAAGAGGAGCCACGAATTCGTGATTTGTGGTAGGTAGAGAATCAAATCAATCATTGATTGATTGGAGAGTGATTGAGGGAAGTTGGCCTCCCAAACTCAACTATAAATAGATGGCAGTTTTAGTCGTGGTTAGAGAGACCTATGTGAAGACCTCCAAGAGCTGAGCTTTATGCCATATCAAGGTGTGATTACAAGGCACACATATGTATCAGTAAGTCATTGTATTGTACAAGCAATATACTTTCATTTTCATGATTATTTGAGTTCATCTTTCCATGTTCTTGTGAAGTGTACTACTCACTGCCATTACTCTCAGTTTTCTTACTCAGCTTGCAGAGATGTTTTCTCTGAGCTTGGTGCATCATTTTCAGTGATTTAACTTGTTAAAGTTAGCTCTATAAGTCTACTATATGCTCACAAATTTTCATGTCATTTGGATGTTGCAATCTTCAGTTATGTTCATTTGAAGTCAACAGGGTCTATTCATCTTCACTTCTCTGTCAGGTACCCGAGTTTTTCACTCATCTTGTCAGAGCCATTTCTCAGTGGTTAATTATCCAATTTCAGTGATTTAAAGCTTGTTGGATTCAGCTTACTGTCTAGTATGACCATACAAATTTTCATAATCATTGGATTCCTACATTTTGAGTTATGTTGATTTTTCTACTCACTGGTCTCAAACTGTAGCAGCCCGTGAAAATCGGGATGATGTCATCAGTTGTTAAAACTCATTCTCAGTGTGTGGTTCATTATTTTTGATGAGATTACTCTTGAAAGTTAGCTCTTTAAGTTACCTAGACTTCCCCAAGAGGAATTAAGCTAATTGCTGCTGTGCTTAGAGAATTATGTAAAACACTGGACAGGTGTATGAACCAAGAATAGCAAGTTTTCACCTCTGAGCTAACTCCAACTTATCTGTTTTGATCTATCTTTTTGAGAGTGATCTTCCAAGGTACATAGGGTGTCTAATACATCCATTGGCAAGCTAAAAGGGCCCACCATATACTTCTGGAGTTCATTTGGCTGGTGTAGATCAAGGATTTTGCAACACCTCTTCATCTTCAAGCACATACCTATCCATCTCTTCACATCACTAACTAACTAACTTATCACTAAAAACTCATGTTAATGTTGTAACGGGGACACATGACCACTTGGTGTCCATTTGCAATGTTAACATTTATTTGTATATTCTCACAGAACCGGTGACCAGATCCTTCAATATGGCCGAGGCTGCAGGAACAAGGTCCTAGGCAGGTACTAGTCCTGAGATCATAGACATTGAAAGTATCCCGATTGAGGAGGAGTTGAAGGAAAGACCACTGGCATTGAGAGCATTACATGCCATACCGATTCAAAATCCTCCCCAGGGGCACACATCACCAGTAAGCAAAAACTCACATTGGTTCAGTGATATGGCAGGACCTCTTGGAGAAGGCACTTACTTGTGGGAGGCAGAAATAGAGTTCAACGGATGCTGGGGCAGGTATCACTTCTTTACCAGAGAGTTTGAGAGGCTTCAAAATAATGAAGGGTTGAAACCGATATGGAAGAAGGCTGGACTATATGATTACTTCAAAGCCTTGTTACCGAAGCCAGACTTTCTAAGGTGTTCATACTTGATTAGCACCCTCACTCCCAGTAAAGAGAAAAAGGGGTATAGCACCGTTGTCCTACCATCTCTTACAAGAGTTAATGAACTAAAGTGCTTCAAATTGACAAACAATTTGGTAAGGGAAGCTCTCGATATGAAAGGTATGCATATCCCCACAGAAAAAGAGACAATGATCCCAGACAACATGAAGAACAGGAACCTGACTAAACTGAAGGATATGGTGGCAATGACACCAACTATTGCCATTCACCTTCGAATGTGCATGCAACATTTCACGTTCCCTGCTCAAGAGAGATTCACGATGCCACCCAAGAAGATCTGGTTCAGTTTATACTTAGCAGACGCCTTCAATTTGACAATCAACATGCCTCATTGGATTGTTGACCAAATACACTTGGCACATCAACGATGGTATAAGAAGCAAAAGTCAGTACTTTATGGATGCTGTGCTCTTACAAGGATTGTTTACCGATGCTTGGCATAAGATGTGCCAATTCAAAGGGCACTTGTTTGGACCAGGGTGCAAGAATTTCAACGAAGACTATCAGTCGCAGGGCCTCCATACAAGAAAATGAGAGGAGCAGTTCAGATGCCCTGTGCACAGGCCCGCGGTGCTACACTGACACCAGAGACAACTCCACGACTTCCAAGGCGAGTGCAACCTTTCACTATCAGATTACCAATACGTAGCGCGGAAGGACCGAATCTAGTGTTCCCACCGATACCCACTGATTTGGAGTTCCCTCATGGCTTCACGCTAGAGGATCTAACGGATGAGGAGGTAGCAAGAATAATTAATGCTACTAATTTGGACGTTGAGGCAGAGCAAGCAAGCGGACAACAAACTATCGTTGAGGTCCTCCCTTGCGCGTAGCCAACGACGCCAACGGTGACTTCGGTGACTCGGATGACAAGGTATGCCAAGGTCTATGCCTTGGTCGCCGCCTTAGTCGTAAGCCTTGGGGGGGTGTTCGCTTCGCTCGCACAAAAGGAACAAAGCTTTTGTCTCGAACTGCTCTGATACCAGTGAAGTATTTCGATGGCGATGCACCATAGTGCGCTCTCCTTATTGTGGAGCTTGGGGGGGTGTTCGCTTTGCTCGCACAAAAGGAACAAAGCTTTTGCCTCCAATTGCTTTGATACCAGTGAAGTATTTCGATGGCGATGCACCACAATGCGCTCTCCTTCTCGAGAGCTCCACGACGATATGCTCGGAATAGAAAACTGAGTTCCTAAGGCCGCACGCAGTACTCCGCACAGAGGCTGCAGAATACACAGAGAACACAGTACACAAGGAGCACGAAGACAAACTTCTTAGGTCTTACAAATGTGATCGAACTTACAGTCTGTGACTGACCAGGCCACGATATGTTTTGTTAAAGAACATATACAAAGAAGTGTCGGGTGGCCATTTGGCCTTTCACATGGACACTAACGGTAATAAGGGGGTGCTTCATAAGCTAGTACCTATGTTTGAAGAGTCAATACCTAGGCCCGTAAAGCGTTGAGTTCCTCTATGATCTCAGGAGATGTGGTCGCAAGAGCTAGTGATACTTGTTATACAGGTGCTCGTAACTGTAATATTTTGTGTTCCTCTTTGAGCTTCTGGTATTCCTCATTCATACTATCATACTCCTCTAGTAGCCTGACATGATCGTCCAATAACATCTTCATGGATTTGGAGGGGACATGTTTAAAACGGCTGGGACTCAATGGTTAGTCCGGTTGATCTAAAGCAGCTTCCAAGTTTTCTCTGTTCTATTCCTGTAGATGTTGGTTCTCTTCTTTAGCTGTTGCCAAGTGGCATATGAGCAGTCCCATGTTTCTCGTAAGCGTCGCATTGCAAATAGTTTGAGCCCTTAACAAGTTATCAATATCTGTAATGGCCTCTTTTGTCTTTTCTTCACTTTCGAGTTCAAGTTTGTGGTAGGCCTCGCGTAGCTCTTGGTAGCAGGTGTTCAGTGAGGCATTCTCGATTGACAGTGAATTGAGCTACAACTGTAAATCGTTCGTTGTCTGCTGCAACGTCTGGTAACTAGTTCCAAGAGATGCAAACTCATCTCTCACTTGAGTCATGCATGTGAACATCTGATGAAATGCAGTGTCGATAGTGGATGATAAAATTAATGGTGTAGTGAATGGAGATGTTGTGGGTGTGGGTGTTGATGCAAGGGGAAGAGGAAATAGGGATGGGAATGTGGATGCAGTGGTGACTGTGGAAAAATGTGTTGTGCCTAAATCTGATGGTGCAATAGATGAGGTGAGTGGTGGTGGAGTTGGTGGTGATATGTCCATGTCACTGGACGTGGTGTCAAGTGCAGTGATTGTGAATAGTGGAGTGATAGTCGGTGCGTGAGTGGGTGTGAACACAGGATTTACAAAGGTTGCCGAATAATTTACAGGTGGGGTTTCTTGTACTGCTTGGGGGAGAGGGGAAAGAGGAATTACAGTGGGTCGGGGAGGTGAAACGGGGGAAAAGGTCAATGGAGGGGGAAATGGAAATAGGGATCTTGGAGGGGTGGGGAAGGAAGGGAAGGATGGATGGAGAAATGGACTGGGTAGAATGGTGGTAGTCCTAGGAGGGAGGCTAGGTTGTGTAGGTGCGGAAAGGGTGAGAGGAATGGAGGCTACAAAGGCTTCTGCTATTGCACTATCAAAAGATGTGGATGGTCTAGGAGAGGTAGGGTGTACAGGAGAGACTCGAGGGACGAGAGGTGAAAGAGGAGTGATTGGGGTGGTGGGTACTTTGATAACAGTGGTGGTATGTACAGTAGAGGTGTGAGGTGGGGAGTCGATAATGATCGTTTCTTCTGCTGCAGAGCCTTCAAGAATAAGACATGCTTCCCTGGCCTATTGGGATGACTGAGCATCTGTCGGTACACGAATATATTGACCTGGTTTGGATAATAATCGAACTCGGTGTGGGTCAAACTACGGTAGTGGTTTTCTCTGCAAATATCTTAATGCTTCATTTGTGCCCATTGACTTCACTAGTTCTCTGAAACCTTGAATGTAGGCTTCTTCAAAGCCTCCTATAGCGAGTTCTTGTTTGACAAGCGCTTGGATTTCTTCCTCCGATAGCTTTTTACGTGCCCATATTGCTTCCATGGTGCGATATAGCTTCTTGATTGCCAATGTATAGGCAACGGCTTCAAATGTTTCATCTTCATGCGTGCTTGTGTCACCTTGGGTGTCAGTTTGTTGTTCCCGTTCATCAATCTGTATATTCTCTTGTGAGTCATGAGTGGCTTGACTGGCTTCATCGTCTCTATCATCATCATCATCTGTTTCTGTCCTTTCTTCTTCTGAGTTGGATACTACTTGTTCTTGCTATTGATCAGGCGGAGTGGTAGGGTAGCTTGGTCGTTCATACTCTTGAGAGAAAAATTGGCCTTCAAAAAACTGAAATTCATTTGAAAAAGCATCTGGCATTTCAAAATCGAACGTGGTATTCATTGGTTCTGCTTCCAGATTGGATATAGGGAACGAAAATGCTTCCACACCAATGGTGGTGGGAATTTTGGCTGCTGTGGTGGTGGGTTCTTGAACTAAAGTTTCCTGAGAGGTAATGGTACTGGTAGTGCCTTCTGTGATGATAGGTCATGACAGTCGTATGCGAATAGGTTTTATAGTCACAGGGGGTTCCGTAGGTGACTGTTCTGGAGATGGCTGGGGCGATGGGGATTCTAGAACTTGTAGGCATGGGATAGATCTTCGCATGCACTTGCCTGCTTGTCCCTTGCTAGACTTTCTGGCTTTCTTGGTGGTCCCTTTGAATGCCTTCAATTCTTCACTTGTCATCACACGCTCTATTGGCAAGTCATATGCCAAACACATATAAACAATTCTCATGAGGGTGCAACATCCATGGATGAGTTTTTTCCTTTTCCATTTGTGCTACGCTAAATACAATTGATCAATAATCCAACTTGCAAGATCAACTGTTTGGGGCCCAATACAAGCTAAATACAGTCCAAGCCAAATGCGTTTGTGGGGCATGGTGAATCGATCCTGAGCTGGGAATGTGAAATGTTGCATACAGATTCTTAGTGGCTTAGAGAGCTCAGGTGTGATTGCCGAGATGTCTTCCCATTTAGTAACATCACCACGCTTCATTGGCTCTAGAATCAGCCTTTCTCACTCTGTCGGCATGTGAGTTCCATGTATCTTAATTGCTGCTTGAATCAAATCCTTTGAAAGATAAAACCTTTTGAATGGGGGGTCATTTATTAAAGACGACAAAATAAAAGTGCCCGGCAAATCCTTGTTCTCGGAGGCTGTGAGTGTGGTCACCAAGTAGTAGCATCTATAAAAATCTGGTTTGGGCAATGGATCACTAAAGTATTCAGTGAAACCTACTGGAGCCCAAACATGTTTTAAGTCTTTTGTATTTTGGAGCGCTTCAAATTCTATAGAGAAAAAATGATACTTTCCCCACTTACTATTGTCAAAAGTCAAATTGGCATCAAAAATAAAATCTGTATCTGCCAGAGGTCCTGCTAAACCTTGGAACCAATGGGAGTTCCGGTGAACTTTTTTGGTATATCCTCTCGGAGGATCATCAATCGGCATAGGTCTTGGGAATCCTTGAAATTCAGGTGGTTGAGCCATGGGATGAGGCTCCATCAGTAAATCACCAAAATTGACCACAGGTACACTGGGGGCAGCTTTGGATGGTCCTTCTGTCTGCATGCTGAGTGATGCGAGTGTGGAGAAGATCTGCTACAAAAGATTAGCACATTAGTATGGAAATTAATCATGATCCCATTAAAGTGAGACTGCAATCCCTTTCCATAACCGATGTGTAACCCGTGTAGCCGAGTGTTGTGAGGTGGTTTATGGAATGATTTGTGCAAAACTAATGCAGGTCTCTAGAAACCTACATGCTTTAGATATACATTGCTTGATGAGATGTTATTACAAGTGATGTTGGGTTATAGTGTGTGGATTTGTACAAAGTTCAGTTGTGAATGAGTTATTACAAGGATAGTGTTTAGTCGGGATGGGAGTTATGTTGGACAATGGTACATGATGAGGCTTTTGGATACATTTTGGTATCCACTTCCTAAGAGTTGCTGAGCGGGTAGTATGTTTCTGCTGAGGGAGAAAAGGTGGTATCGGATGTGGTGGTGTTGAGGGGTGAAAAGATTTCTGAGGGGTATATATTACATGGCTTGAGTGTTGAGCTATAATACACTATTTGGACACCCATATCTGCATGGGTGTGGGTCGATTTGTAAGGTACTTTTTGGCGATCCAAATCTGTCAGCTGGTCATACTTGTAGAAGAAGGTTGAGAAGACTTTGGATACTGCCTCTGATTTTTCCTTAACTTCTTCTTATCCTTGTCTGCATCATTGAAATTTGTTGGTGCTTTCTGTCCTTTTGGCACCCATATTTGTCTCGTGCCTCTTGCTTTGTGGTATTGATACTATTTCTTGTTTTATGTCATCTGATATTCTTGTCGGTCTGGGTTCCTTCATTGTGGTTGACTCCTTTGTGGACTGGGTTGAGAGGTCAGATGGACACTCTGCTTATGGCCTAGGGTTACATACCTCAGGCGGATTTTTGTTAGGGAAGTCAAGCAGTATCACTTGCTGCTAGTCTAAGGTTCCAATATGCAAGGAGCCTTGTCTAAGATTTAGGTCCACTGAGTGATCGTATAGCCAATCTTGGCCAAGGATTAGGGGTTCTATCAGGTCGTCGTCATGGCACACTAGTAGCTTCACTATCAAGGTCACTTCATGTATGAGGATAGGAAGGTCCACCTCACCCATGCAAGGGGTTTCCATGTCTCCTAGCCCTATGAAGTATGCCTCAATTGGCCGCATTTCTATTCTTGAGTCCTTATAGTGGACTATCTAATCGCGCTAGTCGCATCACCTGAATCAATTAAAGCCCTGAGCATATAACTTGACTCTACAGCCACTAATGTAATTAAGCATTACGTCTCCTTCTAGGGTGGCTAACTGTACTGCTCCACTTGTCGAGAGTCTGTTAATGATCATAGGTCCATAACCTCGCTTTTCTAATTTTCGTGCGTGTTGTTTCAGCGTATACACTAGGACTAAATCTCCTTCTTTTAAGCCTTTATCTTTCACATGCGCATCGAAATAGGATTTCTATCGTTTCTTTGCTGCATATATACGTGCTGCTGCTTTTAGCTTGGTTTCTCCTAATCATTCCCAGTCCATTATTCTTGATGATAATTCATGGCCGGTCCACTGATGTTCTTGTGCAACCGTAAGGGTCAGTATCAAGAAGTCCAAAGGAAGCACAACATTCCGACCAAAAACCATCTGAAAGGGAGTTGCATTGAGTACGGTCTTCTAGGCCACTCGATATGCCCAAACAGCGTGATGTAACTGTTTGTCCCAATCTGAACGTTTGTTGTTCACGAGTTTCGTCAGTACGTTACAAAGGATCTTGTTAGTGCTTTCTGCTTGACCATTGGCATGAGGATGATATGGTGTGGATTTCTTGTGAATCACCATAAAATCCTGTAACAAATATTCAATGACTTGGTTTAGAAAGTGAGTTCCTCGATCGCTCACTAACTCTATAGGCAGTCCATATCTTGTAAATACATTTTCAAATAAGAATTTTGCAGTCATGTGTGCATCATTCTTTTTTGTGTCCTTGGCCTCTACCCATTTGCTAAGATAATTTGTCGCAACAATAATGCATTCTTCATGAGTACCTTTTGTAGGGGGGTTAATAGGTCCTACAAATTCTATACCCCACTTTGAAAATGCACGTCCTCCCATCATGGGTTTCAATGGCATTTCATCTCTCCGAGTAGGAAATTGAGTTCTTTGGCACACATCACATCTCTTAACATAGGTATGTGCATCCGTGTGAAGAGTAGGCCACCATAATCCTGCAAAGAGTATGGCTTTGATGATCCTATCAGGGCCAAAATGACCTCCTGCAACACCTTGGTGTGCAATCTCTAGTACGCTCAAATAATCGCTTTCATGAACACATTGTCTTAAGTATCTATCTCGTCCTCATTTGTATAGATTGTCGCCAATAAGTGAATAGTCTTGAGCTTCCTGCTCTAGGCTTCGTTGTCATGCTAAGGTCATTCCTTGAGGGAATGTTTTCATCCTCAAGTATGTCACTAATGGTTCACTCCATTTTGGTGTGAGAGACATGTGATATAACGTAGCATGTTCTACAGGTGGTCTTTCACAACAGGGCATCCTTTACACAAATTGTAGACATCTGCTTCCATCGAAGGCCAATATACTCTTAGTCTATGCAGAATCTGTAATGTATGATGTTTTGAATGATGTTGCTTTAATGCACGGATGTGTGCTAATTGCAACCAATTTGCATGTTCTGATTCATCTACACAACAAGCAAGAATCTTTTGATTATCCTGTTTCTATATACTTCCTGCTATTATTTGATATCTTTGAGACTTGGTGATTTCTCCTTCTTTGATCATTATCCTAGGATTCTTGGGTCCATATGTGAGAATAGGGACAATAGGCTTAGCCCATTCTGGTACTATCTCAAGGTTAAACAAATATGCATCGGGTAATTCATATGCTATTCCTTGAGGAGCTTCTCCTGTGCTTAATCTTGAGAGGTGGTCAGCTCTAAGATGTGTCTCTCCTTTCCTGACTACTACTTCAAAGTCATACTCCATGAGTAATAGAAACCAACGTATTAGTCATCTTGTGTTACAAGGTTTATTGACTAAGTACAATAATGCTTCATGATCTGTAAAGAACTTGAACTTGTTTGCCAACAAATAGTGTCTGAATTTCTTTACGGCATAGATCATTCCTAATCCTTCTCGTTCTGTCGTGGTGTAATTTCTTTCTGCTGCATTCAATTGTCTGCTTGCATAAGCTATGGGGAGATCTACATTTCCTTCATTCGTGGGTTGTGCCAACATACATCCTATGGCATAGTTGGATGCATCCACATGTAGATGGAATGGCTTACTCTAATCTGGGGTTGTCAATATAGGGCTGAGCACAAACGTCGTTCAAGTTCATTGAATGAATTCTCACACTCATCTATCCATTCAAACTTGATTAAAAGAGAGTGCAATGGCTTGGCTATGATTGCATACATGTGTATGAATCGTCTATAATAACCACAATGACCCATAAATGCTCATACCTCTTTTACGTTACTTGGCCTAAGTAGATCGACAATTACTTTCACTTTTTCTTCGTCCGTTGAGATTCCATTCTTAGACACAATGTGTCCTATAATTTTGCCTTGTCTGACCATGAAAACACACTTTTCTGGGTTCAAAAAAACTTGATATTTTCGACATTTGTCAAATACTTGCCTTAATTATGGGATATGCGTCTGCTTCATATTTGAATGTGCACATATGTCATCGACATAGACTTCCAAATTCTTGCGTAAGAATTCCTTAAAAACATGACACATGAGTCGCTGGAAAGTGGCGGGTGCATTTGTGAGCCCAAAAGGCATCATGCGAAATGCAAATATGCCCCATTATGTGGCAAAAGCTGTCTTGTGTTGATCTTCGGGAGCAATGGCTACTTGATTATGGCCTGAAAAACCATCAAGAAAGCTGTAAACTTCCTTGCCCGCAACTCTTTCCAATAAATGTTCCGTGATAGGAAGAGGATAACTGTCTCTAATCGTGGCAGCATTAACTTTTTTAAGGTTAATACACACATGCAATTTTCCATTCTTTTTGGGCACAACCACAATGGGGGATACCCACTCGGTATGCTCAATTTCGTAAATGAATCCTGCTTCTATCAAACGATCTATTTGTTCTTTAATCTTCGCAACGTAGTTATCATTGTACGTGTACGCTTTCTGTTTCATAGGTTTTGCGTCTGGAGTCATAGGGATTCTATGGGAGCATATATCCGGGTCTACTCCTTTCAAGTCTTTGTAACTCCAGGCGAACACATCTCTATATTCTCGCAATAGGGCAACTAACTCTTCTTCTTCTTCATTCGTCAAATCATGCCCTATGTATGTACATTTTTCTTCTTATCATTCTATGGTGACTATGATTTTTTTTGTTTTCTCTCGATTATCATATACTTCTCCAACATCAGATTTTCTATTAGGAATTCGTACCATGATTCTTCTATCTTCTATTTCATACTTCTTGAAATTTTCGGGAACCTCAAACAAAGATTCTTCTTCCTCTGACGTGGTTTCTTTCTTCTTTCTTTTCTTACCTTCACTTTTGGCAGTCACTTGTGTGGTTAACCTCACATCATTCATAATTTCTTCATGTCTCTGAGGGTGAGCTTCTACTTCATAGAAATATTCTTCATCTGATGCAAATGGAGGATCCATAATAATTGACTCTAGATCGAAGTCGCTTGCATCCTCGAATGCATCAGTGCTAGGTTCGCATTCTTCTATAATTGAATCACACATGATTGGCTCTATTGTGAAGACTGACATGTCATAGACATCCTCGTCACAGTGGGGTGTCCATTGTTCTTCATTGATGGCTACATCCATCGTTGCTAAAATTTTTGCCTAACCATGAGGCTCGAATTCCTCTTCTGGAGATACTACAGGTGCGTAAGCTAGGTCTTGAAGAGTTCGTGGATGTTGTTCTGAACCTAAAGTCCTGGTTTTAACCGTTCTTCCTCTTTTTTGGCTACTTTACACATCCATAGATGAGTATCCTCATGCAACCATGAGGGGTCTGATTCCAATGAATGTATCGATTCTGTTTCTTCTTGTGTCTTATGGATGGTATTCCATTGTATTGGGGGTACATCTCGATGGGAATAGTCTTTAAGATTGACTTTAATAGTCACTCCTAAATGTTGCAAGTACAAAGAATTAGTTCCCCAATCTTGTACAATTTACAACTGACGCATGCATGGTCGTCCTAAAATCATCTCATAAGCATGATTTTTCCCAAAATCACAAATGGCGAAAGTATGCTCAAACTCTACACCACAAGTGGTGAGAGATATGCCTTCAAGTAAAACTAATGGTTTCTCTTTATGTCCGTCAGCCATTTGTAGCTTCATCCTGGTGGGTCTTAATGCTGGCTTACCCCAACATTTCCATAAAGCGGTGGTAGCGATGGCTACTCTAGCTCCTGAATCTAGGATGGCTTTCGTGGTGTAGCCCTGATGGGTTATTGGAAGATAAGTGTTACCTTCCTCTCCTTCCCTTACATCTCCGATTCTTTCTACGGGTATTTCTGGTACCTTCCTATGTGATCCTATTTGTGAGGGCGTAGTAGCAACCTCAGGGAATTGATTTGCTACATGCTTCCACAATTCTGGTTTAACCTTCAACAACTCCTCTAGAGTGAGGTGACATTGTACTTTAGTGTTCTTTATCGCTTCCATGTTTCTAGGGATTACTGATTCTTCATTCCTCACTATTATTGTGGGTGCTCTCATGATAACCGACTTGGCTTCCCAAGGTCATGTGAACTGAGGTAATCCTCGCAAAGAATTGGATTCAAAGCCTGTGTGTTCACTCAGTTGCTCTTCCTCTACATCATCGTAGATAGAGGGAATGTCTTGGGGAAATTGCTCTTGCAAGTCGTCTATTTCTTGAATAGGAGGATGGGTTCCTTGTTCTTTTCTCCACTTCTCTTCTTGGATTTCTCTTAGAAATTCATGTGAATACCTATGTATGGAAGATAAATTGTGTTCACCCTCTATGTTGGGTACTTGAGACAGGGATGGTGCATTTCTTTCCTGTGCCTCAAAGTCGTTTGGGTTCCTATGCTGATTCTTTTTCTCCTTGCTATCAATCAAGTATTCTAACCTCTCCAGTAGTCCTTGAAAGTGTAACTCAGGTTTTGCCATGTTATTCCAATTAAGATAACGAGAGGCTTCAAACATGGTTTGTGATAATTCTACCATCTTCATGCAAAGTTTAGTTCTCTCAATTTCTAAGTCTGCTTGAGGGTGGTTCTTACTCATTTCAGCTATCTATGGTCCTTCCTTTAATCTTGCCTGATACGCACAAAACATCATGTCCAGGTTTTTTGGTACGAGTTCTGCTAAAACTAATCCTGACCTCTGAGCTAGATTCTCCTGATTCGATTCTTGAGAAGTCAATTCTAGGATTTTGGCTCTCAATTCCTTTAAACTTCCTTCCAACTAAGTTCTTTTTTTACTCCACTTTCTCTTGATTCTTTCTCTGGAATCTTTCCAAGATTTCATTTTTTTATTCCTGCTAGATTCTCCAACTTAGCTAGTTCCGACTATTTTTTCAAGATTAAGCTGTTGATTCTGTAAGAGCGCCTGGGCTCTCATTATAGCTTGGATAGGCACGTATGTAGGGTTGGATCCATCTGTGTTATGCACAATACCTATCACATTGATGGTTGTCACTTTTGAAACATTCGCAGGGTTCTTAGGACAATCTTTGATGATATGCTCTTTACCACACTCGGCGCAAAAGGCTTGTATGTTATAGTATTGTGACTGTCCTGCTATTGGAGGATGTGGACAATCCTTTATGAAATGATCTCCTTGGCACCTAAAGAATGGTCCTCTAGGGCCCTGTGGTCTTTGTTGTCTTAATTGGGGCCTTGGATTAGGATTGGCATACATCACATTAGCATAGTCGGGCTCCCAAATGGGTTCCAATGGCGGACTATCATAATGATATGTTTCCACATGTTCTGGTGACTCTGTGTAATACATGGGTGGACTATCTACATGAGTAGAGTCAAAACTGTTTGAGTTTGGGTCACTTTCTGTGGTCAGGGGTGATGAAGGCACTAAAGCCCTACTGAGGTTCTCTTCTGCAGCAGCATATTTGACTGAGATGACATTAGCTGGTGGGGGTGGCTGTTGAGCTAAAACAGGTTGTGGTCTCTGTTGAGCCTGATAAGGATAGTTCTGAGGAGGCCTATAGTAATGAGGCTGAGCATTATATTGACCTTGATACCTTCCTAGCTGGGGGTATGCTTGCAGGTAGTTCTATCTTACTGCTTGTTTGTTGTGTGGGTAGTCTTGAGCCGTGTGATTTGTGTATCTTCTCTCAATTGTACAGTATTGGCCACTAGGGTTGGCTTGCGGTTGTGTTGCATTGGGACACACATTTGCCATATGATCACCACCACAGGTGTAACAACGCTTGTTTGTTCTTAACCTTGGAATCTGTTTATTAGAAACTCCTAGTTTCTAGGCCACTTTTTCTGCTAGGTCTTCTATTGAGCTAGACAGTTTTGAGGATGCTAGAGATGAACAATCTGAATCCTTATAGACCTTTGAGAGTTCCAACTCATCTCCAAGGTTGTCCTCAATGTCTATACAAATTCTTACACATTGCTCTAGCGTTCTAGGTTCCTTCAAGTACACATAGGAGCGTAGTTTAGAGCTCATTAGGGGAAAAAATGAGCCTTGCATGGGCCTTGTAAGGAATTGGATTAAAAAGCTTAATCAAAGGGATTAAGGGGCCTTCAAAAACCACTTGTGGTATTGCACAATAAAATATTCTTTCATAGAATTTTGTATTCAAATTCGAAGAAGGATTGTACTTTGGCCGTTCGATGCTCCAATTTAATGGACAAGATTAAACGACAACAAGCTCTAGAGAGAGAGTCTGACATGAGCATATGATGATAGATTCTCTGCGGATTTACTTTTTCGCACTCTCTGCAAGAAAATACACCCTTGGATTGTCCTAGATCCAACGATCCTCCGCATTCGGCGCTGATCTGAAGAGCACAGTCGATTGAGGCCGTCCGATCCATGTTTGATCCAACGATCCTCCGTAGTTGACGCTGATCTGAATTGCGCAGTCAAATGAGGCCGTCCGATCCATGTTTGATCCAAGGATCCATGTGCAAAGGTGCGCTTTCCATTGGGGCTCTTATTCTCAGCCATCAGATCATGAGAAGATCCAATGGTGCCCATTCGAAGGCGCCCAAAATCAAAGAAATCGTTGCCAGCCATCCGATGGGAGATCTAATCCAATGGCCTATATCAAAAGGCACCTTTTTGAGGGGGAAGAAGATCTATACCATTGAAGAGAATGCCAATCCAAGGGCTCCAATTGATTTGTAAGTCTTTCAAAACCATTCACACAACAAAACCACGAGTTTTTGGTGGTTTTTTCCTCTTTGACCACACCAAAACAAGGGAAGCCTATGCCTAGTCTATGTGATTAAAGGACTAGACTGTGGCCACCACCCTCTTCTCATTGGTCCATCACTAATCAGCCCTTGAGCTAAAAGGCCCATTCAGGGTTCATTTTTTCCCCTAATGTCAAGATGCCATCTAAAAACAATGACACTTGCTTGGCTTGTGAGGGTAACTCTTGCATTTCGGACATCTCTCCACATATTGTCTAAATCTACGTCCTGTAAGTCTGTTCCTGAGGGGTCTGTTTGAAACTATGAATCAATGAAGACATATCATGTCTGATCCCACTTTTAGAGAATTCAGTGATGAATGAATCTAACAAGTGATGGATATCTCTAAATTGCCTTTGTTGCAATGGTTGGAACCAAGTTAAAGCAGTATTCTTTAACGTTAGTCCAAATGCATTGTATTGCGTAAACATGTCTTCTACTTGCTCTGCTCGTAGTACTTGCTGAAATTCTGCAACATGATCATAGGGATCTCTTGTCCCATCAAAGTAGTTTTTCATGGACTTCACTAACTGAGTGGGCCTTAATACCCTTGGGTGTTCACGTGGTCTAGGTAGAGGAAAATTGTCTCTACCATCTAGTATTCTTGGTCCCCTTTGTCTTTCCATTCTATCTGTGTCCATGGTGGTTTATCTCTCCCTATGGGATGAGTGAAACTTACTTCTGGTCTTTCTTTGTTCTTCTCTCTTTGAGTGCCATGGGCTGAGGATGTTCCAACACCTTGATGGCTTGTATTTACATTTGCTCGAGATGGAGGGAATACTAAATCACCTCTCCATGTGTAGGTATTTCTTGCATGGTCTGGTACCACAAATACTCGTTCTGAAGTTTCATCCAGGTATACAACCTTTCCAGGTGTATCTTGGTCCTTGAACTCATAGATCATGATGGAGCCTACCTCACTAGGTTGTTCCATTCTGTACCTCCAAAATGCTTCATCGATTTCCTTATTTACAAACAACTCGATGCTTCTATTGTCCTGAGGGATCCACTCTGGGATTAGTACTCTTGTCAGTACAGATTTCCCTCTAGGTGTCCTAGGTTCTTCTCCTACTAGTTCTTTTCCTTGGGCTCTCAGTTCCGTTTCTAACTGAATTAGACCAAACTCATTAGTATTACTTGGTTGAGTATTTATGATGTACATTGTTCCCTCTTTATCTATGTATGCGTCTCTCTCAAATTTCACCATTGGATGTTCCAATCCAATGGGTTGATTAGGATTATGCATTTGCACCACTTGTCTTCGCAAACCATCCTCGTAGATGTGAGCACCTAAGCGGTTGGTTCGGACAAATTCTAATTGAGTTCTATAGGGTCCTCCAGGTCTTTCCAGATATGCTATGTTTAACCCTCCTTCTAGTCTTTCTGTGCTAAAAGCCATTTCCGATTCACTAGTATCTGAGCTCAACTCGTAAGGGTAGCTATTCAATTGTTGTGCCCACGATCGTGCAGTAGTTCCTACACTTGCTTCTGATGATCTAAGGCTTCGTCGGTCTGACTTACCTATATGCTTGCCCGATCTAAGGTTCATGAATTTACTTCTTGGCACTCTCTGATCGTCAATGGTTCTTTGTTCTTTATTGCTTGATTCTTTTTAGATTCCTTTAAGTTCTTGTTTTGTCTTACTGTAAGCGTCAAGCATCGACTTTTCGTTGTACTTTTGAGTTCTCGTTCCGTCAGACTTAAGTACAATGTCTTCAAAACGTGTAAATGTTGTACTACCATGAGAAATATTTTCTTTACCTTTCTTGGATGTGTTTGATGAATTAGTTGGACTAAAGTTTCCATGCAATCTTCCACTCCATGGATTTGAGTTGGAACTATTGCTTGGTGATGCATCTGCTCCATTCAAAACTTGAGATTCTGCACTTGATTTTTCAACATTTTCTTTTCATTTGGTTCAAGATTAAGTCCTTCTTTGACATCTGCATAGAAGCTTGACATTTCATCAAATACCACATCTCTGCTTACCTTCACATGTCTTGTGAGTGGCTTATAACATTTATATACCTTTTTCTCAAGGGAGTACCCAATGAAGGTATATTTTTTTGCCTTTGGATTAGGTTTCGTCCTCAACTCATCTCGAACATGTATGTATACAATACAACCAAATACTCTCATATGTGATAAGTTTGGACTTTTACCTATGAACTTCTCTTCAGGTATAACTTGATGTACAATAACAATCGGAGTTCTGTTCATGATGCATACAACAGTGTGCACAACTTTTGCCCAATAACAATGAAGCATATTCCTCTCAGTCATCAAGGCTCTTGTTATTTTTGCAATGTGTCTATTTTTTTGTTCAGCAATGCCATTCTGTTGTGATGTGTATCTTCATGAAAACTAACATCGAATTACATGAATTTTTAGAAATTTTTTGAACTCATTTGACATGTGTTCACATCCTCCATCAAATCTTAATGTCTGAATATACTTTCATGTCTTCTTTTCCACCATAGCTTTAAAATTTTGGAAGTGAGTGAACACCTCACTCTTTTCCTTCATGAAATATACCGATACTTTCTATGTATGGTCATCAATGAAAGTGACATAAAACGTGGTGATTTTCAATCAAAATTGTGATTTTCTCATAACTTCTTGCTTGCCTATTTTGACCCTGTGTACCTAAGAACCAACTTAGGGACTTGTGGAGAAAGAGACTATACCTCAATCTCCCTCAAGTGCATATAGTGGGGATTCACGCTTCAATTATCAATCCGATGAGTATACAAACCTAGCCGAGTGTACGAAGACATGCATTCAAATGACGATCAATGCAAATGAGTTACTCAAAGAGTGTAAACAAGGCAAAGACTAATCCAAACAAGCTTCAACTGTTAGTCATGGTGTCACGATACTTGGAACAGCAGCCAACAGTAAATTGAGCTTTTCTCTCAGCTCGGAACTCCAAATATAGTGAATAGCATATGCATTTCAAAGCTCTCGAGAAGACGCATCCAATGGCAGTATTTTCACTCAATTTTGACGCTTCTACTTCAAGTTATGAGCAAAATACTGAGTCACAGGAATGACCTTCCTACACTCCAGCACTTCCTACACTTCGCACACACCTTAACAACAGTAAACAAACACTTTCATTGATAGACAACACTTCCTAACACTCTTTCCAAGCAACACACATGCATACAAGCTCACAAAGAAGAAGATACAGAGAGGAGAAGACACAAATTCGAATTTCTGTGCTCTTGATTCTCACAATGGCAAAAAGTCTTTACAAAGAGTCACAAATTGACTTATATACTTGTGCCCTAAAAATGGTCATTTCACACAAGAGACTGGCACTTTATTCACTAAAAGACTAATTTCCTACTAATTTACATGGGTAAGCTTCTAATCTTCTGTGGGGATGTATCTAGAGGACTCCTCTAGTGCATTTACATCGGAAAACATATTACAAGAATGGTTATAATACAAAAATTGGGTGTCCAAATCGAAAAAATTTTGGGGCCCGTCTTTTTCTCTGCCTTGTGCTCTCTTTGCTCTGCAACAGACCCCAAGGAGCCTGAGTTAACATAACTTTTTCATCCAAAATCTCTTTTGTGAGCTCTAGAGTGCATTGGAAAGCTCGATTGTGTTTGATTTTTTGATAGGCTAATTTGAAGTTGACCCTCAAGTGAGACTAGCAAGCCAAGGGGCTCTAAAGAATTGTGAGCAATACAAAGGGGAAAATTGGGACTAGTAGACATTAGATCATCTGAGGCTAATGTCAACCATACAACTAGGTGGTGGGCACAATAACTTAATGGTTATCCCTACATGCTAAGTTTAGAAACAAGTGATTCAAAAATGTCTTTTAGCATGGAGAGAGACCTATAAGTAGCTGAGGCACTCCCTATTTATAGATACAAGAAGGTCACTATAAGACACAATTGGAATACATTAGGACCAACCGATTATGTGTTCGCATCTATGAGGATGGCCTGAGGCGATCAGTTGTCTCCGGATCAACCCTTCAGACTTGAACACCGAGTGGTTAAATTTGAAGATGGGTCATATATTGATAAGCAAGGAACCATGTATGTGGTTACCAGCTTACCAGATAGAACATATGAGTTTGTTAATGTCATTCCTAAGAATGAGATAGGAGATCTAGAGCAAGGAGACCTAGGACGAGAACCCAAGACTCCTCGAGGCAGATTTGTCTTGACTAGAGTGATAACGCTAGAGTGGATTCCCCAAGACAACCAAAGCATATACCTATTCTTGAATAGAGAAATGGAGGAAGCTTTTTGGAGGTTCAAGCTAGATCAACTTAGCAAAATAGGCGGACTCACCATCTACAAGTTCAAAGATCTTGATATACTAGGAAAAGTTGTCTATCTGGGCAACACATCGGAGAGAATGTTCTTGGTAATAGAGCATGACAAGCATGCATACACTTGGCAGGCTGAATTTATTTTTCCTCCACCAAGGTCTAATGTTTCCCATGGCCTCCAAGGAGCAGGATCATCACAAGCTCATGAAAACTAGAGGGAAAGAGCCAAAGAGAGACCTGAGGTAAGCTTTGCACACACTGTGGGGAGAGATAGATCAGGACTTGAAAGTGAAAGACATGAAAGAGAGAGACATAGAACATAGAGGCATCAAAGAGATGAACATGATTTTCCATTGCCTAGACCCCGAGAGTACCCAAGAACCCTTACACCCTCTCAAGTGGTCAAGACAATGAAAAACTACTTTGATGGGTCAAGAGATCCTTATGATCATGTGGCTGAGTTCAAACAAGTGTTAAGAGCCGAACAGGTTGAGGACTTGTTCACCTAATTTGAGGCATTTGGTTTGACCCTCAAGGGTACTGCTTTAGATTGGTTTCAACCCCTAAATAGTCACAACTACCAAAATATAGGTCAACTACTAGAAGCATTCATCGTAGAATTTTCCAAGAGTGGAATCAGGCATAACACATCATCCTTGATCCACAACTTCAATCAGACACCTCAAGAAATAATTCGAAAAGCTAGCCAAATATTTAAACAATATGTGGAAAGATGTCCCACACCTGAATTAATTATGCACGCAAAACAAGTTTCCTTGTTTTTGGATGGACTTCTAAGTGAGAAACTTAGATCATATGTATATCTCAAACAGCCAATCACACTAGATCAGTGTTTGAGAATGTGTATTGACATAGAAGACAACTTGAGTGAGGAGTTAGAATTGTCCAAACTCTATAAGGATTCTGTCAGTTCTACTAGTCATACTTTCAAAGCCTCCATTGTGATAGATGAGATACCTGAGTAGGCTGTCAAGAAGCTAGGAGTTCAAAATAGACAAACACCAAGGGTCACCTCATTGAAACGATGTTATACTTGTGGATGCGACCACATGGCCCACATATGTGTTAGAGTTAGACGTCTGCAGAAGCATACGAAGAGCATGAGGAAGAAGAAAAAGCTTGGAGCACAACACACAATACTGAATGTATTACCATTAGAATGTACAAAGATAAGTAGCCTATTAGGGCTACAGACATAAATACAAGTCGGGGGAAAAACCTCCTAAAGAGGGAAAAAAGTGCCCGGTTGGTCCTAGTGTGTTCACACACATCACTACCTAAACATATCAACAAATTTCCCCTAGGAGTGATGGGGTGAACAAGGAGCTGGCGCTCATGTATAAGGAAGTGCCAAGCTATCTGGAATCAATCCACAAAAGAAAGTAAGCCCAAAGCTTTGTGGAAAGCTTCAAACTTCTCCCTAAGTAGAGCCTTCATGAAAAGGTTTACAATGTTCTCCTGCCTGGGCACATATGCCAAGCGGATCTCTCTAGTAGAGAACCTCTCCCTGACATAATGATAATGCACCTCAATGTGCTTAGTGCGAGCATGGAACACAGGGTTCCTCACAATTGGCAATGTGCTCTAATTGTCAGTGAGGATGGTGGTGGCAGAAGACTGGCCAACACCCAAATTAGCCATAAGGCATCTAAGCCACACACACTCAACAGTCGCTATGAAAGCTGCCCTATAGTCAACCTCACAACTGGAAGTGGCCACAATAGGATGCTTCTTGCTCAGCCAAGATATGCATGAGCTACCAAGCATGAAGCAAAAACCACTAGTGGACACACGAGTGTCATAGAAATCAGTCAAGTCAGAGTCAGAAAAAGCATGTAAATCTGGTAATAGTGATCCCCCCTAGGGATAAAATAATCCAAGTAGTTGGGTACTACTCAAGTAGAGAAAGATGCGCTTAACTACTTGCCACTGCTTGACTTTTAGGCAATGCATAAACATGCTCATCTGTGAGACAACAAACTGGATATATGGCCAAGTAATGCATAACTAAATCAAGCATCCAACTACCTACTGATAGAGAACAACATCAAATGCATCCCCAACATCATGAAGAGTGGCATTAGGTTTATAGTCTTCAAGACCAAAACACTGCAATAATGTGTCAATATATTTTGTTTGACACAAATCCATTCCACTATCAACGTGCATAAATTGAATGCCCAAATAATGATGCAAATGCCCCAGATCAGACATCTCAAATGAGGCATGCAAATCAGCCTTAAAAAATCAGCAATATGCTTCTCATGAGGACCAGTGAGCAACATGTCATCAACATACACAACAATGATTAGAAGTACATCATTAGCACGCTTAACATATAAGGTGCTTTCAGTTGGACTATTCTCAAAACCATGTGCAGATAGGCATGTATCTTTTCATACCAAGCATGTGGTGCTTGCTTTATACCATACAATTCCTTCTTTAACCTGCACACTTGGTTTTCATGCCCTTTTTGCACAAAGCCACAGGGCTAAAAAACATTCACTTCTTCATGCAAGTCACCATTCAGATGTTGTTTTAATCTCCAGCTGATGTACATTCCAACCACGATGAGATGCAGGTGCACAGATGCTACGAACAATAGTCATTCAACAAGTAGGAGCAAGGGTCTCATCAAAATCAATGCCTCTTTCCTGAGCATAACCCTTTGAAACAAGCCTAGCCTTATACTTGTCAATTGTTCCATCAAGTTTATGCTTTAGCTTGTATACCCACTTTGTGCCAATGTCCTTCTTGTTAGGACGCAAGTCACATAAAGACTAGGTACCATTTTTCATGATAGCATCATATTCAGATTGCATTGCAACCATCCAAATGTTCAGAATTTTAAACTTCATTAAATGGTCTCATCATAGAGACTAGAGGGAGCCATAGCATATCAATCTGATGCAAAAGAGGCACTATGAGAACCTGAACGAGTACGGTATCACAAAGGTGCATTTAATTTGCTGTCACGCAAACTCTGCATTTGCCATTTTGGCATAGTTTTTGCCTCCTCAATATCAGCTCTCTCATCAACAAGTGCATCATGAAAATCTGCATCAGAAATGGAATGATATGCATCATCACATGAAACCTGCAAAGGCTGAGAAGTTGCCTCATTAGGACCAGCACTAGACTGTCCACCTGTGAAAAGAAGCAGCAAAGTATCATACATGTCTTTGGAGCTAACAGATGTCTCTTTTGTACATGAAAGTAAAGGTTGAATAGCATCTTCCATAAAAACAACATCACTACTAACCAAAATGCATTTAGTCTGTGGATGATACAGACGATAGCCTTTGCTTTCAGAACTATATCCAACAAAAATACATTTTATTGCTTTATCATCTGTCACATAATCCTAGTAGGAGATGGTTGAACCACGCCTTAAGAGAGAGGATTAGGAAGTAATCCTCAACCATGGCTTTTGGGGCAAGTGGTTAGCCCATCGCACTCCTAACCGGGAGGTTGTGAGTTCAATTCCCAACATTGGTATCAGAGCCTAGTTGAGAAATTGGGCGAGACGGAGGTTCGCGCCTCATCCGTGGGCACTTGGAAAAAGCGCTTATCTGTGGTGAGTGTGAAACTGGCCTTGGATGAACGGGCATGGGCATTTGGGCACCCACGGAGGGTGGGATAGGTCCGAATTTGGTCCATGTGCTGGAGTTTGAGGTTGGTGGAAGCGCTCATGCATGGAAAGTGGGTCCAAGAGATTCAGAAGGGTCCATAAGTGAGCATTGAGGGCAATGCTTAGTCTAAGGGGGCAGGAATGTCACATAATCCTAGTAGGAGATGGTTGAACCACGCCTTAAGAGAGAGGATTAGGAAGTAATCCTCAACCATGGCTTTTGGGGCAAGTGGTTAGCCCATCGCACTCCTAACCGGGAGGTTGTGAGTTCAATTCCCAACATCATCCAATATCTTGCGATGTTGTTCAGGCACTAATGTATATGCAAGACAACTGAAAACATGCAGTTGAGAAACAAATGGCTTGCGACCATGCCAAGCCTCATATGGAGTGATAGACTGCACTGCTTTAGTGGGACACCTGCTAATTACATATGTTGCACACATGATAGCCTCAAGCCAGAAACTATGTGGTAAAGCCTGACTCTTGACCATACACCTCGCCATCTCCATGAGTGACATGTTCTTTCGTTCAACAACTCCATTCTGTTGAGGTGTATACGACACTATACACTGATATTTTATCCCATGTTCAACCAGAAATGCATTAAAGTCAGAAGACATATATTCCTCCCCTCGATCAGAATGGAGGGTGCCCATTTTACATGCTGATAGATTTTTAGGCAAAACCAAAAACTGTTTGAAGCACATGAACACTTCGGACTTTGCTTTCAATGGATATACCCATGCATGCTTAGAAAAATCATCAATGAAAGCCACGAATTAAAGATAGTTTCCAAAAGAGTGTGTCTGCATAGGACCATAGACATCACTGTGAACAAGCTGCAATTTCTGAGTAGCTCGAACCAAACCATCTTTTGGAAAGGAGGAATGCTTCATTTTGCCCAAAATACAGCCTTGCGAGACATGTTTTCCAGGTGCCTCAAGTTTGGGCAAAGAGGGCACCATTTTAGATTTTTGCAGGCATAGAAAACTAGCAACATTCAGATGACCAAAGCGTGCATGCCAAAGCTTTGCATCTGACATAGGCTGAGAATTATGTACTTCACATGTTGAATCATTCATAGATTTTTCATAGTCTATAAGCTTATATAGCCCACGATATAAAATGCCAAAAGAAATAATCATGTCTCCATTTGAGAGATCATGAACTATACATCTGTCATCAACAAATTTCACAACCAAGACAATCTTGGCTAATGCAAAAATTGATAATAGATTTTTCTTGATCCTTGGCACAAATAAAGCATCTGACAAAGCGAAAGAACTACCATCAGTGATGGAGATGATTACTCTCCAAAAGACAAGCTACACTTGAGTTTAGAACACCTCTATGTCAATTATAGCTCAAAACTTTCACCAATTTTGAAATCTTTTACCAAAATATGAACACTCAACTTCTCTATGAAAACTAACTTCACTCAGAAAAGTCTGCCTCACAAAATTCACTCATTGACTAACTAAATGATTAAGATTTTCTATGAAAATTTGATACAAAACTCTTGTAGTGTTTGCGCAACTACTCGAAGTTAAAGTTCTCCAAAAGAAATTACAAAAATTTAGATTTACTCCAATAAGTAAACCTATGTCTGAAACAAGCACTTTCTATAGGCGACTTTTACATATGCAACTTTAAACAGTTGGTGCTCACAAAATATATCCAGTTTGATAAAATGCTTTTAGAAATAGATGGCTTACCTTCCAACTTAGATTTTAACTCCTCATTTGTGTAAAACTTTACACTATGCACTGAGATAGAATCAATTCTTTGATCATCGAGATTGCGCCTGTTTCTGAAGACACCTATCACTTCTTCACATACAAATGTTCCTACTCATAATTCTCTCAGCTTGATTACAATTGGACTATCAAATCTTGACCATAGATGACTTAACTATGGACTTAGACATCTACAAAAGGATTCTTGAAATGATCAAACACAGAAGGAGAAATGGAGAAAAGATCGACATGCAGTTCTCAGAAAACTTCTTCTATTCAACTCATCTTACTTCTGATGGATAATCCTCATTCAACTTATGATCTACTCCTCTCTATCTCATCTATACTTCATCTCTCATATATATCATGACTATATACAAGTGCATATATACATATGAGTATGGATTCAGCATTACTTCAAGTATTTGTGAAGTATTTACAAAGCTAACATACATGTGTATATAGACCATCTCTTTGTGAACCTCTACTTCACTTCATGCTCTTAGGCTTCAATCTTTTCTTCAAGTCTTCACTCCTAAGCTTCATATAATCATCAATTGTTGATTGTCTTGCTCCAACAACTCCCCCTCAATCATGAATTGTGATTACTTGCATTTTCTATATCCCTGCCATATCTTCAAATCTCTGCAACTTGGATCCATCCAAAATGTTTGTCAACATATCTGCAAGTTGATCCTTTGTAGGAGTATGCATGATTTCTATTTCTTTATCAACAACCTTCTCTCTCAGAAAATGATATTGAATCTCAATATGTTTGGTCCTGGCATGAAACATAGGGTTAGCTGCCAAATACAAAGAACTTATATTGTCTCCACAAATGATAGGAGTACTCTGAACAATATCAAAACTCTTCATAAGAGTTTTTAGCCATTAACTTCCTTTGCAGCTTCTACCATACCTTTGTACTCTACTTCTGTAGATGATAAAGCAACTGTATGTTGCTTCTTAGAACACCATGAAATTAATTTATCTCCCACATAACACAAATACCCATGTGTTGATCCTCTATCATTAGAGTTACTTGCCCAATCTGCATCACTATATATCTTGATCCTTGTATATGAAGTAAATCCATAATACAAACCTTCTTTAAGTGTGCCCTTGTGCAAGATTACGACCACCACGTGCTAGAGAGATGACTCTCCTCCCAACCAAATGCCTCTATATATAGCTCTCTTCAGGGGACTGCCTACTTGGGCAGGTGGATACTAACCATCCATGTGTCAGGCATGTAACTGCATGTTCGCCGTGTCCCAGTTAACTAGAGTTAACTCAAGTGGATGCTTCTAGAAGGTTCTCGAGCTCTTTGGGGAAAACACTCTCCCCATGTATCCCATGGGGATTAAACCCAAGACCTCCTCGTTCAAATCCTTGAGTCTTAACCACTAGGCTAAGTGGATCACTTGGTTACAAGACTAAATGACCTTCTAGTAAGTCTAGACTCGAGATCTTTGATCATACACACAGGTGACCAAACGGTGTCCGATTTCAGATTTGTCTGAACCGGTCAAACCCTTAGATCATAGATTTACTTTATTACATTCTTCCCTCCTTGGAAAAAATTTTCATCCTCAAAAATAGAGCTATATACATATTGTAGGCAACCACTGAGCCTCATGTTCTAAAACTAGAAGAACATGGTCATGTTCTAGAACTGGAAGAACATGTCTCATCTCTGTGGTGGCATCTCTATCCAAATAATTCAAAAACATTGTCTCGCTTTGCACTTTGATAAACTAGTCAAAGTACAAAGTAAGGGTGGATCTAAAAACATTACTGGAAAATTCAAAGTTTCTCGATGTGCGATCTAGGCACAAACATGTGAACTGAGTGGATTCAAATTACTAGTCCATTTTTGGGCATGACTGGTGCATGGAATTAGTATTGAAGATGAGATTCTTATCCCTCACAAGATTTTGAGAATTCTTGATTCACTTGAATTTTTTTTGGAGAACTTGAAGTTTGGTTGTCCCAAACATCTAACTTGGATCTTTGTACAATGGTTAACTCCTTTCCAATAGTTTACTTGATTTTTTCACCCGACTAGAGGACTAATTCTCAATCTACTGAGCAATTCCTAACTTCTCTATTCTAGAGTATATTGGACTCTAGGAAATCATTTATGCTATAACTTTGAAGCAAACTCAAATAAATAAGTCCACTTAGACTTATTATCTTTTGAAGATTGAAGAGGTTCTTGTACATAACATCTATCTAGAATGTTCAATTTAGTTATCTAGTTCTAACCGGCTAGCCCTGGCCTTTTGCAAAAGGAATCAGATACCATATTTGAGCCAATTCCAAAAGATTTAGAAAGCGGGAAGAAATAACTGAAACTCCATACAACCAATTCAAACTTCAAAGATACATAAACTTGCTATGAGTCAAAGTCTAGATGACTCAGGACTTTAACTTCTCAAAGATTTGTTTCAACAAGATTATTGAAGCATTTTTTCTAGCTTTAAGAGAAATAAGCTGGATTCTCAAAAAGATTCAAAGCAAATTAAAAACATCATCCAACCACAAGATACTAGTGTGGTAGCCAACATCAGTGTGTTGACCCACTGAGGTTGTGTTGATGAGTTTTTTATTCAAATAATGCTTCACTTGAGACTAGGTTTAGGTCACATTTAGACATTTTGACTCCTTATTGAGAATGTAATTCTTGTGCATTTCTTTGAGTCAAAAGAGTGAATTTACTAAGTTACACTAGGAACTTGATGCTTGACTTATTCAATCAAATCCTTGGTTGAAAAGATCAACTCAAAGTCCAACTTTTTCAAAAATTTATGAAATACTTCCGAATTAACAACACTTTATCTTGAAGTGTTTCAAGACGATCTTGGAATTTACTTACTTCATATCTTCTATTTCCTTGATCTTGAAGTTATATTGAAATATCTTGAGATACTAATTTTACCCTCCTTGAATTTAAACTTCTTCTTTGAAGTCTTTAATTCCCTTGAGGATCAGATCTATCGGCAAGATTTTTTCAAGACTAAAAGATAATCATCATTTCATGGTCCGATGTTCCATACCATCTTTCCTACATCAATTCGAGTATAAAATATGGTGTCCCGTACCACCCTATTTTATACTCACATTGATGTGTGACTGAATTTTATCCTAAAGTCTAAACATCTCTTGATAGAAAACCTTCTCGCTTCAATTGTTGACAAGAATTTTTGAAGTTTCAGGCATTATCTCTAACTAGATATTCTAGGTTTTGATTCCTTCACATGATCGTCTCATAATCACGTGCTTTGCCTTGGAAACTTGAAAACCTCTTGATAGAATATCTATTCCTCTTTGCTAGGATTTTCAAATGAAAACCAATCAGAATTCCAAATACTTGAATTTTCACAATTTCAAGTTCAATTGGTTTATCCTTGACCAATTTGTAGTGACAAGAGCTTTTAACTTCTTGTCTTTAGATTCCTTTCTTACTGATGCTTTAGGTACCTACCCCGGGGACTTTATATAGGAATCTCTCTACTGCTTAAGTCTTAAGCATCTGCTCATGCTCTCTAGATGTGTACCAAAATCCCTTTAAGGATAGGCAAACATTATGTTTTACCTTCCGCAGACTTAAGTACCGTCTTCATGGTTGCAAACTACATTCTTGGAATTTCTTCACTCTGTTCAGACTTGGAACAACTTACTCTTTTCAAAATTTCCCATTGGATAAATGGAACTTGAGTGAATAATTCCCAAAAGGAATTTTATTGCCAATACTTGGGCAATCTATAAAGTAGTTCCAATCGCACATTCTTGGATAATCATGGCCAAGCTTGATCATGTCTACTTGACCTTGCAACTAAAATAAAGACTTAGCCTTTATCTTTAAGATCTCTTGAACTATCGAAAGCTTCTTTGCTTCCCCGTGGGATTTTTAGAGATCTTTCCCTCAACTTAAGTCCAAGCATACACTGATGCCTCTTAGATTCCAAAGCTAAGAATCTTTTAAACACCTTTAGGTTATATCAATATTTGGAATTAAGTAGAAATACCAGTGATTTGGGGATTACTGGGAACTACTTGCTATTAAACTTGAAAGTTTTCACTCTCATCTAGGGAGATTTGTCTTTCAAGAACTTGAGATTTTGCCAAGGAATCAAGTAATACTAAGCCAATGATTCATCTTGGAATCTTTTGCTTTACTGGAAGGATATTTGAAAGACATTCTGAGACTTTCAAACAATATCCAAAAGCTTTACTAATTCATTTGTGCTCATTTCCTGAGTATCAAACTAGAGAATAAATATCACCTTTAGGATATGGTTTCCTATTCCATTATGAAAGTTTGTCTTGAACTTTTATTTATGTGATATTAATTTCTCTTCTTGAGTTTGATACAATACTTATTATTATTGGTCAATCTTTAGATGTTACTAGAGTACTTTAAACATATTTTGGTGATCAAAATTATGTTTAAAGTCCAAGCATCTATTGATGATTGATCCAATAGTAATACTACTATGAACACATAACTTTGAAATTTATAACTTGTTTAGGAAAAGTTCATGGATTGGAGATCCATTTCTTGGAATTTTCTATTCCTAAATGAAAAGTTCACACTTTGCTTGAAGTCCTTAGGAATTTATCTCTTTTCCTAAAGATAACTTACTTTGGTTTATTCTTGAAGCTTCAACTAACTTGAATGAAACCAAAAGTTTAACTCTTTAAGAGAGTTTTTTCATGTTTCCATGATTGCTTAGCAAGTTGCATCGTTTACCAGAGATACAACTATGGAACCTAACATCCTCTTATTGAACGTCAAAGATCAATTGATGTTGAGGTTCAATCTTTGATTTCCATCACTCATTGGGATGAAATCAAATGAAAACTTATAAAAGCTTCAACTACTTAACAAGCAATCATGCATATGTGAATGCCTATTCTTGCATGCAAATGCATGTTAGTACATGTGTATGTTGGCATTCTCCTTATACCAAGCAGTTTCTTGAGCTTGAAAATGCATGTTCCCTATCAATCATGCACAAATATTCTACTTGCTAGCTTGTAAAAAGATATATCCGTTCATGTGCATAGACTTGAGCATTAAGCAAGAAGAAAACATGTTTTGTGCATGAAAACATTCTTTGAAAAGGAGAAATGCACCAACATTCTTTTGCAGATGCATGCCTATGCTTGTGTTTCATGAGTGTTTCGATATATTTATACTCTTTCATGTAGGTTTCAATAATTTTCATCAAGCTTATCAAGAATGAAGTTTACTACCATACTTCAATGATAAAAATGCACCCTACATGAAAGTAGAGATAAAAAACAAATATTGAAACTAATCATTAATTTGGAAAATACTTATCTCCCAATTAAGCTACGTCCTTCCATGATCAAGATGAGAGTCAATCCTTTAGTCCTCATCCAAGCATCTTTCATTTCTCGAGAGAAATGAAAGCCAAAACATGATCCACCTTCCTTGATTTATACTTGCTTTAGCCCTTCTGATGCCATCGATGATGTGTGAGGGATGATTCAAGTGAACACAATAAATGTTTGAAACTATAAGTCTGGAAATCAAACCCATCCCACACATCATTAAAATGGGATCTCTATGCTTGTAATGATTGAAGCGCTCTCTTCAATCGCTAGAGATTTTAGGTTTGATGGCTATAATTGCATAAGTCACACATTGTATGAATACTGATGGTGGATTGGTTTAAAGATCCATGCATTTCAGAGATGTAGAGATCGAATCTCGATCCTGCTCCTTGCAGTACATGAAGAGCAAAAAAATCTTTTGGGTATGTTGTAGCCATATGCATCTATTATATTTAATTAGAATGTATCATTTCTGCTACATGCTAGCAGAAGCATAGCTGCGACATGCAAAACCATAGCTGCGACATGAGCATGATACTGTGGCTAAATGAAGCCTTCTCAGACTTGCCACTCAGATTCCATACCCGTCTTCAACAGCCGGCAGCTACATGATATGCAGAAGTTTCGAATTGCTCTTCATCTCTATAAGTCAACAGTTTGTAGCCCACTGCTCACGTCATTAGCATTCGTGGATAGCAGAGTTGGTTATAGATGCTAATTTCGTGGGTTTGATATCCAAATCCTACAACGTGTAGAGTCCCCCTTGTTTTGCTTATAGAATGCGCATCATAAAGCCTTAATTTACATGTTGCAGGTAGCAAACACAGACACACCTTATTGTGGTGGTAGAAGCGCTATAGCAAAACTGTGGAGACATCTGGTTCGATCCCCGCCAGCTGCACCGTTGGGGAGAACATTTTCCTTGTGATTTTGACGCTCATACAGCGCAAGAGCTGCACTCTATATAAAGATTGTAGAGAGGATATTGATTCTAAACATGATAAGGCAAGACCCTGTGCCGCCATTAACCGCCATCTAAATGTAGTTTTAATATCCGCCTTCTGCTTGGGAAGCAGCGGGCGAAAAGAAATAGAACTTCAGTCTCCTGGTCACTGGAATAGCTCACATTTTCTTCATTGCCATCTGCATCAACTTCAATAGCTATATTTGTAGGTGTAATAGGACGTTTTTCAACACCCTATACAATGTTCCACAGTCCTTTTGCAACCAATACATGTCGCATCATATAAGCCCAAAATGGGTAATTCGTATCATCCCACTTATCCTCAACGGCCAACATACAAAATACATCACTGTTTTAAGCCACGATCACTGACTAAAATACCCTGACGCAAAAAGATGATTGTATCTGGAAAAGTTGAATAGAACTACCCTCATGAGTTCTACTAAACCTGTAGCAGACTTTGAGATGCTTATACTGGCGAACTGAAAAATGTATATATCTGTGGCACAAAAAGATGAAATAGCCTGCACAAACACTACGATAGTGCGTTTGGAGGCCAAAACCACATAGCGAAGCTGTTGATCTCCTAATCACCCTGAGTATGCTCACCAAATTTTGTGTGATTCTGAGATTGTAACCGAAGGGGTGTCGATGATGTCCTAGATGAAGTTGTAACCTGCTTTGAAACCAATTGTTGGAGTTAGATGTCTACGGAAGCACGTGAACAAAATGAGGAAGAAGAAGAAGCTTGGAGCACAACACATAATACTGAATGTATTACCACTAGAATGTACAAAGATAAGTAACCCATTAGGGCTATAGGCGTGTATACAAGCCGAGGAAAAAAACATCCTAAAGGGGGAAAAAAGTGCCCCGGTGGTCCTAGTATATTCACACACATCACTACCCAAATATATCAACAATATGCCCATTGCAAAACTAGAACATGAGAGAACTTGATGCTCCATATGCCACTATTGCGAGAAAATACACCAACCATACAACACAAGATTGTCTGTACAATAGGCAGGCTATCAGAAAAACTTATCAATAACCTTACCAATAGGGTAGTATGAGAACCAATACCAACAACCATAACATATGCCACAACAACAATATCAACCTCAATGCCAACAACAATATTAGGCACCATTTAGGCCACAATCAGTCCTAGGAGACCAACCACCACCTCCTATCAATGTAATCCCAATTAAGTATGCAGTGGTAGAGGAGAACCCTAATAGAGCATTGGAGCCAATGACCACTTTGGTCTTAGAAAATGACCCTCATGCTCAAAGTTCAAACTACACACATGAAGATAGTCCACAAGCTTATTACAGAGAGTCACCTGAGCATAGTGAGACTTATATGTCTCAATATGAGGTACTACTTATGGAACCAAATTGGGAGCCAAAAAATACTCCAATGTCATGTATATGAATCCTAACCTGAGGCCTCAATTGAGACAAATGAGACCACAAGCCCCTAGAGGACCATGTTTTAGATGTCATGGTGACCATTTTATTCATGAATGTCCCCACCCACTAGCTCTGAGATAAGGGCAAAACATCACGATACAAGGCTTTTATCTTGAGTGTGGTAATAAACATCTCCTGAGATTGTCCAAGAAACCCCTCTAGTGTGCCCAAGGTCACACCAATTAATGTGGTAGACTTAGTGTTGGATTCAAGTTCAAGTAGAATTAATGTGGATCCTATACAAGTAATCACCAGGGCACAAGCCTTAAAATAGGCTAAACTAGTTGAACAATTAAAGTTAGGTGAATCAAGAGAGTCAAGTAAAGGAAAACAAGAACATGGAAGGATACTAGGGAGAAGGCTAATCCTAAGTGGGCTAGAAAGTTATCCAAACTAGAAGAAAGCCTGAGAGATGCAAAAATAAAAATAGTAGACATTTCATCTCAAAACCCCTCACATGTTGAAAATCCATCCACTCCACTTCATCCCACCCCACCACTCATTGTAAATAGACCACAACCAGGGTCTGTTCTCGCAGATCCAACCCCAGAAGGCTTGGACATGATGTTCAAGGCCTACCAGGCTCGACTTCAAGAAGGGCCAACAATTGTAAACCTAGGCAAGAGTTACCCTAGAGCAGATTTAGAGATTGAACAGACAAAATTTTGCATGAAAATGGTAGAACTAGCTCAAGCTATGCTCGAGTCCAATCAATTGTTCAATCAAACAAATTATATCAAACTAGGTTTGCATTTCTAGGGCTTATTAGAAAGATTAGAGTAGTTGGTAAATAAGCGGCATGTTTCTTTGCCTTCGCAGGCTCGATCAATTGTTGAAAAAGAAAGCTCACCACCAACAAAATTTTATGTTCCTGATTCCATGGATGGTGGAACACCTCTTTCAATTGAATAGTACTCTCAAGAGTTTTTGCAGGAAATACAAGAGGAGAAACGGGCCAAAGAGAAAGGTAATCCCCCTTCTATTCTTGAAATTGATAATCTTCATGATCAATTTCCCCAAGACATTGCATCTATTTATGGAGAACAAGCAGAGCAACAAGAAGATGAAAGATTGCATTTTAAATCTAACTTCTTACAAGAATTGCCTCATTTTAGAGGCCAATGGGAATTTGAATCCCTTCAAATCAGAGCTCCCACAATATTGATAAGAAATGAAGGCTCAGTGGTTCCAAGAAACACTGAAGTCATGAAGAACACTAGGGTGCAATGTCATCTCACCTTAAAAGAGCTACTCAAAGTAAAACATGAGCTATGGAAACATGTGGCAAATCAAGTTCCAGAATTTGGTTCAACTTTGTCAAAAGCAGGCTCTAAGTTGAAAGTGCCATAAATAACTCTAGACAAAATAGGTGACATGAGTGAAGGTGAACAAGGTAAAACTTATTTTCCAATCACCTACGAGGGTTACACAACCAAATCTATCTTAGATTCAAGTGCTGGTGTTGCAATTGCAACCACCTCTTTGTGGAAGCAATAGGGAAAACCCTCATTAAGACCAACTAGAATGAAGCTTCAAATGGTTGATGGCCATATTGAAAGACCTCTAGGATTGCTAAAAGGGATAACTCTAATCACTTGTGGTGTATATTTTGAACACACATTTGCTACATGTGGCTTTCGCAAAAATAACACCTATGAAATGATCCTAGGAAGACCCTTCCTACTACAACTGCAAACAGTACAAGATTGGGGTACCAAATCCTTGTACTTGCAACACTTCGAGGTCACAACCAAGGTCAGTTTGAAGGATTATACATTTAGAGATGTACCACTCCTATAGTGGAATCCTATCCACAAGGTGCAAGAAGATTCAATCTCGATGCATTTTGAAAGTTCTTCTGATCCATCATGGATGCATGAAGATACTCACTTATGGATGTGCAAGGTCATAGAGGAAGAGGAAAGATGCCTAAAAGAAAGAGATGAAGGAACTTCTCAAGGAACCACACTAGCTAGAGACCCAGCCTACATAGCGATGATCTTTCCAGATGAGGAATTTGAGCCTCATGGTTGGGCATAAATCCTAGCCACCATGGACATTGTTGTAAATGAAGAACAGTGGACGCCTCATTTTGATGAGGAGGGTTATGATATCTCTTTGTTCATGTGTGAACCCTTGCTAGAGGAGTGTGACTCTAATGAGGTCATAGAAGAAGAAGAGGACAAAAATCTAGAGTCCATTGTGATGGATAGTTGCTTTGAATAGAGGAGCACTACCTAGAAAATGGAGTATTTACCCAAAAAGAAGAAGAACCTCTCACAATCATTAAAAATAAAATTCAAGGGAGGAAAGTGAAAGTAGGCAAAAGAAAAAGAAAAGAAAAGTAGTGAAACAAGCAGAGGAGGAATGATTGTTTGAAGTACCAGATAATTTCAAGAAATATGAAGTTGAACACCACAAAAATTTGGTAAGAATACCTAAGAGAGAGGTCATCACAAAAGAAGCATATGATAATAAAGAAAAAACCAAAAAAAATTGTAGTAACTGTTGGAAAACAATATCCTATTGGTCCAATCTTATTGGTCCAATATTCTCTAGTAAGTACAGAATGTGTAGCTTTCATTGTTAGTCAACAAAAGCGCCTAGTGTGTTGGTTACTTCAATAGCCTCCAAGCTGCCGACACGGGTTCAAATCCGGTTCAACGCAATCAGACGAAAGATATCTTTTAGAAAAGATTTTCTCAAGTAAAACGACCGCACACAGCGAAAAGATTTACGACGGAGATTCCGTGTTATTTTGATGCAATCGTATTTGCTTTAAGCTTTATTAAGGAATAACGATTGTTGTTTTATTGCTTTTGAGGAGCTTTTCATAGAATACACAATACTATAAAAAGAAGAGCAATAGGCTCATTGTATTCATCCTTCACCTAGTATTCAACACAAGCTTGGAGCTTGGACCTCAATAGAGGTGGTGTTTCGTCTAGCACATGGGGCAGCCATGGTGCTAACTTGAAGCATGTTGAGGAGAAGCTATGGAATTCTTCTTAATGATTCTTCTTGGAGAAGATGAAGGGTGTGCTCACACTCTAGCTCATGGAGAGGAGGTTATCTCTTGTTCATGGCAAGAAGACTTGGTCACTAGCAGCTTGATGGTGAGGATCGGCCATCTACATGTTGTAGTTGAAGATTATCTTCTACAAGAGGATGTCGGGCTACTTCAAAGACATTGGATGGTGGTTAACATAAGATTTACATCTTATGTTAAGTATTCAGGTACATATTCTCTTTATGCACACACGTACTACTTGAAGTTTATGGAGGCTGTAGCATCCATATCAGGAGGAGTCCTATTCAGCATAGGTACAAGAGAAACAGTACGTATATGCTTTATGCATATTTGGATGAGGTGTTTGAGAAGGTGTGTTCACATGAGTTTGAGGATTTTTGGCAGCAAACTTATTAGCATTCTTTGCTACTTTTTAAGTATGTGATCTTTTCACACACGTATCTAACTTAGGGTCTTCCATAGCCTAAGGTTAGATGAGAGTTTGTTGATTATCAGTTTCACACTGATCCTTCCTCTTTCAGTCACTCATATTCACTCTTCTATAACCTATTAGGTCACACATCTCATGTATATTCAGATTTCTGCCCATACATCTGAATATGTTTGTTTCATTGTACATTCACTCATTCATCTATTTCTCATCACATAGAGTGGTTGAGAGTTTTGCTCCCACATTGTACATTGAACATTGGTATATATGATACTATGAGTAAGTGATGGCTTACGTGTGAAGAGATGGATAAGTATGTGTTTGAAGATGAAGAGGTGTTGCAAAATCCTTGATCTACACCAGCCAAATGAACTCCAGGAGTACATGGTGGGCCCTTTTATCTTGCCAATGGATGTATTAGAGACCCTATGTACCTTGGAAGATCACTCTCAAAAAGATAGATCAAAACAGATAAGTTGGAATTAGCTCAGAGGTGAAAACTTGCTATTCTTGGTTCATACACTTGTCCAGTGTTTTACAAAACTCTCTGAGCACAACAGCAATTAGCTTAATTCCTCTTGGGGAAGTCTAGGTAACTTAAAGAGCTAACGTTCAAGAGCAATCTCATCAAAAATAATAAACCACACACTGAGAATGAGTTTTAACAAGTGATGACATCATCCCGATTTTCACGGGCTGCTACAGTTTGAGACCAGTCAGGTACCTGACAGAGAAGTGAAGATGAACAGACCCTATTGACTTCAAATGATCATAACTGAAGATTGCAACATCCAAATGACATGGAAATTTGTGAGCATATAGTAGACTTATAGAGCTAACTTTACCAAGTTAAATCACTGAAAATGATGCACCAAGCTCAGAGAAAACATCTCTGCAAGATGACTGAGAAAACTGAGAGTAATGGCAGTGAGTAGTACACTTCACAAGAACATGGAAAGATGAACTCAAATAATCATGAAAATGAAAGTATATTGTTTGTACAATACAATGACTTACTGATACATATGTGTGCCTTGTAATCACACATTGATATGGCATAAAGCTCAGCTCTTGGAGGTCTTTACATAGGTCTCTCTAACCACGACTTAAACTGCCATCTATTTATAGTTGAGTTTGGGAGGCTAACTTCCCTCAATCACTCTCCAATCAATCAATGATTGATTTGATTCTCTACCTACCACAAATCACGAATTTGTGGCTCCTCTTTCCATTCTTGATCAAGTGGACTCAACCACTTAAGATTCTTTCACTTTTACATTAAGTAAACTCTTCAAAAGTTACAAGAGGTAGTTCACAAGTGAACTTTACATAGTCTTCTTTTTAAGGCTTCTTCTAAGACTTTGTGAGACTCAAGCCAATACTTAGGCTTGTCATAGACTTGCTCCAACAGCTCCCCCTCAAGCCAAGTATGCTTGAGGTCTTCAATCTTCCAAGATTACTTGCAAACCAATCATAGCCTTGAATTTGCAAAGCTTTGTACCATCCAATGCTTTGGTTAGAATATCTGCACATTGTTGATGAGTGGACACATATGATATTTGAATCTCTTTGCTTAGAACCTTTTCTCGTACATAGTGATAATGAACTTGAATATGTTTAGTCCTTGCATGAAAAATAGGATTAGCAGCCAAATGAATAGAACTCATATTGTCACCAAAAATAGTTGGAGTTCCAAACTCCAATCCAAGATCTTTAAATAATGTCTTCATCCACATAGCTTCTTGTGTAGCTATGGCAAGACCTCTATATTCAGCTTCAGTAGAAGAGAGAGCAACTGTGGGTTGCTTCTTGGATGACCATGAAATAAGCTTTGAACCTGCAAAGGTAAGATAACCTGAAGTGCTCCTTCTATCTTCCTTGGAGCCAGCCCAATCTGCATCAGAAAATAGCTTCAAACCTAAATCAGATACATAAGGATAATAAAGTCCTTCATTTATGGTTCCTTTGAGATACTTGAGAATCCTTTTGGCAGCATCCATATGTGGTTTCCTTGGTGTGTGCATAAATTGACTTAGCACACTCACACTGTAACATATATCTACTCTTGTCAATGTGGCAGAGTTGAGACTACCCACTAGACTTTGATATGATGTGATGTCCTCTATGAGTTCACCTTCATGTGAGCTCAATTTGTGATTGACCTCCATTGGAGTACCTGCAATCTTACAATCTTGCATCTTGAATTTTGCCAACATGTCCTTAATGTACTTCCTTTGAGTGAGAAACAAACCATGATCTTTGTAGACAACTTCCAAACCTAGGAAGTAGGTAAGTGAACCCAAATCACTTATCTTGAACTCTTCTCTCATCTGATCTTTGATCTTCTTCATACCATCTGCATCATTTCCTGTCAATATAATATCATCTACATATACACATAGGTAGATGACCTCGGAATTACTCTTTTTAATAAAGAGTGAAGGATCTGCCTTGCTTGGTTGAAAGCCTTTGTCCTGTAAGAATGAAACAAGCCTGAAATTCCAAGCTCTTGGAGCTTGCTTGAGACCATACAATGCTTTGTTAAGTTTACACACATAATCAGGATAAACTTGATTCTCAAAACCAGGTGGTTGTGCCATATATACCTCTTCTGTTATCCAACCATTCAAGAATGCATTCTTTACATCTAGTTGAAGTATCTTCCAATTCTTGGAAGAGGCAATACTAAGCAAAACCCTAATAGTAGGCATCTTTGCCACAGGAGAGAAAGTCTCCTCATAATCAATTCCCTGAGTTTGTGCAAAGCCTTTAGCTGCAAGCCTTGCCTTATACCTGTTAATGGAACCATCAGAATTCTTCTTGAGTTTATAGACCCATCTTGAGCCTATTACCTTCATGGATGAAGTCTTGGGCACCAAATCCCAAGTGTTGTTTTCCTCAAGTGCTTCAATCTCTTCCTTCATTGCATGCTTCCATTCTGTTTTTGCTTTGGCCTCTTCAAATGATGATGGCTCCTCTTGGTTTATGTCCTGTGCTATGCAGATAGAATGTTTAGTTACTAATGAGGTGTCGAACCCATACCTTTCTGGTTTTTTCTTTTCCCTCATAGATCTTCTTAGGCTATGATGTGATGATTCTGCCTCATGTCCAAGTTCCTGCTTTACCTTTAGACTTCCATGCTTTGAACTTTTCCATGTGAGATTCTTCATCATCCTCTGAGGTGTCTTGTTCTTCAATCTGTAATTAAAGAGAGCAATGTTTCTAGTGTCCTGTAATTCAAATGTGAACAATCTACCTGTCTTTTCACCTTTTGCAATTCTTCTGAATCCTTGACTTGGATCTTCAACAAATGCTCCTACTTTTGTGAACCTGACTTGCAACCCTTTCTCTACTATCTGCCCAACACTTATCAAATTCTTTGTAATGGTAGGGACATAGAGTACCTTAATGAGTAGGTTGATGTTTCCATCAGGTGCTTTGACATTGCCTATTTTCTCCACAGGATGTTTTGTATCATCTCCTGTTTGTACCTCATGCTTATTCCTTGGATCTTCTAAATCTGATAGGAGTGCCACATTTCCTGCCACATGATTTGAACAACCTGAATCTATGTAGAAAACATGCTCATCAGATTTACCTTGTGCCATAGCCATGTTCATGATCAATAATGAATCCTCTTCTGTGTAGTTATTGTAGTCTCTCCTTCCTTTGTAGCCTCCTTGATAGTTTGAATGATTGTAGTTGTTGTAGTTGCCATTGTAGTTGTTGAACCTTCCTCTTGAGTAGCCATAACTTCCTCTATTGTATCCTCTTCCTCTTTGATTCCTGGAATTCCTAAAGCAGTTGTATGATTAGTTAGTCCACAAATAGAACATGAGTTGGAGTCTTGGGATCTCCCCCTGCGTTGTCTACCTCCTCTTCCTCTACCTCTGCCATGTCTTCCTCTACCTGCATAGTTAGCTTGATATGTACCTGCTTCATCATCCACTTTCTTTGCCTTTCCTTTGTTATCTTTAGACTTGCTTTTATCCGTGTATAAAGCTGAAGATTGATTACCTTTAGAGCTTTCTCCATTTTTGATAAGCTTTGCCTCTTGAGTAAGTAGTTGTCCAATGAGTGTGTTGAAATCAGGTACATGCATGTCCATGTACAAATCCATAGCTGTGGTGAATGCTTCCCACTTGTCATCTGCCTTCAAGCCATTGATGACCTGCCTTACAATTTGTTCTTCATCTATTACCTCTCCAATGCTTCCCAACTGATCCGCTATGTCCTTGAGCTTTGTGACAAAATCAGTCACATTTTGTTTGGGAGCCTTCTTGAGAGTTGTGAAATCCAGCCATAGTTGATGCTTCCTAGCTTTGGTACTTGAAGAAAAGAAAGCTTCAAGTGCATCCCACACTTCCTGAGATGTCTTACAACTTCTAATGTGAGGCAACAAAAAATCTGAGATAGAGTTGAGGAGATAAGACCTTGCAAGTGCATCCTTGGAGCACCATGTGCTCAATCTTTCTTGCTCTTCTTGTGTTGGTTGACTTTTGTTCCTGAAACTTGGCATAACTTCATCTCCAGCCACATAACCATATAAACTTCTACCTTGGAGATAAGCTTCCATTCTTAATGACCAAGCTGATTAGTTACCTCTGTCCAATTTGTCAATTGATGAAGGAAATCCATCTGCCATGTTGTCCAACCTTGCTCTGATACCACTGTGAAGAGATGGATAAGTATGTGTTTGAAGATGAAGAGGTGTTGCAAAATCCTTGATCTACACCAGCCAAATGAACTCCAGGAGTAGATGGTGGGCCCTTTTAGCTTGCCAATGGATGTATTAGAAACCCTATGTACCTTGGAAGATCACTCTCAAAAAGATAGATCAAAACAGATAAGTTGGAGTTAGCTCAAAGGTGAAAACTTGCTATTCTTAGTTCATACACCTGTCCAGTGTTTTACATAATTCTTTGAGCACAGCGGCAATTAGCTTAATTCCTCTTGGGGAAGTCTAGGTAACTTAAAGAGCTAACTTTCAAGAGTAATATCATCAAAAATAATAAACCACACACTGAGAATGAGTTTTAACAAGTGATGACATCATCCCGATTTTCATGGGCTGCTACAGTTTGAGACCAGTGAGCAAAAAAATAAACATAACTCAAAATGTAGGAATTCAATGATTATGAAAATTTGTATGGTTATACTAGACAGTAAGTTGAATCCAACAAGCTTTAAATCACTGAATTTGGATGAGTAACCACTGAGAAATGGCTCTGACAAGGTGAGTGAAAAAGTCAGGTACCTGACAGAGAAGTGAAGATGAACAGACCCTATTGACTTCAAATGATCATAACTAAAGATTGCAACATCTAAATGACATGAAAATTTGTGAGCATATAGTAGACTTATAGAGCTAACTTTACCAAGTTAAATCACTAAAGATGATGTACCAAGCTTAGAGAAAACATCTCTGCAAGCTGACTAAGAAAACTGAGAGTAATGGCAGTGAGTAGTACACTTCACAAGAACATGGAAAGATGAACTCAAATAATCATGAAAATGAAAGTATACTGCTTGTACAATACAATGACTTACTGATACATATGTGTGCCTTGTAATCACACCTTGATATGGCATAAAGCTCAGCTCTTGGAGGTCTTCACATAGGTCTCTCTAACTACGACTAAAACTGCCATCTATTTATAGTTGAGTTTGGGAGGCTAACTTCCCTCAATCACTCTCCAATCAATCAATGATTGATTTGATTCTCTACCTATCACAAATCACGAATTTGTGGCTCCTCTTTCCATTCTTGATCAAGTGGACTCAACCACTTAAGATTCTTTCACTTTTACATTAAGTAAACTCTTCAAAAGTTACAAGAGGTAGTTCACAAGTGAACTTTACATAGTCTTCTTTTTAAGCCTTCTTCTAAGACTTTGTGAGACTCAAGCCAATACTTAGGCTTGTCATAGACTTGCTCCAACATTACGTAACACCTTACACATGTCGTCTATTCTTTCTCTATCTTTATCTCACCATCTGTATGATTAAGTTGTGGTATGTTCATGTCTTGTCAATATTGAAGAATGTTGGAATTAATGTTGTATATGCTGGACCTATGGAACCATGGACCTGTACATGAGCCAAGGGCCTACCTCACTTCCAACATTTGGTATCAGAGCACTAAGGTTTTGGTTTCAGAACTTTAGATCTTTGACATCAATGCATTAAGGCTCATTCAAAATCCTAGGTTTCCAGACTTCCAGGTTTACAACATATGATTTAAGGGCATCTTCTAACATTTGACATTTGACATACACACTTAATCTAGATGGGTAGAGATTTGAGAATTAGACAATTCAGTCACATGTGTATTCATCAGTGTGGAGTATGAAGTTGATGATCAGTTAGCAGCCGAATATTTTTGGAAGAGTATGCAAATACTTTACAAAAGTATTGTTTGAAGACCCAGACTTGATGAAGAGAAGACTACTTCAAATTCAAGGAAGAACAATGGTTTAGAGAAGATGAAGAAATCAGATCAACATCAAATCAAAGGTATCACTTTCTACTATCAGATTATCATTTGCAGGTCATATCTTAGAAGAGCAGTTATGAAGAGATTTGAAGGTTTTAAGGAGTGCTTTTATACACTTTCATCTTTTGAAAGTTAAAGGCTACATCAAAACAGGTATCTAGAGGTTTTTCTAGAGAGTTTTGAGAAGATCTCTTTCATGGCAAGAAAGCTTATCTAAGAAGAAAAATGTGAAGATGGGATGAATTTTTTGTTTTCAGCCAATTTTCTATTGTAAGTTGGTTGGATATCAAGGTACAAATGTATCGAGAAGGTAACTCTAGAAGGGTAATTCATCATTCAGACAAAAGATTGGTGAATTTAGTCATTTCAGACATTTGAAACAACATTTTGATTCAGAGATATGAGGAGATGATAAAACATGATTCTATATTCACTTCCATTTGTATACCATGTTTGTTTTGTCTCTTACTCTTAGCACTAGAGGAAGAGAAAAGATTTCATTTGAAGAAGTCAAGAGTATTTGCTACTTCAAGATGAAGAGAACAAAAGGTATGGAAGAGAAGTTTAAAGATGTTAACATCATCATCAGGTGGAAGAAAGATGCAGAAGAAGAAAGTCCATCATTTCCAAAAGAAAAGAAAGGCTTCCTTTTCTCATATATTTTCCATATACTTTTCCTATTTTATCCTCTACATCCAAAGACAAGTCTACGAGAACATCTTGTTTAAAGAAGAAGCAGTTTCTTGTTTTGCATTACACTTGGTCATGATTTAGTAGATTTGACAAAGAATTGCATTGAGAGAAAGAAAAGCAGCAGATATATGTTTTGACTCATATGTATGAGTTATGCTTTTGAGCAAGCAGCTTATATGTTCCCTCAAAGAATTCTTGGAGTGTCAATATAGAGCTAATTGGTATATGACAAGTTGTAGAGAAGTATATTTCTTCTTTATCTAACTCTCTTAAGGTAAAAGAGTTTTTTGTAGCAGATGTTGAAGACTTGGGTTGAGGTTTTATGTTTGGAAAAGGTTACCTCATATTCAATATTTTCATAAACTTCAAAAAATTTAGTCTTGTTGATGTACAAGTCAATAGAGAATCTACTTTCTATGATTGTCTAGATTTTTGGATACATGTTTGTATTCAAAAAGGTGTTCCATCAGATCCTATCACTTGATTAAGAAGTGGAGTTTGCCAAAAGAAAACCAATCAGGTACTATCACATTTCACCCGGGTAGAATATGAAAAGTTATGAAGTATCAACTTGCAGTTTTTGGAGTTCTCAAGGCGAGAAGTTTGTCCACTTATATTTCAAGTAGGAGTTATAGATTCTTGGAAAGGATTTGTTTGCAGAAAAGTTTTACAACTTTGTAAGAAGCATGGATACTTGGAGACATTCAGGTAGCAAATCAAACATTCATTCATGAAGGTTTGATAAGAGCAGATTCTACACAAGAGAGATCATTGATCTTGAATGATCATGTATGATCTTGAGTTTTTATGAGTCAGTTGTCTATCCTTTGTTTGTGAAGATTCTTAACATTTGAAGAAGTAAGTCAAAGATTCAGGTTTTATCAAATTTGTCTTGCAGAGAGATAGAAGAAGATACTTGTTATGTTACAGAAGGTTATGAATCCTAAAATGCTTTCAGCAAGGTTTTGTTATGTTAGGATCAGCTAACCTTATTCTACAGTTTGGAAAGCTGAGGAATGACATGGAAAGCTATTGGCATGTGTACAGTGCTAATAAAAAGGGTTCAGAGATTTTGTTTCAGATACAGGTATTGATCACTGAAGATCAGATTTATGAAGAAGGAACATCCAAGATTTCATAAAGTCTGATATAATTTGAAGAATATTGGATATTATTGTTAAATCATCCAGGGGGGTGATGAAACATGAAGACTTATTTTCAGCCATATGTGAAAGAATGCAGATTCATACTTTCAGGTATTCCTATTTCAGGTATTCCTATATTTCCATTGTCAGGTTCTCTTTATGTTCCAGCTTTAAAAGAAGAAGGAAGAAGAAGAATGTTTGGAGAAAGTTCCTGTTAGGATGTTCCTGTTCAGGAGAAGTTTCCAGAGTTCTATTGAAGAGAAGCTTGATATTTCAGAAAGGTATATTTCAAAAGTGCGCACATATATGTTTATACCAAGTTCTGAAGGAAAGAGGTATGAAGGATTTAAAGGATGAAGACATGATGACATCATATATTTTTTTACTCATATTTCAGTTGATTTCAGTTGATTTCAATTGAGTTGAGTTGATTTGACTTGAGTACAATCAGAGATGGACTAGCGGTGTTCATAATACACTAAGTTGTGAGTTGTCAGTCACAGGTTCCAGGATTCAGTTCTTGATTTTTTTTAGTGTATTTACATGACACAACAGAAGTACGTTGAGAAACCTTTTTGGAAGGTAAATGCAAATATGTGGATCCTAGTGTATGTTTTCAGGTTTTTGAAGACAGGAGATAGCAAGTACAGAAACAGTTCATGCTACATTTGTTGTCAAGCAAGTGATTGCTTGATGTATACACTATTGGATATGTAGTTTGCATATTTTCTCAAGTATTATGGTTCATATTCAGCAAGTTCAAGTTTTCTTGAAGGAAAGTCAAATTCCGTTTTGAACAAGACTTTTTGAAGAACAAGTTCTGAAGTGTGGGAGTACAAGCTTGAAGCTTGTTTGTAGCTTTGATAGTTTGCAGATACAGTTCAGATTGTACCAATATGACATTGCAGGGGGGATTGTTGAAAAACAATATCCTATTGGTCCAATCCTATTGGTCCAATATTCTCAAGTAAGTATAGTATGTGTAGCTTTCATTGTTGGACCTTAGTACAACAAAAGCGCCCTAGCGCGTTGGTTACTTCAATAGCCTCTCAAGCTGCTGAGGCGGATTCAAATCCCGTTCAGCGCAATCAGATGAAAGATATTTTTGAGAAAAGATTTTCTCAAGTAAAACAACGACGGACAGCGAAAAGATTTACGACGGAGATTCAGTATTGTTTTTATGCAATCGTATTTGCTTTAAGCTTTATTAAGGAATAACGATCGTTGTTTTATTGCTTTTGAGGAGCTTTTTAGAGAATACACAATACTATAAAAAGAAGAGAAATAGGCTCATTGTATTCATCCTTCACCTAGTATTCAACACAAGCTTGGAGCTTGGATCTCAATAGAGGTGGTGTTTCATCTAGCACATGGGGCAGCCATGGTGCTAACTTGAAGCATGTTGAGGAGCAGCTATGGAATTCTTCTTAATGATTCTTCTTGGAGAAGATGAAGGATGTGCTCACACTCTAGCTCATGGAGAGGAGGTTATCTCTTGTTCATGGCAAGAACACTTGGTCATTAGCAGCTTGATGGTGAGGATCGGCTATCTACATGTTGTAGTTGAAGTTTATCTTCTACAAGAGGATGTCGGGCTACTTCAAAGACATTGGATGGTGGTTATCATAAGATTTACATCTTATGTTAAGTATTCAGGTACATATTCTCTTTATGCACACAGGTACTACTTGAAGTTTATGGAGGCTGTAGCATCCATATCAGGAGGAGTCCTATTCAGCATAGGTACAAGAGAAACAGTTTGTATATGCTTTATGCATATTTGGATGAGGTGTTTGAGAAAGTGTGTTCACATGATTTTGAGGATTTTTGGCAGCAAACTTGTTAGCATTCTTTGCTACCTTTTAAGTATGTGATCTTTTCATACACGTATCTAACTTAGGGTCTTCCATAGCCTAAGGTTAGATGAGAGTTTGTTGATTATCAGTTTCACACTGATCCTTCCTCTTTCAGTCACTCACATTCACTCTTCTATAACCTATTAGGTCACACATCTCATGTATATTTAGATTTCTGCCCATACATCTGAATATATTTGTTACATTGTACATTCACTCATTCATCTATTTCTCATCACATAGAGTGGTTGAGAGTTTTGATCCCACATTGTACATCGAACATTGGTATATATGATACTATGAGTAAGCGATGGCTTACGTAACACCTTACACATGTCGTCTATTCTTTCTCTATCTTTATCTCATCATCTGTATGATTAAGTTGTGGTATGTTCATGTTTTTTCAATATTGAAGAATGATGGAATTAATGTTGTATATGCTGGACCTATGGAACCATGGACCTGTGACATGAGCCAAGGGCCTACCTCACTTCCAACAGTAACCATTGAAGAGAACGAAGAGCAATGTACATACATAGGAGAAGACCTAAGTGAAGAAGAAGAAGTAGAGCTTGTAGCTTTATTAAGGGAATATAGGGATATGTTTGCATGGACCTATAGAGACATGAAGGGAGTAGATCCAAAAATTTGCACTCATATGATCCCCATGACGAATGATGCCAAGCCCAACAAATAGAAGCCCTACACATATCATGACAGTTATGAAACCAAAATAAAAGAAGAAATTGATAGAGTGGTTGAAGCTAGATTTATCTATGAGATTGAACATATTGAATGGGTGTCCCCCATCATAGTGGTGCCCGAGAAGAACAGGATGTTGTGAGTGTGTATTTACCTTAAAAAGTTAATGTTGCTATGATGAGAGATAACTATCTACTTCCAATCACTGAACATATGGAATTTCAGGTTATAACCAAGTAGCCATTGCCCCAGAAGATCAACACAAAATGGCCTTTCCCACAGAGTGGGGAATCTTTGCATTTTGTGTGATGCCATTTGGGCTCATCAATGCACCTACAACATTCCAAAGACTCATGTGTCATGTTTTCAAAGTGTTCTTTCGAAAGAGCTTAGAAGTATATGTGGATGATTTTATGTGCTCATTCCCAAGAAAGAAGACACTGCATCCCAGAGCTCAGAAAGATCTTCAACAAGTTTAGAGAATATCGAGTGTGTCTGAACCCAGAAAAGTGTTTGTTCATGGTACGTCAAGGTAAGATCTTAGGTCATATTGTTTCTAAGAATAGAATATCAACATATGAGGACAAAGTAAGAGCCATAGCAGAGTTGTCAAGGCCAAGGAACATTAAAGAAGTAGAAGACTTTATGGGCCATTGTGGATATTACCATATGTTTATCCACATGTATGTGATCATAGCTAAATGTCTTTACACTCAATTGATAAATTTTGAGTGGAACGACGAATGCGAAAACTCCTTCAATGAGCTGAAGAGACATTTGTGCACAGGACCAATACTGACCACCCTTGATTGGAATAAACCATTCCATGTCCACGTAGATGCATCCAATTATGCGATAGGATGTGTGCTAGCACAACCCACAGGTGAAGGAAATCTAGATTTGCTTATAGCATATGCTAGCAGATAGCTAAATGTAGCTGAACAAAACTATACAATAATTGAGAGAGAAGGCTTAGGCATGGTGTATGCTGTGAAGAAGTTTAGACACTATCTACTAGCCATCAAGTTCAAAATTCTTATTGATCATCAGGATTTATTATATTTGGTCAATAAACCTTGCAATACAGGACGCTTAGTAAGATGGTTCCTCTTATTAATGGAATATGGCTTTGAAGTGGTTGTTAGGAAAGGTAGGACCCACCTCAAGGTGGATCACATTTCTTGCATCACTTTAGGAGAGTCACTACAAGGAGTGTCTGATGAACTGCCTAACACTTATTCTTTCAATTTAGAAGTTGTTCCTAAACGAGAAAATAAGTTGGTATCTATCCTAACCTTTAGGCCCGCAAATAAGAATGTGAAAACTAAGAAAGAGGAAATTGTAAAATCACAAAAATATCGAATATTGGCAGGAAATATGTACGAACAAGATACACATGGTGTATTAGCTTGTTGTGTTGAGGAGGATGAACATGGCAGTCGGTTGCAATGAGCCCATGAAGGATTGCTAGGAAATCACTATTCTAAACAATGAACATTATAGAATCTCAAACGTTTAGGAGTGTATTGGCCTAGTATGGACAAAGAAATACATGAGTGGATTAAGAATTGTCCAATGTGCTAGGAGAGACCCCCAATGGAGTACACTATCCTTTCTCACATGTCCTCAACTCTAGAATGGAGTGCTCCATTGGTAGAATTTATGAGATCAAGAACACTATCCAATGAGGCTAGTCTAGCAAGAAAATGAAGCATGGAGCAAGAGGCCCATGACTATGCCTTAGTAGGAGACAAACTATATCAAATAGGCAAAGATGGTTACTTAATACTGTGCGTTCACAAATCAAACTATTTGAAAATTTTAGAAACTACACATAGCGGTGTTGTTGGTGGACACTTTGGGCCTGATCGAATGATTAAGACCATTCTATTCTCAAGACTTTGGTGGCCAACTCTTCATATGGATGCACATACCTATGTGAAGAGATGTGACACATGCCAACATGCACAATATCCGATCAAAAAAGATGAGATGCCTTTGAGGCCAATGATGGGAGGACGCACATTCTCAAAGTGGGGTATAGATATTGTAGGTCCTATTAACCCTGCAGAGTACATTATTGTAGCCATAGATTACCTTAGAAAATGGGTAGAATTCAAAGCCACAACAAAGAACGATGTGCAAACGATAGCGAAGTTCTTATTCGAGAATGTGCTCACTAGATACAGATTACTAATAGAGTTAGTAAGTGATTGAGGTACACACTTCTTGAACAAAGTCATTGAAAAACTTCCCCAGGAATTCTTGGTGATACATAAGAAGTCTGCCCCTATCATTCACAAGGTAATGGACAAGCCGAGAGCACAAATAAGATCCTATGTAATGTATTGATGAAATTGGTAAATAATAAATGCTCTGATTGGGATAAACAACTTCATCATGCTGTTTGGGCTTACAAATTTGCATACAAAATGGTACTCAATGCCATGCTATTTCAGATAGTCTTTGGACAGAATGTTGTGTTACCATTAGACTTCTTGATCTCGACTTTAAAAGTAGCACAAGAGCACGAGTGGAATGGACATGAGTTTTCCTCAAGGATGTTTGATCTAGAACGCTTAGGTGAGGCCAGGGTACGAGTGACAACAGGCATCTACGCTGCAAAGAAAAGACAAAAGGTATACTTTGATGCACATATCAAGGATAAAGGATTGAAAGAGGGAGACCTAGTGTTGGTTTATACACTAAAGCATCATGCACGTAAATTGGAAAAATGAGGATATGGACCCATGGTCATTAATAGAATTTCCACTAGTGGTTCAATTGGCCACTCTAGAAGGTGACATCTTGCCAAGCTATATTAGTGGATACCAAGTCAAGATATATCAAGAACCTCCTAAAGAGGATATGCTAATGAGATTCAACAGTGCTAAGAAGCATAAAGAAGAAGAGTTAAGGGTTAGAGAAGAAGCACAGGCAGAGGCTAGAGAGCACATTAGGTGATATAAGTTAAGGCGAGAAGGCCTAGATGTCAATCCCAATGCCCCAAGATATCACATGGACATGCGCCAAACATCAGGTGTAATTGCTCCTCAAATAATCAACCAACATCCCTTTGTGACCATAGAGGTAGGACAAGGAAAGAGTGTAAGGACTGTGAGAGCCTTGATTGACTCAGATGCAACAAATACTGCAGTTAGATTCTCATACTGCCAAGATCTACAATTGAACATCAATTCCATAGAAGCCTATCTCATAGGATTGGGAGGTGAGGAAACCCCTTGTTTGGGTGAGGTGGATCTTCCCATCTACCTTCAAGATGTTCCAATGATAGTCAAAATGCTAGTGTGTCAAGATGAGGACCTTATGGAATCACTTGTCTTGGGTCAAGATTGGATCTATGACCATGCAGTCAACTTAAACCTAAGAATTCAACTTCTTCAATTTTGGGTGCATGAACAATGCATTACATTAGAATTAGAGAATGGCATGATCACAAATCCAGGTATCTCACATTCTCTTAGAATTAGAGAATGGCATGATCACAAATCCAGGTATCTCACATTCTCTTGGTTTTTCTAAGACTAATCTTAGAGAAGAAGATGTTGTATGTATCAAAAGCTCTATGATGCAGAAGGAGTCAATCATGGAAGAACAAACTCAAAGGCGAGTGGATCTCTCTTCTTTTTCAAAGACTAATGGAGCCACAACAGTTCAACCATAGAGGCAAGCAAAACAGTACAAGACAACCACTATATCAAATAGCAAAACAACATTCCAGACGAAGTACTTTTGGGCATCAAGCAGATATGGGTACTAAAAGAAGATTTACCACTAGCTTTCCCACAACAATTCCCATCCAAATAGCTCAACCATGTCAAAGAAGAATGAAGCAACTAGGATAAGCTCAACCACAAGGTATCCGACAAATTTGGGTGCCTAAGAAATTAGCGACATCTCAACAAGTGAAATTACACATGTGGGTACCCGAGGAACTCTTACATGTGCAAAAGCCTATGCTCTCCCTCACGAGAAAAGTCTCAAAAAAGATGCTAGGGAGAGGCAAGGGTCAAAACCAAGCACAAAGATCAAAAGAAGATCAACTCACCTCTTCGGCAATAGTAAAAAGACAATCATCAAGGGTATGGGTTTGGAAGCCAAAAGCACTAGTAGCCTCCATAAAACTGAAGAGCCAATCACGAGGGATACAAAGTTCAAGAAACCATCAAAAGATGAAGAGTCCAAAAGTGATCTGTACACAGACAAACATTGTTCTAAAATGGATCCCTACAAGGAGGAATGGTCAATTGTCATTCAACCATTGATTGCTTGCATCATTTCAAGATTCAATGGATACCTCCAAACACAGATTGCAACAACATCTACAAGTAACATAAGAATCCTCGACATGTGAAACCCATGTGCTCTTAGCATACCCCATCTTTTGCGCCATTTAGGCCATGCATTTCTAGAGTATGCATTAATATAGGGCCACATTACAAGGCCATGCATAGACACAATTGAGAATCCTAGGCACATGAGATACATTTTGACATATGTAAACTATTTTATTGATACTAACCTTTCTTCTTGTTTTGTGACATGGTTCAAGAAAAAAGGAAAAAGAAAAGAAGAAGGAACATGATCATGCACTCAAAAACTCCCATTGGTGAATCATCAACAAGGACATCCATCAACAACAAAAAAGAAGCTAATGGTCAATCACTATGATGGGAGTACAACATGAAGAGATGAATATCAACTGACCTTGCACCATGGTAAGAATACCGTACCATGGCAACACTAAAACAATGATAGATTAGGAAACCTCTTTGTCAACGTATGCTTGAGCACTTAGCCCAAGACCCAAATTTTTGCACCATACTTCTTACCATGCATTCCCCAAGTAAGCATGCATAGGGCCACATTACAAGGCCATGCACAAGGCACATATTTTCTTCAACCCATGCACTAGCACACTTAAGCATCATTCATTATGGGTCATGAGTACTAGGCATGCTAAATGTGAAACTCATGTTTGAAAGATCCCGAGGAAATCAAGGTTACAACATCAATAGCTATGAAGTGATTGTCAATTGACAGCTGTTCAAAATCAACATCGACAACCTATTTTGAGCAACTAATAATTTTTGGAAGCTCATAAATACACCATGTTGTTGGAATACAAGGTAGAAATACATAGAAAGGGACTAAAACTTGCAAAGGATAGCAATGAAAAAATGAAGAACAAGACAACCAAACCTGCGACACTTGAAAGACAGACCACTCTTGTTGATACATGATGGACACTAATTCTAAAAGTAATATATGGAATACCAATTCCAACAAGCGTCTGTCAGGGATGATAGACTCGAGATGGGAGGGAGTGTTGACACTCAAGGTCAAGCACAAGACATGGGAGCGCATCAAAGAAGTGGACACACAAGAAGAGGGAGCATGTAGGGAGCTCCAAGAAGTGCATGTCAAGTTTTCAAAAAAAACCCCTATAAAAATAGTGATTTTTATCACTAAAACCCATTATAAATATCATTTCACATTTTTGCAACTCCATTTTGTTCAAGCCGAGGAGTTTTCAAGCTTGAGGAGTATTAGAAGTACTTACATATCAATTTTCATAATTTTTTGATTTTGTTTGACCCTCGAATAAGCCATGGAACCTAATTTTTAACTATGCCAAACGCTAGGTCTGGATAGGGCCAAAACTAGTCAAAAAACTATAAAAAGAGCTAGAGAGCTCATTTTTAGAGTTAGCTTTTTAGTAGTTTGTTGATGTTGGATTTTTAGAGATTGAAGCTTTTGTAAGAGAGTTCCTTTGCAATTGAGAACTTCCATTGTTCCTATCTTTGTTATCTTGCCTTGTGTGCATGTATGTTCTTGTCACTCACGTTTGCTCACCACAATCGCTCATGATCTTCATATCCTCCTCACATCTCCGTGGATTGACAAGTAAAGGAGGTGGTGCTCACGCTTGGGATACACACGCTCCCAAACATTTGTATGTACTATTCCTAGCACATTCTCGCTGACATATTTGTCATGCAAAAATGATGCTCTTGATTGTTTACCAAATTGACATGTTGCACATACCTTTTGCATCTCTACAACCTTGAAATTCGGTAGCTCGTTGACAATCTCCTTTGACTACATCAATTTTACCCTCTGAAAAATTGCATGTCCGATTCTTTTGTGCAAAATCTCTATACTAGCAATAACTCCTGCACCTTTTGCAAACATGGTTGCATTCATTTCAAGAATTCTCACATTTAAGGTGAACATCCTACCCACTTTGTTTCCTTTGGCAATCAATCTTCCATCTTGTTTGTATTATTCTACATATAACTCACCAACATTGAACCTAACTTGTAATCCCTGGTCAACCATTCATCCAACAAAACCAAATTCTTTGATATATTTGGAACATGTAGCACATCAGCAAGATGTTTTACCTTCCCATCCTCCATAGACAGGGCTATGTTTCTTGTATGCTCGATAGGGTGTGATGTGTCATCACTTGTTTCAACATATCCAGGAATTGATAATTTTTGCAAACTACTAAACCATTTCACATGTCTGGTCATGTGATTTGAAGCACATGAATCAACATACCAGACTATCATTTGATTTGGAAACATCAGTAGACATCATATTCATCATGTGATGTTGGACCATGAACAATTTCTCAGAATCATCTACACTTGTGGATGCATAGTGGTTTTGCTGCCTTCTATTATTTTGATTCTTCAACCTGCAATGACCTTCAAAATGTCCAAGTTAATGACAATTCCAACATCCTTTACTGCCATTACCTGAATCATTTCTTTGGAAATTTCTACAGCCTCTTTGGCCCCCCTACCTTGAAATTATCCTCTACCTCCTCCATGACTTTGATGTTGACCTTGGTCTTGGTTAGTGTTTCCTCTTCTAGTTCTGAAGCCTCTACCTCTTCCTCTTCCTTTGCCAGAGTAGAAAACTTGCTTAGAACTAGGTTTTCCTTAGGAGTTTGAGTCCTCACCAAGATTCTTTTCTTCAATAATTAGCATGGATACCAGATTCACAAAATTTGGAATATTTTCTCTAGTTTGAATAGATGTTCTAAATTGCTTATATGCACCTCCTAAACCACGAAGGCACACTTCCACCTTATCATCATCATCTACATTCATGCCAATAGATGCAAGTGACTCACATATGCTTTTGATTTTTAGGGTGTAGTCACTTATCGACATGCCCTTTTTCTCCAATGTATGTAGCTCGTTCTTAAGTTGCAATTTCCATGCCTTTGTATTGGTCTCATACAATATGACCAAACTATTCCAAGCCTCTTTCAAATTCTTGGGATCTTGTATGTTCCTAATCATGCTATCCTATATGCTAACAAATATCCAATAGATTAACTTTTGTGCTCCTTGATTCCATTCCTCATATGATCTTAATTGGTCCACAGTTGGATTCCTCTCTGGTAACTGTAGAGCATTTTCGTTCTCTCCTTTGATGTACTTCCAGTGGCCTTTTCCCATTAGGAAATTTGTCATTATAAATCTCTAAGCATGGAAATCATTCTTGTCTAGCTTATCGCTCAGCTGACTCATTCCATCCGCATTTGCCATTTTTGCAGCAGTTCACAACTCTATAGAAACACTACAAGCAGTACTGCTTGAATGCTATCGCACTATGATGTGAGAGTTTGATCTAAAGAAAACAAAGTTTTCGTGTATCAGTAGTACATGGAATCGCTTGAAATTCTAGATCTAGAATATATGAGTGTTGCCAAACACGATGCAAGTTACAATTTTGCAAACTGACCTGGTTTTTCTATGGGCCGACCTTATGAGCTCGAAACCAAGGTTGAGATAGCTCTGAAACAAAAATCTGACAAAAACAAGTGACCCTAAAGGGATAACTCTCAAAATTATTATGATGCCTTCTACCTTCACACCAATATTCATAGCAATATGAGGTGATTTATGAATTGTGCTTTCTCCATGCCTTCTCATGTACTCTTCATTTTCGACCTTCTCCACGAGCTCTCTATAGCCACATTGGCTCTGATACCATGTCACAAGAAAGGAGATAAGGAAGAGAGCTCATGCACACACTCTCACAATCAAAGAGCACACACACTGATTGAGGCAAGGAAGAATGATCTGCTTCTTCTTCTTCTATTACATTGAAGGAATGACAAGAAATGACCTAATACAACAATACATCTAGTGCAATATATAAAGAAAAGTACATAAAGAAAATCCTAATCTCCAGGAATGAGTGAGCTGGCAAGAAACAAATGTGCCATCACTCTTGTTAGGTAAATCTAGTAAATCTCAATGAAGTATCCGTGACATATACTAACGCGACCAATATACATGTCAAAGAAATGAAAAGTGATACGTGTCATCCTTGATCATCACATGTTGAGCTTGATATCTCAAAATATTTAACATATATGACTTTGTTGGCCAACCTCGCCCTTGGCAGACCTGCTAACTTGGGAAAATTTAGCTAGGCCCTAGGGATCTGTCCAGTTCTTTGTCTTTCCCAAAACCTTGGCCAATCTCATGCACAAGGATAGTATGCCAGATTTAGCCTAAGGTTGATGGGGGTCTCTGTCCACACATGCTTGCATTCTTTGTGTTCAGCCAAAAAATCACTGAGGGTTTACTTTATGGAAAAACTCTTTAGATAAAATGAACAAGCTATTAGAGTAGTCCAAAAAATGACCTGACTCCTTTCCCAAAATGTTAGTCTGGTATTCTTTTATTGTTTCGTGTAGATCGGTTAGAGGCACATCTAGAATGCCAAAATTGGATAGTGTCCTTATGGGTTTTTTGATTTTTTGAAGCAAAAACCTAATGAGATTTGACTCATATCTATCATACAGTTCTTTTAAGTATCGAATTCTATTGTTCCTATCTACTAGTAATGTACAAGGTACTTCTTATGGCTATTGATCTTTATCATCAGATTAGACATTCATCTCTGCTCCTTCTATGGCTTCAATGCCTGTGTCCCGGAGTGGACTAAATCTTTGTGCTTCCTTGGCATATCCTTCCTCTCAAGCCTGATATGTGATTAATCCTTCCATTACTTTGATTCTCTATTCCCATTTCTTCATCTATTGAAAATCACTTTGTATATGCTGATTGCACCTTTGCATTTCTTCTTGAATTTGAATCTTGAACTCTTAATATTCCTATACTAAATTCTTTGCTTGTGTTATCAATTCCCTTTATTGTTCTTTTGCTCTCTCCTTCTGTTCTAATTGTTCTTTAAGTCTCTAATTCTCTCTGTTTAACTCTTGCATCTCTTTTTCCAACTTCTTGACGTGTTCTGAATTTTCATTGCTCTGTACAGCTGTGTTACTGTCTGGATCTAGCATTCACAGTAACTCCTCATTATGCTCTTTAACTTTTTGAAATGATGAATACAAAATATTGTACTTCTTTCTATGGTTCTCTATTTACTACAGCTATGTTACTGTACAACTGTGTTACTGTCTAGATCTAGCATTCACAGTAACTCTTCATTATGCTCTTTAACTTTTTGAAATGATGAATACAAAATATTGTATTTCTATGGTTTGGTAACTACTAATAATACTCGAATCAGACCTCAACCACTAACTTTTGAAGAATTTAGTGCCTTACTCATGAAGGATCACCTATGGCTCAAGGCAAGGAGTGGTGGTATCAAAGGAGATGCTACATTCACAGGAAATGCCAAAGGATGAAAAGAGGACTCCTCAAAATATCGAGACAAAAAGAAGAACGACAAAAAGAAGTTCAAGGGAGAGTGTTTCCACTGCAAGAAGAAAGGACACAGAATGCACGACTGTCACATCAAGAAAGGCAGAAGAGAAGAGTGGCTCTTTAAAAGGTGGCAAGGGCAAGGAGTCTTCGAACACAACAAAAATAGAGCTTGAGTTATTTGTTATGATAGAGGAGGTGTGCTCCTCGTCTAAAGATTCAGGAATAGATGACTCATGCGTGTTGGACAGTGATGCATCTCATCACATGACGATCAGAAAAGACCTTTATAGTTCCATATATAGACTCTAAAGGAACCCATCACAGTAAAGGTAGGGAACAATGCAAGATGTCCTGTAGAGGGCGAAGGTACAATTTCTTTCATTAACTCTAATGGAGATATCAAAAAGCTTTCAAATGTGTTGTATGTTCCATAAATAAAACGAAATCTACTTTTAGTAGCTTCTATAACTAATCAAGGTCATCAAGTATCCCTGAATGGAGATCTCAAGGAGGAGTTATATGTGTCTCCGCCACCAGGGTTTGAGTCTCCCCATTTAGAGAACAAGGTATGTGAGCTGAAGAAGGCCTTATACGGGTTGAAACAAGCCCTTAGAGCATGGTACCAACAGATAGATAAGTATCTTTTGGATCTAGGTTTCAAAAGATGTGCTTCTGATGCTAACTTGTATATTCTAAAGAGAGGAGAGAAGGCAATTGTGCTTGTAGTCTATGTAGATGACTTTGTGATTACAAGAAATGATGATGCTCTTCTTCAACAAACAAAAGATTTCTTGAGCTCAGAATTTGAAATGACAGACTTGGGCTTAATGCATTATTGTTTAGGAATTGAAGTTTGGTAGGAACCAGGGAAGATTTTCATCTCAACAAAAGTATGCAAGACAGATATTGAAGGCATTCGACGTGGAGGATTGCAAGGAAATTTCTACACCTATGGAGGTCAACACAAAATTATCTATTGAAGATACTTCACCTCCAGTGGATATTGGAAGATACAGAAAATTATTTGGAAGTCTCATCTACTTGTGCAATAGTAGACTAGATATCTCTTATGCTATTGGAGTAGTAAGCAAGTTCTCTAATAAGCCTTGCCAAACTCGTTGGAAGGCAAGCATGTGGATACTCAGGTATGTGAAAGGGACCACTAATTAGGGTATTCTTTATGAAGAAGGATCATCTCTTGTCAGATACTGTGACTTAGATTCGGTAGGAGATATTGATACCAGAAAATCAATTTTTGGGTATTTCTTTTCTTTAGGATCATGGATCTTCTCTTGGATCAGTAAGAAGCAACCAACAATAGCATTATCTTCTACTGAAGCTGAGTACAAAGCTGCATGTGTTGTAGCATGTGAAGCAATATGGTTGAGGAGGATCCTATGGCACATAGGAATAAAAGGAGAGGAGGGCACGGAGTTGAAGTCTGATAACCAAAGTTGCATCACGATTGCCAAGAATCCTATGTTCCAAGCATGTACCAAGCACATAGAAATTCAGTATCACTATGTGCATGAGTTGATTGAGGATGGGGTCGTGAAGATAATCTATTGTCCAACTGAAGAAAATGGAGCAGACATCTTCAACAAGGTCTTGGGAGAGAGCAACTTCTTCGACACTTTCCAAAGCTTGGGATTGGACCAAGGAGGTAGTTCATCGTAGGGTGGAGATTGAGGGGGGGTGTAAGATATGCTCAATACTCCACCCTCAAGTCACCACAAATGATCCATGGTGCTCTAAGTTGTAAGGCCCTCATTATGAGGAGAAGCCATTGTGAGAACCCGAACATTTGTGGAACTTTAACTTCTAAGTTAGATGAGGTCTATGTGTGTTTGTTGATGGTTATAGATGATCTATGTGAGCCTAGCCATTAGGTTAGGTAGGGCATAAACTTTTGGGCCATTGAGTTTCCATTCAAGGTGAAAATAAAGGCCTTGTGGCATCGTGTGATTTCCCCATAAAACCTTAATGGGGGGAGTGTAGAGGGGGGCTTGCCCCCTTCTGTAGGGGTGGGGGAGTGTTGACACTCAAAGTCAAGGATAAAGCACGGAATCACATCAAGGAAGTGGACACACAAGAAGAAGGAGCATGTAGGGAGCTCCAAGAAGCATCAAATTTTCAAAAGAATTCCCTATAAAAATAGTGATGTTCAAGCTGAGGGGTCCTCAAGCTTGAGGAGTATTAGAAGTATCAACCTACCAATTTTCATAATTTTTAAACTCCGTTTGAGCCTCCAAATAATCCCTTGAACCTAATTTTTAACTAGGTCGGACACTAAGTCTGAACAAGGCCAAAACCACTCAAAAATCTATAAAAAGATCTAGAGAGCTCATTTTTGAGGTTAGCTTGTTGTACATTTGAGCTTTTGTAAGAGAGTTCTTTTGTAATCGAAGATCTTCCATTGTTCCTCTCTTTGTTCTTACCTTGTGTGCGTGCGTGTGCATGTGTGTGCATGCTTTTGTGCTTTCACTCATGCACTTGTGCACATCACTTGCTCTTGGTCTTCATACCGGTCCTCACGTCTCCGTGGATTGACATTTATGAGGTGTATTTCCTCACGTTGGTACTTACCATTGTGCTAGAGTGACACCAAATTTGGTGTCGTTGCCAGGGATCGAACCCGGGTCTCCCGCATGACATGTGAGGATACACGGCCGTGTGAGGTGGCCCTATAATAGTGCATACTTTGGGAAATGCATGACCTGAATGGTGCAAAAGACAAGATTATGCCAAAGGCACATGGTTGTTGCACGTCAAGGCTTTCAATGTTTCTTGCAGATGTTGATGTAGCCTTTGTTGGAGGCATCCATTGGATCCTCGAATGACAGTTGATCTTTCCTCGTGATAGGGATCCATCTTAGAACTGTGTGTGGATGTGTATAGGTCCCTTTTGGATTCTTCATCTTTGAGTGGTTACTTAAATTTTGTACCCCTCGTGGTTGGTGCTTTGGTTTTGTGGGTGCTACTTTTGGCTTCCAAACCCATATCCTTGATGATTTCCTTCTTATTTTTCTGAAGAGGTGAATTTATCTTCATTTGGTCTCTATGCTCGGTTCGTACCCTTTTCTCTCCTTGGCTTCTTTGTGGAGACCTTTCTTGTGAGGAGATCAGTGGTTTTTGTGCATGTAAGAGTGCCTTGGGTACCCACATGTGTAATTTTCCTTGTTGAGCTACAACTAATTTCTTAGGCACCCAAATTATGGTCGGCCTTCATTGATTGCTTTGGTACCCAAAATTATCGGAGACCTTGTGATTGAGCTTGTCCTCGATTTTTGGTGTTTCTTTTAGCATGGTTGGCTTGCCTCGATGGGAATGGTTGTGTCGACACTGGTGGTTTCTCTCCTTTTTGAACCCAAATCTGCTTCAGGCCCTGAGCTTCTTTCTTCTTGCACTTTGTTTGCCTATTTGATGTAGCTGCACTTGTGTACTATTTTACTTGCCTCTTTGGTTGAATTATCGTGGCTGTAGTAGTCTTTGAAAAAGAAGAGGGGTCCTCTCTCCTTTGAGACTGTTCTTCCATGATTCATAGATTTTTTGACACATGCAACATCTTCTTTGCTCACATTGGGCCTAGAGGAACCAAGAGACTATGTGCTACTTGGATTTGTGCTCATGCAATTCTCTAATTCTAATGTGATGCATTGTTCATGTACCCAAACTTGAAGAAGTTGCCTTTTAAGGTTTAAGTTAACTGCATGGTCATAGATCTAGTCTTGACCCAAGACAAGTGGTTCCGTAAGGTCCTCATCTTCACACACTAGCAATTTGACTCTTATTGGAGCAACTTGAAGATAGATGGGAAGCTCTACCTTGCCCAAACAGGGGGTTTCCACACCTCCCAATCCTATGAGATAGGCTTCAATGGAATTGATGTTCAATTGTAGATCTTGGTAGTATGAAAGTCTAACTGCACCCATTGCTGCACCTGAGTCAATCAATGCTCTCACAGTCCTTACATTCTTCCATTGTCCTACCGCTATGGTCACAAAGGGGCATTGGTCAATTATTCGAGAAGCAATTGCACTTGATGTTTGACACATGGCCATGTGGTATCTTGGAGCCGCAGGATTGACATCTAGGCCTAGGTGCCTTAACTTATTTCTCCTAATGCGTTCTCTAGCCTCTGCCAGTGCTTCTTCTCTAACCCTTAACTCTTCTTCTTTTTTCTTCTTAGCAGTGTTGAGTCTCATTAGCATATCCTCTGTAAGAGGTTCTTGATATAGCTTAACTCAACAGCCACTAATATAGCTTGGCAAAATATCACCTTCTAGGGTGGCTAATTGAATAGCATTGTTGGTGGAAATTCTATTAATGATCATGGGTCCATATCCTCATTTTTCAAATTTATGGGCATGTTGCTTTAGTGTATAAACCAACACTAGGTCTCCCTCTTTCAGTCCTTTATCCTTAATGTGTGGATCAAAGTATGCCTTTTGCCTTGCAGCATAGATGCCTGCAGCCGATTGTAGCCTTGTCTCACCTAAGCATTCTAGATCGAAGATCCTAGAGGATAACTCGCGTCCATTCCACTCATGCTCTTGTGCTACTTTAAAAGCTGGGATTACAAAGTCCAATGGTAACACAACATTCTTTCCGAAGACCATATGAAATGGGGTGGCATTGAGTACCGTTTTATAGGCAACTCGATAAGCCAAACAACATGACGAAGTTGTTTATCCCAATCAGAGTGCTTACTATTTACCAATTTTGTCAATACATTACATAGGATCTTGTTTGTGCTCTCGGTTTGTCCGTTAGCCTATGGACGATAAGGTGTTGACTTCTTATGTATCACCAAGAATTCTTGAAGGAGTTGTTCAATGACATCATTCAAGAAGTGTGTGCCTCTATCACTCACTAGCTCTATGGGTAGTCCATATCTCGTGAACACATTCTCAAATATGAACTTTGCCATCGTTTGAGCATCATTCTTGGTTTTGGCTTTGACTTCTACCCACTTTGTAAGGTAGTCAATGGCTACAATAATGTACTCTGCATAGGAGTTTCTAGCTAGGGTGTTAATAGGACCTACAAAGTCTATGCCCCACTTCGAGAATGCACATCCTCCCATCATTGGCCGCAGAGGCATCTCATCTTTCCTTATCGGATATTGTGCACGTTGGCATGTATCACATTTCTTCACATAGGTATGTGCATCCATATGAACAGTGGGCCTCCAAAGTCCTGAGAATACAATGGTCTTAATTACTCAGTCAGGACCGAAGTGTCAACGTGCAACACCACTATGTAGTCTCTAAGATTTTTCAGATAGTTTGATTCATGAACGCACAGTCTTAAGTAACCATCTTTTCCTCTTCGGTATAGGTTGTCTCCTATAGTCTTGAGCCTCTTGCTCCATGCTCCGTTTTCTTGCTAGACTAGCCTCACTAGGTAGTGTTCGTGATCTCATAAATTCTACCAATGGAGCATTCCAGTCTGGAATTAATGACACGTGATAAAGGGTAGCATGCTCCACTGGGGTCTCTCTTTGCACATTGAACAATTCTTAATCCACTCATGTATTTCTTTGTCCATGCTAGGCCAATACACTCCTAAACATTTTAGATTTTGTAATGTTCATTGTTTAGAATAGTGATTTCCTAGCAATCCTTCATGGGCTTGTTGCAACCAACCACTATTTTCATCGTCCTCGACACAACAAGCTAGTACACCCTCTGTATCTTGTCTATACGTGCTTCCTGCCAATATTTGATAGTTTTGTGATCTTATAATTTCTTCTTTATTTGCTTTCACATTCTTATTTGCGGGCCCAAAGGTTAGGACTGGTACCAACTTATTTGCCCATCTAGGAACAACTTCTAGATTGAACAGATAAGCATCGAGCAATTCATCAGACAGTCCTTGCGGTGACTCTCCTGAAGTGATGTGAGAGAGGTGGTCTGCTCTGAGGTGGGTCCTACCTTTCCTAACAACCACTACAAAGTCATATTCCATTAGTAAGAGGAACCATCTTACTAAGCGTCCTGTATTGCAAGGTTTATTGACCAAGTATAATAAAGCTTGATGATCAGTGAAAAACGTGAACTTGTTGGCCAATAAGTAGTGTCTAAACTTCTTCACTACATATACCATGCCTAAGCCTTCATGCTCGGTTGTGGTATAATTTCGTTCTGCTACGTTGAGTTGTTTGCTCGCATATGCTATAGGCAAATCTAGATTGCTTTCACTTGTGGGTTGTGCTAGCACACATCCTACTGCATGATTGGATGCATCTACATGAACATGGAATGGTTTAGTCCAATCAGGAGTGCTCACTATTGGTGCTATGCACAAACATCTTTTTAGATCTTTGAAGGATTTTTCACATTCATCGTTCCACTCAAAATTTGTCAGCAAGGCATATAGAGGTTTAGCTATGATTGCATATATGTGGATAAACCTGCGGTAATATCCACAATGACCCATGAAGGCTTGTACCTCTTTAATGTTCCTTGGCCTAGGCAGCTCCGCTATGGCTCTTACTTTGTCCTCATCTGTTGATATTCCATTCTTAGAAACAATGTGACCTAAAATCTTACCTTGTTGTACCATGAACACACACTTTTCTGGGTTCAGACAAACTCGATATTCTCTACACTTTTTGAAGATATGTCTGAGCTCAGGGATGTGGTATCTTCTTTCTTGGGAATGAGCACATAAATCATCCACATATAATTCTAAGCTCTTTCACAAGAACTCTTTGAAGACATGACACATGAGCCTTTGGAAGGTTGCAGATGCATTTGTGAGCCCAAATGACATTACATGAAATGCAAAGATTTCCCACTCTGTGGCAAAAGCAGTCTTGTGTTGATCTTCGAGGGAAATGGCTACTCGGATGTACCCTGAAAACCCATCAAGGAAGCTATAAACCTCCTTGCCTGCAACACACTCCAATAAATGTTCGGTGATTGGAAGCGGATAGCTATCGCTGATTGTAGTAGCATTAATTTTTTTAAGGTTAATACACACTCGTAATTGTCTATTCTTCTTGGGCACCACTACAATGGGCGACACCCATTCAGTATGCTCAATCTCATAGATAAATCCAACTTCAATCAGTTTGTCAATTTCGTCTTTTATTTTGGCTGCATAAGTGTCATTATATGTGTAGGGCTTATGTTTGGTGGGCTTTGCATCAGCTATCATGGGAATCGTATGAGAGCATATTTTCTAATCTACCCCCTTCAGGTCTTTATAGGTCCATGCAAACACATCCCTAGATTCCCTCAATAATGCTACAAGCTCTATTTCCTCTTCGGCACTTAGGTCTTCTCCTATGTATGTACATCGCTCTTTGTTCCCTTCAATGGTTACAATAATTTTTTTGGTCTTTTCTTTGTTATCGTATGCTTCTCCTATAGTGGCCTCTCTTTTAGGCATTCATACCAAAATTTTCCGGTCTTCAACTTCATATTTCTTGAAATTCTCTGATACTTAAAACAATGATTCCTCCTCTTCCGGTTTCACTACTTTTCTTTTCTTCTTCTTTCCACCTTCACTTCCATCCTTTGAGTTTATAGCTTTGATGCTTGTGAGAGGTTCTTCTTCTTTTTGAGCACATACTCCTATGTTTTCTAGATACTGCTCCTCTTAATTAAAGAAACTATCCATCACAATGGACTCTAGATCGTCATCATTCTCTTCTTCTCCTATGAAGTCACTAAGGTCACATTCTTCTACCAAGGGCTGACACGTGAACACTGAAATATTGTAACGCTCTTCAATGAGGTGTCCACTATTCTTCATTGATAACAATGTCCATGGTCACTGGCTAAGATTTCTGCCCAGCCATGAGGCTCAAATTCCTCATCCAAAAAGATTGTCGGTGTGTAGGTTGGGTCTCTAACTGGTTTGTCTCCTTGAGAAGTTCCTTCTTCTCTTGCTTTTAAGCGTTTTTCCTCTTCCTTTGCGACCTTGAACATCCACAAATGAGTATCTTCATACATCCAAGATGTATTATATGAACTTTTAGAATGCACAGAGATTGATTGCATCTTGTGGATAGGATTCCACTGTAGGGGTGGTACATCTCTAAAGGTGTAATCTTTCAGATTGACCTTGGTTGTTACCCCCAAGTGCTGCAAGTACAAGGAATTGGTTCCCCAATCTTGTACAATTTACAGTTGTCCTAGGAAGGGTCTTCCTAGGATCATTTCATAGGCATTAGTTTTACCAAGCCATGTAAATGCACTGAGGAGTCCTCTAGATGCATAAACCCCAGTTATTGTAATATAATCCTTGTGACATAGTAGGAAATTAGTCTTTTCCAATAAAAGTGCCGATCTCTTGTGTGAAAGGACCAAGTTTAGGGCACATGTATATAAGTCACTTGGTGACTCTTTGTAATCTTTTTGCCATTGTGAGAATTGAAGCTGATTTTTCAAATTTGCCTCTTTCCTGTTGATTATCTTCTTCTCCAAGAGCTTTCATGTGTGTAATATACTTGAAATGTGTGTGTAGGACTGTTGTCTACCCCTTCCTATTGCAAGAGAGAAAAGTTTGAATTTGTGCTTACTACTATAACTGGTATCACAACGTGCATTTTTAGAGAATTAGTGAGTTGGAGAGGTACTTGATACATGTCACATGCATTGTAGCATTGATACTTCACTTATCATCACGTGTGCACATGTCTTCATACACTTGGTACATCTAATCTCTCAGATTGATAATTAAACGTGTATTAATCCACCACTATATGCACTTGTGGGACAATTTAGGTATAGTCTCATTGACACAAGTCCTTAAGGCTTCACGACTTAGGTACACAACATGAGTACTACATCGTTGCTCTGATTGTGTTATGCTTGGCACTACCCAATTAAATATTTACCTACATGCTATAAATTAACATTTGAAGAAATGCTCACCATGGGATTCTAGGAATATCATTAAGAAGTATTCATCAACAGGCCTACGCATTTGCTACAACTTTTTGTGTGTGAACAAATGATATAGTCAACACACTACCAACTCCCACCCCACAATTAGCCTCACGCGATTGATTAGGAGAAATTGGAAGCAGAATTAGGATCACAAAACACAACCTCGCCAAAACATAGACTCGGGATCACAAGGCCTCAGGATCACAAAACACAACCTCGCCAAGGATCTCTTGAAAAATTACATCACACAAGCCCTACAACAAGCATCTGTTGAGGACGATAGATGAAATGTGCTTGCTAATATTGATACCTTCAACATGATGCATAATCCAAATTAGCACTCACATAACTTAGAGTGCGTCTCAGAGCATCTAAATGTGGCTTCCTAGGAATCTACATAAATTGACTTTGAAGTCCTACAATATAACTTAGATTAGGTCTTCTAACTATGAGATATATCAAACTTCCCATAATTTTCTTGTGCATAGTAGCATTTTCCAATGCTTCACTTGATGTAATATCCAACTTCAAATTTTGACCTAATGTCATAGAAATTGGCTTACAATCAGCCATACCATACTTGTGTAGTATACTCAAGGCATATTGCCTTTGCAACATCCATATACCTACTTTTTTGATATAAAATCAATGCCCAAAACATAGCGTAGCACACCAAGATCTTTCATGTCGAATTATTGCATAAGGAGTCCCTTTACCTCTTTAATGCTTTCTTCATTATCACCACCTATAAGCAAGTCATCAACATAAATAGCCATAATCGTGATGCCATCATCACCCTTCCTTGTGTATAATGAGTGATCTGCATCACACATAGAAAATCCAATGGTGGCTAAATAATCTGCAATCCTTGCATGCCAAGCACGAGGGGCTTGCTTAAGCCTATACAAAGAATTTTGCAACCTGCAAACATATTTTGGATGCTTTGAATCCTCATCCTTGTCATTGATCCATGTAACTCACCATGTAAGAAAACATTCTTCACATCCATCTGATGCAAAATCCATCCTTTTGCTATAGCCAATTCAACAAGTGCTATGATAGTATACATTTTACCTACAAGGCTATAAGTTTCCTCATAATCAATGCCATATGTCTGTGCATATCCTTTTGCTACTAATCGTGCTTTATACCTGCTTATGTTACCATCAACATTGTGCTTTACCTTGTAAACCCACTTGCAACCTATGGGTTTCTTTCCTTGCAATAATGGAACTAGATTCCATGTTTCATTTCCATAAAGTGCGACCATCTCCTCATCCATAACTTTCTCCCAATCTGCATTTCCAATTACATCTTCAAAACAAGAAGGTTCACCATCTTGTATTACCTTGGTCATGTATGCACAATGACGAGCCATGCAACTATCATACGTCAATCATTGCATTGACTTACGCATCCTCCCATATCTTCTTGGTCCTAGGTCACTTCTTCTTGTTGTGTCATCTGCATATGCCTTTCTTACCCTTTGAGTCCTCACAGAGGGCAATCCAAGTACATCATCAAGGCTCTTTTTTGAACTGCTTGAATCTCCATCAATGTCCTCAAAACCTGTAGATGTTTTATTACTAGTAGAAACCTTTTCTTTACCTTTCTTGGATGTACTTGATGAATTTGCTAAACTAAAATTTCCATGCCATGGGTTTGAGTTGGAACTATTTCTTAGCAACATACTAATTCCACTCAAATAAATTTTGAACTTGCATTTTTAGCATTTTCTATTTCACTTGAGTCAAGATTAAGTCCTTCTTTGGCATCTGCATATAAGCTTGACATTACATCAAACACCACATCTTTGCTTACCTTCCCATATTGTGTGAGTGGGTTATAACATTTATATCCCTTTTGCTCAAGGGGATACCCAATGAAGATACATTTTTATGCTTTTGGACCAAGTTTCATCCTCAATTCATCTGGGACATGTACATATGCAATACAACCAAATACATTCATATGTGATAAGTTTGGCTTTTTACTTGTAAAATGAACTTCTAGTGTAATGATGTAAACAATCGTGTCTACAACTTTTTCCCAATAACAATGAGGCACATTTTTTTCAGCCATCAAGGCTCTTGCTATTTTTTTTAATATTAAAATTTTTGCATTCAGTAATGCCATTCTGTTGTGGTGTGAACCTTCATGAAAACGGCCTTCAAATTCCATGACTTTTTAGAAAACTACTAAACTCACTTGACATGTATTCACCTCCTCCATCAGATCTTAATGTCTGAATATACTTCCTTGTCTACTTTTCCACCATAACCTTTAAAATCTAGAAGTGAGTTAACACCTCACTTTTCTATTTCATGAAATATACCCATACCTTTCATTTATGGTTATCAATGAAAGTGACATAAAACCAGTAGCCTCCCATAGATGTGGTCTTTGTAGGACCCTAGACATTTGTATGTACTATTTCTAGCACATTCTTACTAACATGCTTGTCATACAAAAATGATGCCTTTGATTGTTTACCAAATTGATATGCTCCACATACCTTTTGCATCTCTACAACCTTAAAATTTGGTAATCCATTGACAACCTCCTTTGATTGCATCGATTTCAACCTCTACAAATTTGCATGTCTGATTTGCTTGTGCAAAATCTCTATATCAACGATAACACCTGCACCTTTTGCAAACATGGCTGCATTCATTTCAAGAAATTTCACATTTAAGGTGAACATCCTACCCACTTTGTTTCCTTTGGTGATCAATCGAGAAATAGATGCCTTGAAGGAGATGGATACGTAGGAATTGGCTTGAATGGCATCCATGTTCAACAATATCTCAGCTCCACAAATCGATCCTCGATCAACTCTCCCACATAGTGATATTGGATTTCTATATGCTTAGTATGTGCATGACAAATAGGATGCTTGGAGATGGATATGCAACTCTGGTTGTCACATCTCAATCTTGTAGCCTCCTATCCTTGAATTCCTATGTGCCATAGAACCCTTCTCAACCATACTACTTCACATGTAGCAAAACAAGCCGCTTTGTACTCAGCTTTGGTAGAAGATAGTGCAACAATTGGTTGCTTCTTACTGATCCAAGAAACAATCCCAAAACCTAAAGAGAGGCAATATCCGAAAATTGATTTTTTGGAATCAATATCCCTTGCACAATCTAAGTCATAGTATCCACTCAAAGTTGATCCTTCATCGTAAAGAATACCATACTCAATGCTTCCTTTGACGTATTTGAGTATCCATATGCATGCCTTCCAATGAATTAGACATGGCTTATTTCAAAACCTGCTTACTATGCCAACAACATAAGAGATATTTGGTCTGCTATTACACAAGTAAATGAGACTTTTGACTAATCTCCTATATCTTCCAACACCCTCCAAAGGTGAAGTATCTTCAATAGATGATTTTGTGTTGACTTCCATCAGTGTAGAGATTTCTTTGCAATCCTCCATGTCAAATGCCTTCAACACTTGCCTTGCATACTTCTATTGTGAGATAAAGATATTCCCTAGTTTTTTCCAAACTTCAAGACCTAATCAATAATGCATTAATCCCAAATCTATCATTTCAAATTCTAAACTCAAGGCATCTTTCATTTTTTTGAGAAGTGCATCATCATTTCTAGCGATTACAAGGCTATCTATAGCACAAGAACAGTTGTCTTCCCTCCTCACTTTAGAACATACAAATTAGCTTCAAAAGCACATCTTTTGAATCCTATATCCCAAAGATACCTATCTATCTACTAGTACCAAGCTCTCCGGGCTTGTTTCAACCCATATAATGCCTTTTTCAGCTTACATACTTTGTTCTTTGAATGGAAAGCCTCAAACCCTGATGGGTGAGACACATATACCTCCTCCTTGAGGTCTCCATTGAGGAACATTGATTTGATATCCGTGTGGTATACTGCCCATTTTTTATGTGTAGCCATAGCTAGTACTAGCTGAATAGTATTCATCCTTGTTGTCGGGGCAAACAATTCACAGAAGTCAATGCCTTTGACTTGGGAATAGCCATGTGCAACAAGTCTAGATTTGTACTTCTCCAAAGTACCATCAGCCTTATATTTTAGCTTCGAGATCCACTTTGTGCCAATGGCCTTCCACTTTGGAGGTCGCTCCACTAGCTCCCAAGTTCCATTCTTCATGATGTTCTTGTATTCTAATTGCATAGCATTTCTCCAGTCTAGATTTCAGAGTGCTTCTCCCACACTTGCAGGCTCCTTTGCATGTTTGACGATAATCTTAGCCATCAATGCCGAGTTTACAATATGTGCTTCTTCCCGTCTCTGTTTCTCTATTCTCTATGATTGGTATGGACCATCTACAATATGTTCAATTGATTGTGGGATGGGATTTCTGAAATCATAGAGCTACCTCACCCATTGTGGCAATGGCTTTTCCACTTGAGTGACTGCAGGTTGGTGACTTACAGTCTCACCATCTGAGGGTGATGCTTCATTCTCTTTTGTAGAAGGGCTAGCTCTTGGGTCAGGCTCGTAATCCATTACTTCTTCATCTATTGATATAGTGGAAGCTTTCTTTTCCTCTTCCACTGCATGTGGCTGCTCCTCCTTGAACACCACATCATGACTCGCTATGATCTTCTTTGCCTCCAGGTTATAAAGCTTGTAAGCTTTCTTCTCTTCATTGTACTGTAAGAAGATACATTTGGTGCTTTTTGATTGAAGCTTCTTTCTCTCTTTGTTCATAATGTGTACATGACACTCACTTCCAAACACTTTGAAATGGGAAATAGAAGGCTTTCTACTAGTGTAGGATTCTTGTGGAGTCTTTCCATCAAGTGCCTTAGTGTAGCTTCGATTCAGGATGTAAATAATTGTGTTTATAGCCTCTACCCAAAAATGATTAGGTAGAACTTTTCCCTTCAACATGCACCTTATCATTTCCATGATGGTTGGATTCTATTGTTCAGCAACACCGTGCTATTGAGGGCTATGTGCCATTGTGAGTTCATGCTTGATTCCTTTGCTCTTATATAAATCATCAAATTCTAATGATGTGAACCCATCGCCACCGTCTATCTTGAACTTCTTCATGTTTTTCCATGTTTCACTTTCAACAAGCTAAAACCATTCTTTAAACTTACCAAAAGCTTGAGCCTTATCACAAAGAAAGTACACCCACATCTTCCTAGTGTAGTCATTGATTAGTAACATGAAGTAGGAAGATCTTCCCAAGGCTTTTGTAGGCATTTTTTTGCACAAATCAACATGCACTGACTCAACAGGATTGCTTGCTCTATTCTTTATTACTTTTGGAAATGCCTCTGTTGCTTTCCCATCATGGAAGCTTCACACAGTTCTTTCATCTTTGCAACCGAAGGAAGGTGAGCAACCATACCTTTTTGGTTCATCTCTTTCAGTATTGGGTACCCTATGTGGCCAAATCTCTCATGCCAAAGCTTATTTGTGCCCACACTTATTGTGGATGTCAGAATAGATAGCTCATATAGGTTGTTCCTCGTTATTCTAGGCCTCACAACATTGTTGTTCCGGTCCATAATCTGAGCTCCTATCTTGATGAAAGTCACTTGATGACCTTGATCAGTTATAGAAGCTACCAAAATTAGATTTTGTTTGATTTTTGGGACATACAACAGGTCTGAAAGCTTTCTAATGTCCCCCTTATGGTTAATGAAAGACATCGTACCTTTGCCCTTAGAAGGACATCTTGCATTATTTCCTACCTTTACCATGATGGGTTCCTCTAGAGGATGTAGGGAATTGTAAAGGTCTTTTCTGCTTGTCATATGACAAGAGGCACAATTGCCCAATACCCATGAGCCATTTATAGCTAAATCTTCAGCTGAGGAACATAATTCCTCTACCATAAAAAACAACTCAAGCTCAATTTTGGTAGTGCAAGCAACCTACATGCCTTTGACATTTTTTGAAGAGCCATTCTTCTCCTCTACCTTCTTAGTGCACTAGTCTTGGATTCTATGGCCTTTCTTCTTATAGTGGAAACACTCTCCCTTGAACTTCTTCTTGTCCTTCTTCTTTTTGTCCCCATCTTTTGAAAAATCATTTTTGGT